>CAJNDS010002521.1:334703-380788 GCA_905221605.1 Symbiodinium natans
GACCCTGGATCCCTAAAATGGTGTCGGGTTTAGGGTTTAGGGTTTAGGGTTTAGGGTTTAGGGTTTAGGGTTTAGGGTTTAGGGTTTAGGGTTTAGGGTTTAGGGTTTAGGGTTTAGGGTTTAGGGTTTGGGGCTTAGGGTTTGGGTCCTAAACCCTGAACCCTAAACCGTGAAACCTCAACGACCTCCGATGCCTTTGCCCTTGTCCCCCAGGAGCTGCGTCGCGATGAACGACATCTGTTGAGGAGATTTCCGCGTTTTGGGTTTAGGGTTTAGGGTTTGGCGCTTAGACATTTCGGATTTTGCTTGGAGGGTTGGGGTGTTCAGGGTTCTGCCATCAACCCATAATGCCTTAAACCCCCCAAAAAGCTCTAACGTCCAATTTGGGAGCTTATGTTCGGTTCTGTATGTAGTGCTCGCTTTTCGTTGTCCTGCCCTTGGGGGGGGCGGGGGGGATCCTCGAAGACGCCGTACTGTAGCAGGGGTGCCCCTTTCAAAGAACCCATAGCTTTCAGAACTAACCACACAGGGATACCCCCCTAAACCCTAAACCCTAAACCCAAAAACTAAAAAAGCGACAGGCAGAGCGGTGAGTCCCCCGGACCCAAAAAGGGACTCAAAAATTAAGAGAACTACCCTAAACCCTCAACCCTAAACCCTAAACCCTAAACCCTAAACCCTAAACCCTAAACCCTAAACCCTAAACCCTAAACCCTAAACCCAATCTTGGAGCCAAACCACGGCAGATCCCATCCTCCCCTCTCTCAACGGACGCTTCCATCCCGAGAGGGGCCTAGGGCTTTAGGGAGGTTAGGGTTTAGGGCTTAGGGCTTAGGGCTTAGGGTTTAGGGTTTAGGGTTTAGGGTTTAGGGTTAAGGGTTTAGGATGGGTGTCCTAGGGCTTTTAGGGCGTTTCCAAGGACTTTTAGGGTTTGCAGGGATCCTTGACTTCTTAGGCTTTGGGGGCTTTCAGGGTGTTTAAAACCCCTACTTGGAGGTTCACTTATAACTGGGCTTATAACCCTACTTATAATTGGGGTAACCCCTATAAGGCCCTTTAGGGGCATTATACGTAGGGTTATAAGTACAGTTATAAGTGGTTGGTAAGTACCATGAACCTTCAAGTAAGCCCTTCAAGTAAGCCCCAAACCCGAAACTCCTCAACCCCCTGGTTCGCGCAAGTGGCATAGAGGAAGAAGGAACACCGCTACGTCTTTGGCTACTGTTTGCTTCAGATCCCCCAAAGAAATGAAAGATAGTACTCCCTACACTGGCCCTGAAAAAGGAAGAGCATGTCTTGTTTTTTGAGGGGTTTTCAAGCAGTTCTTAGTTCAGGAGTCCTAGGGCAAACCTCGGAATCAACCGGGGCCTGCGAAATCTTTAAAGGCTTCGGGCGTAGGGTCTAGAAACCCTAAACCCTAAACGCTAAACCCTAAACCCTAAACCCTAAACCCAAAAAAACCCTAAACCCTAAACCCTAGACCCTAGATCCTAAACCCGACGCCTCCGACTTCTGCTGCTCGGAGAGGCGGAACGGCAAGCGAAACACGCGCACCCGCCCACTGTCATCACCTGAGCTCCAACCCCCCCAAACCTAGAACCCTGAACCTTTCAAGGGTTTTAGGTTGAGGGTTGAGGGTTTAGGGCTTAGAGTTCAGGCTGGGATTATTCTAGGGGGTATATTTCAAGCGTAGTGGTTGCTTTAGGGCATAAGGGCACCACTAGGATTAACCCGAACCCTGAACCCTAAACCCTAAACCCTAAACCCTAAGCCACGTTCCTAAACCCTAAACCATAAACACAAAACCCGGTTTAGCGGTTTAGTGTTCGGGGGCTGGAAGGCCAACTTCACAGCGGCTAGGTAGTTTAGGGTTTAGGTGCCTTGCTTGGATACAGGGAACTCGTAAACTCTACACCCTAAACCTTAAACCGTAAACCCTAAACCCTAAACCCTTTCCAAACACCTCAGTCTGTTAGGGTTTAGGGTTTAGGGTTTAGGGGCAAGCTCAGCATCATACATTGTCTCATCCCTGATCATCACCGCGTTCTTGGTGCCAAGTCTGCTGGTCTGCATGGCTGTGCTGATCGACTGTGCCAAGAAGGCATGCCTGTGCGCCACGTTGAAAACACCTTGTTGTAGGTATCGGTGCCGAGCTGGTCTGCAGGCCTGTCTGGAAGTCCCTAAACCCTAAACCCTAAACCCTAAACCCTAAACCCCAAACCCTAAACCCTAAACCGTGAAACTCGCCATCATTGACCTCAGGCTCCTTGCCTGTGTCTCTGAACATCTGGGAATGGAAGCTGGAGTTGATTGGTGGCACCCATCCCTTCTTTGTGAACTCGTCACCTCGTCCAAACACTACTCCAGTCTGGAGGTTTTCTGTGGGGTAAGGAACTTTCCTTAATTAAGGGGTATTGGAGTCTCTGGGTAATAGGACGCTGCATAGTTCCTTATAGGGTATTGATAGGGGATGTACGGTGCCTACCTTCCCTCCTTCCTGGGGTTTAGGGTTTAGGGTTCAGGGCTTAGGGTTCAGGGTTTAGGGTTAAGGGTTTAGGGTTTAGGGTTTAGGGCACTCCAGCGACTCGGCCCCGCGCCCACCGCGATCATCCCGCGCTGCTTCGGGTTGAAGGCCAGGCTTGTGATCTGCGGGGCATGACAGGGTCAGGGTTTAGGGTTTAGGGATTAGGGTTTAGGGATTAGGGTTTAGGGTTTTGGTCTAGGTTTTATGGGTTTCGGGTTTGGGGTTTAGGGCTTCGGGTTCCAATACCACACGTCTGTTGAGTTAACCAAATGTCGTCAAGGCCCAATTTCGTAAAGGCTGCGAAGGCTCCGAATCCCTGAACCCTGGCAAGCAAAAAGGCTCCTGTCGTACTTCATTGGTCCTCTTCATGGGGGCCTTCCGAAAGTCCACAGACCCAACGCTAGCTCTAAACCCTAAACCTTAAACCCTAAACAACAAACCCTAAACCCTAACTCTAGACCCTAGACCCTAGACCCTAGACCCTAAACCCTAAACCCTAACCCTAAACCCGAAACCCAGACCCTAGACCCCAAACCCTAAACCTTCTTTCCTGTACGAAACAACACGTCGGACGCCTTCTGCGAGGTGCCACCGGTCAGGGGAAGTTCCATGACAGGCTCCTGTCGGGACCTCGGCTCCAATCATTTTAACAAGGCTGAGGTTGTAGGGTTTAGGGTTTAGGGTTTAGGGTTTAGGGTTTAGGGTTTAGGGTTTAGGGTTTAGGGTTTAGGGCTTAGGGTTCAGGGTTCAGGGTTCAGGGTTTAGGGTTTAGGGTTTAGGGTTTAGGGTTTAGGGTTTAGGGTTTAGGGTTTAGGGTTTAGGGTTTAGGGTTATAGTTTAGGGTTTGGGTTTTGGCGGTTAGGGTAGGAGTTTAGGGGTCTAGGCGTCCAATGAGGACTAGGAACGTCGTGGGTCTGAGCCTTCCCACTCCAAGGTAGCTGCCACAGAAGTGGCAACTGACCTAAGCCCCGTAACCCCTAAACCCCATAAACCCCAAACCCTTTTTAAACTCTAGAAACCCTGAACCTCCTTTGGACCACGAAATCTTGATGTGGCTTACCTAAACCCTGGACCTGGCTGACACCTAAAGCCTACTCGGGACAGAAACACAACGAAGGACTGTGCAACCTGTCCAGCCGGTACTATTCTCAGCGTTGCCCTAAGCCCTAAACCCTGAACCCCCAAAAGCCCTGAAAACCCTAAACCCTAAACTCTAAACCCTAAGCCCTTAAGCAGCCTATGTTGGGAAGATTCAGGGTTGGCTTTCCAAGTGGCTGAAGCAGGTCATACACGTAGACGCCTTCGGCCACAAGGGTAATCTTTAGGGCCCTACGCGAAACCCTGAAACCCAAAACCCTAAACCCTGTCTTGCTCAGACTTCCTCGAAATTCAAGGTTTGCTTCAAAGATGCGAGGCTCTTGGGGGTTCCCATAGGGTTTCGGACAGTAGGCTTCAAGTATGCATGGGCTTTAGGGTTTTGGGGGTTTAGGATTTCGGGCCCTTAACCCTGAACCCCCTACACCCTAAACCGTTTGGGGTTAGGGCGTTGGGTGAAAGACCCAAATGGCCTATGCCCTAAACAGTGAACCCTCAGCCTTAAGCTTCAAAGGGCTTGTTAAGGCTTAGGGCTTTAAGACTTTGGGGCTTTGGGGCTTTGGGGCTTTGGGGCTTTGGGGCTTTGGGGCTTTAGAGCTTTTGGGCTTGAGGACTTTAGGGCTTTAGGGCTTTAGGGCTTTGGGGCTTTAGGGCTTTAGGGCTGTAGGGCTTTAGGGCTCAGGGCTTAGGGCTGATGGCTGATGGCTGAGGGCTTAGGGCTCAGGGCTAAGGGCTTTGGGCTTAGGTATACGGACGTACCCTGAAAATTGTGATTGCGATCACTTCCCTCTTGAGAGCGATCGAGGTAGAGGAAAATGCCGAAGTGAAGCCATTTTCGTCAGTGACGGACCGCAAAGATGTGGGGGTTTACGAACATAGGGGACCCCTAAAATAGACCCCCAAAACAGTAGGATCCCCTTGCAATAAGGACCCCAAACAAGTACCCCCTATTTTCGGAATCGAGACCTGAGACGTAGGACGTTGAGGACCAGTCGGTCAACAACCAGGACACTGGAATTCTTGTTCAGCGAAAGCTGCCGTTGGGTTGACGACGCTGCGGAGCAGCTGTGGAGCATTTTAGGCACAGAAGAGGCCAGCGGCTAAATCTTGAAAACCGCTTTTCCCCCATGTATCAAGCAGCTCCTCAATCCTCTTGGATGCCTGCAGCTTTGTGGCTCCAATGGAGGTGAAGGGTCGCTCCAAGAACCGAATCGAACCGCGGCGTAACCTGTCTCCTTCCGGGCTTAGGGCTTCGGGCTTACTAGCTTTAGAGTGGTCCCAGCCTCCCATCTCCATGGCGACGGCGAAAACGCAGGGCCTCCCCACAAAGAAGGCATAAGATTGCTGAGATGGGGTCTCTAAGAACCCTAAACCCTTGTTTGGGTACCAAGGGGGTGTTAGCAAGCAGTTCGTTGAGGAGGGTTAGCAGTATGACCCCATTTGGGGCCCCTTCTAGGGCACTTACAACTCTGGATTGTACCGGCTTCCTAAATGCCCCGACTCTCCAAGTACTACCATTTTGTTCCTTAAGCTTTCTACTTATATGCCTTATACATCATAAGGGCCCATACTTCGGATCCCTTCTGAACAAGGGTAAGGGACCATGCGAAGGGCCCATGGGTTCCAACCTTAGACTTGGGGAGCGTGGGGCACTGCAGCTCCACAGTTGGAGTACGGGCAGCTCAGGGTTCAGGGTTTAGGGTTTAGGGTTTAGGGTTTAGGGTTTAGGGTTTAGGGTCTAGGGTTTAGGGTTTAGGGTTTAGGGTTGAGGGTTGAGTGTTGAGGGTTTAGGGAAGAGGGTCACGATTTGGATGAAAATCACTTGGAGGTTTAAGGGTACTGATAAATAGGGTTATAAGTACCCTAAGTAGGGGTATAAGTAGAGTTGCCATACTTATAACCCTGCCCCCTAAACCTCCAAGTAGTAGCCCTAAACCCTAAACCGGCAACCCCAAACCCATAACCCTACTTGTAACTACCCCATGAACCATTTAGTAAACCCTAGACCCTTTAGTTTTTGCCTGGACTTGGGAACCCCGCAAACCTGCAGGGCAAGGTCATAAACCTGACGCAACCGTAAAAACAAAACCCTAAACCGACTCAGAACCCTAAACCCTAAACCGTAAACCCTAAACCCTAAACCCTAATTAAAGCCTCAACCTCCCAAACCCCAAACCCAAGACCCTAAACCCCCAAACCCTAAACCCCTAAACGACCTAAACGTGTGCCTCGCCGAGGACCACGCAGCCGCAGAGATGGCGCAAGTGGAAAGGTGCCTGTTTAGGATTTAGGGGTTTAGGGGTTTAGGGGTTTAGGGGTTTAGGGGTTTAGGGTTTAGGGTTTAGGGTTTAGGGTTTAGGGTTTAGGGTTTAGGGTTTAGGGTTTAGGGTTTAGGGTTTAGGGTTTAGGGCTTATGGCCTAGGGCTTAGGGCTTAGATGGGCTTAGGGTTTAGGGCTTAGGGCTTAGGGCTTAGGGCTTAGGGCTTAGGGCTTAGGGCTTAGGGCTTAGGGCTTAGGGTGCCTCCACCGGGGCAAGGTTGGGAGTTGACTTGGGGGTTCATGGGGTAGTTCTAAGTAGGATTTAGGGTTTAGAGTTTAGGTTTTAGGGTTTAGGGTTTAGGGCTACGTACTACTTGGAGGCAAGGGGTAGTTATGAATAGGGTGACAAGCAAATGTACTAAGACCCTGTTTAGGGCACTTATAACCCTACTTATAAGTACCTATAACCTCCAAGCAGGCTTTGAAGGGTTCGCATTATGCTCCTGGGCTCTTGCTACATCAAGCGCCTATATAAGATTCACCGGGAACCTACACAAAGGTTTGTGGCTCTGGAGGTAAGATTTGAGGAGGTGGAAGTTTTGGATTCCTGACATGAGCAACTAACAAATTATCACAAGTAGAAGCAGTAGCATGAGGAACATTGATGTTCGTAGTAGTCGTCGTCGTCGTCCCAACCCCCCCCCCCCCTAAAAAGCCCCCAAAGCCCCTAAGCCCCTAAAGCCCCTAAAGCCCCTAAAGCCCCCAAAGCCCCCAAAAAACCCTAAAACCCCCTAAGGCCCCTAAAGCCCCTAAAGCCCCTAAAGCCCCTAAAGCCTCTAAAGCCCCTAAAGCCCCTAAAGCCCCCAAAGCCCCTAAAGCCCCTAAAGCCCCTAAAGCCCAAACCCTAAACCCTAAACCCTAAACCCTAGCCCGAAGCCCTAAACTACACTCGCCTGGAAGGCGGATAGAAGATGTGAGCGGCTCGCTGCTGAAGGACGTCGAACAGCTTCACTGAGCCTGCTGCGGTTTATGGTTTAGGGCTTAGGGTTGAGGGGTTAGGGGTTAGGGGTTTGGGGCTTGGGGTTCAGGGTTTGGGGCTTTAGGTTGGGGTTTGGGGTTTGGGGTTTAGGGTTTAGGGTTTAGGGTTTAGGGTTTAGGGTTCAGGGTTTAGGGTTCAGGATTTTTAGGGTTTGGGGTTTGGGGTTCAGGGTTTGGGGTTCAGGGCTCGGGGCTATTAGGGCTCAGGGTTTGGCAGGGCTTAGAATGCAGAACAGCTGGGGCTGTACTCATTGGACTCTTTTGCAAGGATCATCCCTAAACCCTACACCCTACACCCTACACCCTACACCCACACCCTACACCCTAAACCCTAAACCCTAAACCCTAAACCCTAAACCCTGACCCTAAACACGGGCACTCCAGGCTTGGAACCCTGAGTAGGACATGACATTGGGCCAACCGGACATCCAAGAAGGCTGTCAAGAGGCCTAAACCTCAGAAGCCCTTTAGGGTTTAGGGTTTAGGGTTTAGGGTTTAGGGTCTAGGGTCTAGGGTCTAGGGTCTAGGGTCTAGGGTTTAGGGT
The DNA here is from genome assembly GCA_905221605.1 of Symbiodinium natans. NCBI lineage: Eukaryota > Dinophyceae > Suessiales > Symbiodiniaceae > Symbiodinium > Symbiodinium natans. Next base: position 342,164 of record CAJNDS010002521.1, read on the forward strand.
TCAGGGGGGAGGGGGAGGGCGGAGGAATGAGGTACCTTATATCCGCCTATCTAAACCCTTTCAGGGAGTATGTAGGGTGCCTAATTAATACAAACGTGGTCTAAGCCCTACAAATCTTCGAGCACAAGGGATGAAGTTCAACATTCATCAACAAAGGGTTTAGGGTTTAGGGTTTAGGGTTTGGGGTTTGGGGTTTGGGGTTTGGGGTTTGGGGTTTAGGGGTCAGGGTTTAGTCTTTAGGGTTTAGGGTTTAGGGTCAGGGCTTAGGGGCTCTTGGCTCCCCACCGTCGGCAGAGCCCGTCAGTAGCAGCTTGCGGTGATACGGCGAGAACCTGTCGCGCGCGCAAAGGGTGACTTGGAGGCTCGTGGGGTCGTCGTGATCAGTATGGTAACGATTGCAAGGTACTTATAACCCAACTGAAAACTACCCATGAACCTCAAAGTGCTGCTTTTTCGTAGGGGATTGGGGAATTCGGTTCCCTATATATCCCCGTAGAGAGTCTTACTAGCTTTGAGAGGGAGGTACGGTGCTTGATGGCGTGTTGTCAACCTGTCTCCTACGCCGCCCTAAACCCTAAACCCTAAACCCTAAAGCCTAAACCCCAAACCCTACACCATCTAAACCCAAAACCATCTAAACCCTAAACCATCTAAACCCTAAACCATCTAAACCCTTAACCATCTAAACCTTAAACCTGAAACCCTAAACCCTAAACCCTAAACCCCAAACCCTAAACCCTAAACCCCAAACCCCAGACCCTGCTTCGAGCTGGAGCTTGGGGACCTCCGGCTGAGCCATTCCACAGGCTAACATACGTGGGGCTCCATGGCTTCACGGGAAGACCCCTAAACCCTGAACCCTAAACCCCAAACCCTAAACCCTAAACCCTAAACCCTAAACCCTACACCCTAAACCCTAACCCTAAACCCTAAACCCTAAACCCTAAACCCGAAACCTGGCCGGCAGGACGCGGCGACGGTCACCGGCCCCGCGTGCGGTTCTAGGTCGGTCCTTCCACTGTAAGGTTTAGGGTTTAGGTTTAAGGGTTTCGGTGAATAGTTCTGGGGAGGACATGGAAAGCCTTCAAGGTGCTAATCTGACATGTTCCTCAGTATGTATACAGTAATTCTCTCACACACACACATCCCTCTCTCTCTCTCTCTCTCTGTCTGTGTCTCTGTCTCTGTCTCTGTCTCTGTCTCTGTCTCTGTGTCTGTCTCTGTCTCTGTCTCTGTCTCTGTCTCTGTCTCTGTCTCTGTCTCTGTCTCTCTCTCTCTCTCTCTCTCTCTCTTACGGGTACAAGTTACCCTAAACCCTAAACCCTAAACCTCCCAAATTTAAGGGCCATGTTAGGGGTTGGAGGACTTAGGTTTCCCTGTCTAGGGGTCCAGGGGGCTTAAGGGCGTGCAACCCCGAAAAATTCCCAAAAACTCCCCCCCCCCCCCCCCCAAAAAAAAAATCCTGAATCCGGATTAGGGTTCAGGGCTTGCGGCTTAAGGTTTGGGACTTCTAAGATCTTCTTGGGCTTCAACCCGAAACCCCAAACCCCAAACCCCAAACCCTAAACCCTAAACCCTAAATTTGGGGCCCCGGAAACTGCCATCTCGGCCGGAGCACGTCTTCGGCGCCGGGAAGAGTATCGCCGGATCCGGCTTCGACTGAAAGATGACCTGCTTCGGGGGCAGATAGGGTTTAGGGTTTAGGGTTTAGGGTTTAGGGTTTAGGGTTTAGGGTTTAGGGTTTAGGGTGTAGGGTTTAGGGTTTAGGGTTTAGGGTTTAGGGCTTAGGGCTTAGGGCTTAGGGCTTAGGGCTTAGGGCTTAGGGTGTAGGATTTCGGAGTTTAGGGTTTCGGGTTTTGGGTTTTGGGCTTCGGGTTGTGGGTTTTTGGTTTTGGGGCTTAGGGGCTTACGGGGTGCTTTAGGGAGTTAGGCGCTTAGGATCTTAGGGGGTTTGGGCTTTTTGGGGTTTAAGGGTTAAGACCAAACGGCTTAGCGTTTTCGAGCGGATGGGTTTAGGGGTTTGGGGGTCTGAGGGGGGTTGGAGCTAAAAGGCTTCGAGGTTTGCAGCTTTGCTTCGGGTTTAAGACCCAGGGTTTAAGAGCCAGGGTTTAGGGTTTAAAGTATAAAGTTGAGGGTTTAGGGTTTACGATTGGCCTGAGCCGGCGATTCGCTAGGCTTGTTTACATCCCTCTGTGTTTGGCATCACCCCTCCCTCCTCCCCTTCTCTACCTCCCCAGACCCCTGCAAGGATCTAAAAAAATGGATCCCCTGAAGGGTTCCTGAGAATGACCCAATAGTAGTATAGGGCACTATTTGGGGGTTCAATTTTTGGACCCTCCCCCCCTAAACCCTAAACCCTAAACCCTAAACCCTAAACCCTAATCCCTAAACCCTAAACCCCTCAGAAACCTTCGCGCCTCGGCACTGACCTCCTTGAGACCCACCGTGCGGCAGTAGCCCTCGACCTCAGAAGATTGGGCTTGACCCTTCGGAGGCCAGTTTAGGGAGTTTGGGGCTTAGGGTTTAGGGTTTAGGGTTTAGGGTTTAGGGTTTAGGGTTTAGGGTTTAGGGGGGTTTAGGGGAGCTTAGGGGAGTTTAGGGGAGTTTAGGAGAGTTTAGGGGAGTTTAGGGGAGTTCAGAGGGTGTAACGAGGGGCCTAGACCCTGATCCCTAAACACTGTGAACCTCCAAGTACGTCGGGCTGTTAAGGGTGAAGACTTAGGTTTTAGGAATTAGGGTGTATGGGTTTTGGGTTTAGGGTTTAGTGTTCAGGGTTGCGGGGTTTGGGGTTTGGGGTTTGGGGTTTAGGGTTTAGGGTATAGGGTATAGGGTTTAGGGTTTAGGGTTTAGGGTTGATGAGTTTTGGGTTTAGTGTTCGGGGGTTTGGGGGTTTAGGGTTGTACGGGTTTGGGGTTTGGGGGCTGAGGGGCTTTGGGGTTTTGCTGGACCTCGGCATCCCACTCTATGCCCTGAAGAATGGGTTTAGGGCTTTAGGGCTTTAGGGTTTTAGGGTTTTAGGGTTTAGGGTTTAGGGCTTTAGGGCTTTAGGGCTTTAGGGCTTTAGGGTTTAGGGTTTAGGGTTTAGGGTTAGGGTTTAGGGTTTAGGGTTTAGGGTTTAGGGTTTAGGGTTTAGGGTTTAGGGTTTAGGGTTTAGGGTTTAGGGTTTAGGGTTTAGGGTTAGGGCTTAGGGGGTTTAGGGTTTTTAGGGTTTAGGGTTTAGGGTTTAGGGGGTTTAGGGTTTAGGGTTTAGGGTTTAGGGTTAGGGTTTAGGGTTTAGGGTTTAGGGTTTAGGGTTTAGGGTTTAGGGTTTAGCCTACAGTACGGAGAAACCCTACACCCTGGAAGAAAAAGACAAGGGCGAGGCATGGTGTTGAAGCTGCAGCCTCCGCACAGGGATCTCTGCTGCAACCCTAAACCCTAAACCCTAAACCCTAAACCCTAAACCCTATACCCTAAACCCTAAACCCTAAACCCTAAACGCAGGCTTCAAGGTGCCAAATATGTACACTCTTCAACCTCGCACCACTCATGAAGCTTCGTATGATTCTATCCACTCAAGAAACCTGCAATTACTGGCCTTGGCTTTGGGGCCACGGGCGTTATCACAGCAAACGCACATGGTCTTATGGTTTAGGGTTTTAAGTGTAGGGTTTAGGGTTGAGGGCTATTGTCTCTTTCTTGGTCCCGCTACACCGTAGACCCCCATGGCCAGACCCTCGTCTAGAGAAGTGAGCACATTAGTAGAGCATTGGGGAAGCAGGTCCCTAGTTGCTCCATCAAGGGGTAAACACGGGGGATCTAAAGCGCTTAACGTACTAAGGACTACGTATTCTTGGGGGGTAGGTACAAAGTGGCAGAGTTACAAATCCGAGAGAAAGACTTAGGGGTGATCCTACTTACGACTTACTAAGTTCCCCGATTTGTCCAAGTGTAGAAGCTCAACCCTAAACCCTAAACCCTAAACCTAAACCGTCAAACCCTAAACCCTGAACCCGAAACCCTAGGGTAAGTATATGAGGGCACCCATACGTCCGACTACTACCTCAGACGAGGGACCATTCTGAGGGCAGTTACATGATCACTTAATACCCGAAACGCGAACAAACCCTAAGCCCAAGTCCCAAACCCGAAAACCAAAACCCTAATCCCCAAACCCTAAACCTAAATCCCAAACCCTAAACCCCAAACCGCAAACCCCAAACCCTAAACCCCAAACCCTAAACCCCAAACCCCAAACCCCAAACCCTAAACCCTAAACCCTAAACCCTCAACCCTAACGGGGCCTGGCATTGGCTGCCAGCTGGTCGAGGATGGCGATGGCGTTCGGCTTCCAGGTGTAGCTCCCTGTCTCCAGAGACTCAAGGCGGGACCCCTTATAAGGGACCTTAGGGGCAATTTAGGGTTTAGGGTTCATTCAGGGTTCAGGGTTTAGGGTTTAGGGTTTAGGGTTTAGGGTTTAGGGTTTAGGGTTTAGGGTTTAGGGTTTAGGGTTTAGGGTTTAGGGTTTAGGGTTTAGGTAGTGAGGATTGAGGGTGCAGGGTTGGGATGTCTCCCCTTATACTAGCAGTCCTTAATAGGAACTATACTATGCCCTACTACAATCTCTATTAAGGACTGGTAGTATAAGGGGGGACATCCCACGTGTGGGTTCTTTAGGCTTCCCTTCAGAAGCCCCTTTAACCCAAAAACGGGCGCCCTGTTTATTCCGAGGTTACTCTTCCTAAACCCTCAACCCTCAACCCTAAACCCTAAACCCTTGGGTCTAGAACTGTTGCCCTCCTGACGCGGTCGACTCTGCACCGCCTGCTCAGAAACGCGAGCAAAGCGCGTCCTGCTGGAAGAATTCCGAGATTATGCGATCTCTCTACGAAGGCTTGTGCATTGATGCCAAGCTCACCTTTCAAATGCTTCGGGTCAGTCACTTGGGCTGCAAGATACGCGTCCAACCGAGGAAGGCGGTCACGATCGTGCTGAAGCTCTATCTGACACGTTGGGGTCCAAGTGCAGCCTGCAACCACCACAAAATGCGTGCTTCACCGGACTTGTCCATGCTCCCAAACCGGTCCGGGCGCTTAACGGCTCGCCCCACGCTGCCGCGGGGCGTCTTTGATCTGGTGCCCCTTAGCGACTGGCTTTAGGATTTACGGTTTTAGGGTTGCTAGGGCTGATAGGATTTAGGGTGGGCTTAGGGCTTAGGGGGAAGGGTTGAGGGGAGAAGGCTTCAGGGCCTTGCTAGGATTCTTTACTTGAGAGGCCTTCTTCCACAAACAGGATCCTGCTCTCTCTCCCTAAACAATCAACCCTAAACCCTAAACCCTAAACCCTAAACCCTAAACCCTAAACCCCTGCACCCTAAACCCCTAAACCCTAAACTCTAAACCCTAACCCCTTCTTCTTCCTCTCCTTCTTCTTGTTCTGACCCTATGTCATAGAACATGGGAGGGTCAGAGGGATGAACAGCTGAGGGAGGCGTGGGACTTCTGATCAAGTCCTTTCGACTTAGTAAGCAAGTTGGGTCATGGCGATTGCAAAGGGTTTCTAAGGGTCTCAAGGGGATGCTAAGTAGACTTGCTAAGTCAACAGGGCTTCCAAGCATGATTTAAGGCGCATTCCTGAATTCAGCCCCGATCCTGAATTTCTCTCACCTTTGCGGAGTCTTTTCCTTTGGCTTCTACAAGAACCCTCAACCCTAAACCCTAAACCCCAAATCCTAAACCCCAAACCCCAACCCTAAACCCTAAACCCTAAACCGCAAACCCTCGACCCTACGTTTAGGGTTTAGGGTTTCGGGTTTAGGGTTTAGATGCGTGTTTGGGGCGTACGAAACCTAGAAAACATGCGTTTTTCGTCGGGGCTGAGAGGTTTCGGGTGCTCAAAAAGCCCAAGAGCCCGCAATTCAGGAACATGCCTTCAACTGTAGGACCTAGAGGAGGCCCTCATTCCCCCTTTTTAGGGTGTAGGGTTTAGGGTTTAGGGTTTAGGGTTTAGGGTTTAGGGTTTAGGGCTACTAGGACCCAGAGTCGGCCCCTTGATCCCGTTTTCTAGCGTCTGGGGGGTTTGGGGGTTCGGCGTTTTAAGGGTTCAGGGTGTCGGGTTTAGGGGGTTCAGGGTTTTAGGGGGTTTAGTCAGGTTGAGGGAATATTGCTGCGAATGGGTCCTGGTATGATAAGGTTCTTAAGGGAGGCGGGCTCGCCGGTTTTTAGGGGGCATGTAACCTAAGAATCCCTACTCATTACTCCCCACTACTCCCGAAGGCTCCCAAAGCTTCCCCAAGGTTCTCTAGGTACCTTCCCTCAAGAACCCTATTAGTAGTTGTATCCTGAAACATACCTACCACATCTCGGGGCCTTCTTTTTGGGTTCCCACAGTTCCCATAGTAATTTTTTCCGCTCGACGCAGCTTTCTCAGTGGATATTGCAACAAAAAGCCGCGCCTGAAGGCTTTACCACCGACGCCCCAGGCGGGGGCCGAAAGGCGCGAATGACGCCGCCTCGGGGCATGTGGAGAGGCCCTGAGTTGTCCGGAGATTATAAGGTTTAGGTGTAGATGGTTTACGTTTCAGGGTTTGGGGTTTGGGACTATACGGTTGAGGGTTGAGATGGTTTAGGTTTCAGGGTTTGGGGTTTCGGATTATAAGGTTAAGGGTTTAGATGGCTTAGGTTTCAGGGCTTGGGGTTTGGGATTATAAGGTTAAGGGTTTAGATGGCTTAGGTTTCAGGCCTTGGGGTTTGGGATGAAAAGTTTTAGGGCTTAGGGTTAGAGAGTAGAGGGTTTAGAGGGTTTAGGATTCAGAGAGTTTAGGCTTTGGAGGGTTTAGGCTTTTGCTTTTGGAAGCTTGTCTGCAGGCTTTTCATAACTTTACGGACTGGGGTGTTACAGGGTGTAGGGTTTGGGGCTGCAACGGTTTGGGTTCTATAAGGGTTTCGAGTACACTTACACAGAGGCTTCAGGGAACATGATTGAGAACTGAGTTCCAGGGAATTTGGGGCTTCAGGAAACCTTGAAAACCAATAATTCCAAACCCTAAACCCTGAACCCTAAACCCTAAACCCTGAACCCTAAACCCTAGTTGAACACTACCCCCTAAACCCTAAACCCCATATACCCTAAACCCTATAAACACGACAAACCCCTAAAGACCCTAAAGAACCCGAATCCCCAAAGCCGCGCTCCCAACGCTCCAGAACGTCCTAAACCCTAAACCCTAAACCCTAAACCCTAAACCCTAAACCCTAAACCCTAAACCCCTTTAAGTACAGTTTAGAATTGGTTAATAAGTACTATGAACCTCGCAAGCGGAGGGCATCCCTGCCTGTCTCAGTGCCCACCACGAAGAGCCAGGGGTCCACGGGCGAGAAGCTCATTGACCTGTAGGGTTTAGGGTTTAGGGTTTAGTAGGGTTTAGGGTTTAGGGTTTAGGGTTTAGGGTTTAGGGTTTAGGGTTTAGGGTTTAGGGTTTAGGGTTTAGGGTTTAGGGTTTAGGGTTTAGGGTTTAGGGTTTAGGGTTTAGGGTTTATATGGGGTTTAGGGTTTAGGGATAATGTAGGGTTTAGGGATAATGTAGGGTTTAGGGTTTAGCGTTTCGGGTTTAGGGTTTAGGGGTTTAGGGTTTAGGGGTTCAGGGTACCCTAAACCTTAAACACCAAACCCCAAACCCAAGCCCTATTGGCTTCGGGAGTTACGGCTTAGGGCAGGGGCAGGGGTGTTCGGGGTTTAGGGGGTAGGGCTTCGGGTTTAAGACCTACACCTCAATTTCTAAACTGCCTCAACCCTAGACCTCTTGAACCCTAACCCGCTTGCTGAAGATGACAACCCTAAGCCCGAAACCCTGAACCCTTGTAGGGTTCAGGATCGTGATTTGGGGATCCTGGAGCCCTAAGCCCTAAACCCTAAACCCTAAACCCCTCCAGGGCACCTCCCGCCCTGGATGCGCTTCTTCGAGCCCAGGAGCATGAAGCCTTCCGTTGCCACGGACGCGGTTTAGGGTTTTAGGGTTTTCGGGCTTGGGCCTTCTGGCTGTAAGGGTTTTAGGTCTTAGGTTTAAGGGTTTAGGATTTAGGGTTTAGGGTTAAGGGAATAGGGTTTAGGGTTTGTGGGTTGAAGGGTTCAGGATTTCGGTATCAGCAAGCCCCTACCGCCGAAGTTCGAAGCCTCGGGCAGGCATTGACAGGTCGCTCTCCCTCGCGTCCCAAAGGAGGACTTTGCCGTCCCCGGACACCTCGGAGGCAGATTTGGGGGGTCTGTAGGGTTTAGGGTTTAGGGTTGAGGGTTTAGGGTTCAAGGTTTAGGGTTTAGGATTTAGGGTTACGGGTCAAGGGTTAAGGGTTCAGGGTTTAGGGTTTAGGGTTTAGGGTTTAGGGTTTAGGGTTTAGGGTTTAGGGTTTAGGGTTTAGGGTTTAGGGTTTAGGGTTTAGGGTTTAGGGTTTAGGGTTTAGGTTATTTGGACCTGAGTTTTGGGGAAAGGGTTAGTTTGGGCGGGGTTAGCATAGCATCCGATGATCTTTGAGAAACCTTACTCTGTCCTACTACTACCGATATACAACGCACACATCTTTTCTGATTCATTTACTTACGTACTGAATTTCTTGAAATTTGATTTTTGCTTTGTATTGTAAATACTTATAAATATGCTTAAGCTTGTTCGCTGGTTAGTTAGTTAGTTTGTTAGCCTAGATAGCTGTATTCGTAGACTAAAGGATCTAGCTATTTGTATTACCTAAGTAGCCCAAAACAAAAAAAAAAAACCTGCACAGCCCCTACTTGGAGGCTCATGGGTAGGTAAAGTAGGGATATAAGCAGCCTAAATAGGGTTATCAGTATAGCTACATTACCCATGAGCAAGTAGGGCCCCTAACCCTAAACCCTAAACCCTAAACCCTAAACCCTAAGCCCCAAACCCTGATCAGGGCCCCTCCAATGAGGTTCTCGGTTGGGTAGGCGCTGGGAAACCCGGCAGTGGCGATCAACCAGGCATCCGCAGACCCGCTCCTCAGTGGCTCAGAACTTGGTGTTCAGGTTAAGGACTTAGGGGTTTAGGGTTTCGGGTTTAGGGTTTAGGGCTTAGGGCTTAGGGGTTTAGGGTTTAGGGCGGGTTTAAGATACACGCCAAACCCTAAACACTCCGAGCACCCCGTTACGTGAAGACCATGACGGTCTCTTCCCCGGGGTTTAGGGGACTTAGGTGCCTTACTTGGAGAATTAACCAACTGTAACTGTACTTATAACCCACTTCTAAGCCCCTTAAGTGCCCTAATGTGGTCGTAAGTACAGATATAAGTACAGAGAAGTTATAGCTGGTTAATAAGTACCATGAACCTCCAAGGGTACCCTCCTGGACGGCCCTTAAAGGTATGTGTGTTTCCGCGTCGCCGTGTCAACAATCCTCCCCCGTCCAAGCTATACCCTAAACCCTAAACCCTAAACCCTACACCCTAAACCCTAAACCCTAAACCCTAAACCCTTATTGCACATTCAGGACCCGGACGCGACCTAAAAACTTGAAGACCCAAGCCCGAAGCTGAGCCCAGAAGCCTGAACCCCTGAAAGCCTGAGCTCCAACCTTCGGTGGGTTTAGGGGTTTAGGGTTTGGGGCCTCAAGCCCTAAATTCCCTAAATTCCCTAAACACTAAACCCTAAACCCTAAACCCTAAACCCTAAACCCGGAGATGTACTGCGAAAGCCCCCGCGAAGTCGAAGACAAGAGTCAAATCTGCTGGGATCCACTCGACGGCTTGTATGGCCTGCAGGGTTCGGGGCTCAGGGATTTCGGGGATCAGGGTTTAGGGTTTTGGGGTTTGGGCTTTGGGCTTTTGCATGTAGGCTTTAGGGTTTAGTTTTGGGGGCTTAAGGATTTAGGGTTTAGGGTTTGGGGCTCAGGTTTTAGGGTGAAGGGTTGCTTTGGCCTTCACGGCTTTAGGGTTTAGGGTCTGGGGTTTAGGGTGTCGAAACCCTAAACCCTACACCCTATACTAAACCCTAAACCCTAAACCCTAAACCCTAAGCCCTAAGCCCGAAACCCTAAACCCCAGGGTTTGCTGCAAGCGCTTCTCCGAAGTTGGCGCTACAATTTCTGACGCGGCCGACAAGCATGACATGCCTTTGCTGGCTAAAGCCTTGGTAGCCCAGGTAGCCATATTATGATAAGGGTTTAGGGTTTAGGGTTTAGGGTTTAGGGTTTAGGGTTTAGGGTTTAGGGTTTAGGGTTTAGGGTTTAGGGTTTAGGGTTTACGATTTAGGGTTTATAATGTATAAGGGGACTTTGAACCAACAAGAAGGGAAAAAGGTGTCACTGGGCTACCAAGAAGAAGTGGACGCCCGGCATCGGGCCCGATTAAACTTAACCCCTTAGACGCCCTTAAACCCCTCGAACCCTAAACTTACCCTAAAACTCCTATGCAAGCCCCACACCCTAAACCCTAAACCCTAAACCATAAACCATAATTGAAGCCTTCAAAGCCCCAAAGCCCCCAAAACTATGTCCAGCCTCAAGGACTTGAACGACATGTGTAAGCCCATCGAAATTGCAGGTTCTCAGTGCGCCATGTTCAGATTAGAGTTTAGGGTTTGGGGTTGAGGGCTTAGGGGTTTAGGGTTTAGGGTTTAGGGTTCTCTTAATGGATATCTGTCTTGAGGGCTTTTGGCTTAGCATCTCCGCCCAAATTTACTACCCTTGGCTACAATTGGGACATTTATCAGAGCCCTGCCAGGGGCGAGGACCTAATTTCTGGATCCTCCCAAAGGGGTAGGAGGGGCAGGGGGGTACCCTGAGAGTCCAACGCCACGTAAATGAAGCATCAAATAAGATCGAAACCATAGACCCTAAACCCAAAACCCAAAACCCAAAACCCTAAACCCCAAACCCCAAACCCCAAACCCTGAACCCTAAACCCTAAACCGTAAGCCCTAAGCCCTAAGCCCGAAGCCCTAAGCCCTAAGCCCTAAGCCCCAAGGCCTAAACCCTATCCCTAAACCCTACCTTACACCAGCCCAAACCCCTACATGGCTCTCAGAGATCAGCTGACTTCGGCTCAGGTGTCCTGCTTTGCAGCTGGGAAGTTTGGGGTTTAGGGTTTGGGGTTTAGGGGTTCGGGTTTGGGGTTTGGGGTTTGGGGTTTAGGGCTTGGTATTAGGGGTTTTAGGGTTTTGGCTTGGGGTTTGGGTCTAGCGGTTTTAGGGTTTCGGCTTTAGGGCTTGGGGTTTGGGGTTTACGGGCTTTTGTTGCGGCATTTGCGGCGTGGGCCTGCCTCGGTTAGCTTCCTGGTTCTTCGTAGGGAATGAGGGAATTAGGTACCTTAAAGCCCTACAGCCGATTATGTCGGTTACCTCATTACTAACTAAAAGCCGTCACTTCAAAAAGGGTTTCGTAAGGGAGCCTGACCCCTAAAGAGCAGGACAAGGGCCTACTCTCCGGGTCCTGGCAAGCCTTCCCACAGCTCAGCGCCTGAACCGTTGTTTTAAACCCTACACCCTACACCCTAAACCCTGAACCCGAAACCCTAAGCCCTAAACCCTAAACCCTGCTCCCTAAACCCTAACCCCTAAGCCCTGAATCCCTATTTCCCTAAACCCTAAACCCTAAACCCTAAACCCTAAACCCTAAACCCCCCGAACTCAGCAGTATTTGGGGCTCAGGAGGTGAGTGGTGGCGGGGGAGACTGTTACACGGGCTCGACTCCACATCTCCCGCCCAAAAAAGAACCCAGGGACTCCAATAACCTTTCATTCAGGAATATTCTCTAGAATGCAAGAGGGTTCCGTATATGGTTTAAGGAGAATGCCTTCATTTTACATTAGTTAAGTTTAAAGAGTATCGGAGCCTCTGGGAAAAGGCAAGCCCTAAACCCTGCACGTTAAAACCCTAAACCCTAAACCCTAAACAAAGCCTAGGCTGTCCTGGAGTCCGATGACGGAGTAGGGCCAGAAGGACACAAACTCCGGCTGCCGGCCCGACTCGTCCGCAGCTTTGCCTCATGGGTGCAGAGAGCTCAACCCTAAACCCTAGGCCCTAAACCCTAAACCCTAAACCCTGAACCCTGAACCCTGAACCCTGAACCCTAACCCCTCAACCCTCAACCCTCAACCCTCAACCCTAAACCCTAAACCCTAAACCCCAAACCCCTAAACCCTAAACCCTGACCTCTGAGCCTGAAGACTTCCACCTGCAGCTGGGCTGCTGGATCCGCGGAACTGGGTGTGGCAGAGGCTCCTGACTTGAATTTAGAAACAGCCAGTGTAGCTAGAACCTACACAGGCTACCAGCCCTTTACGGGTTTAGGGTTGGGTTTGGGGTGTAGGCTCTAGCCCTCGAAACTTTGCAAACCCTCTCTAAAAAAGCCCACAAACACTGAGACACCGATCCACCCTATGAACCATATACAAGCCCTCACCAACACAGCACTGCAAGCCCTACCCTAAACCCTGCAACCCCCAACAAAACACCCAAAAGCCCAAAAGCTGTAGAAGCCTAACCCCTCAAACCCAAAAAAAACCTTGAAACCCCAAACTCCAAACTTTACCGACAACCCTGAAAGCAATGTCCGGAAAACCCTAACCCCTAAAACTACTCTGAAAACCCTACACCCCCAAAACCCTGAAACCCTAGGACCCTAAAACCGCAAATCCCCAAAACCCTCAAACCCTCAAACCCTAAAACCCTAAAACCCTAAAACCCTAAAAGCCTAAACCCTAAAACCCTAAAACCCTAAAACCCTAAAACCCTAAACCCTCAACTCCAAACTTACCTAGCTCAGGTCAAGGCGCTTCACCGCACGGGTCCAGTCCACCGTATTGGCCCGCGTCCAGAGGTTCAGTGCCTGGGGGCAGGGGGTTTGGGGCTTAGGGTTTAGGGTTTAGGGTTTGGGGTTTGGGGTTTAGGGTTTAGGGTTTAGGGTTTAGGGTTTAGGGTTTAGGGTTTAGGGGATTGACCGCGTCCCCTTAGCGGACTGCAGGTTTAGAGGTTTAGAGGTTCACGGGTTTAGGGTTCAGGCTTTCAGCTTTTTCTTGTTTTAAGAGCCTGCACCAAGCAAACCCTTACACCCTAAGCTACTAATTGCTTAAGAACCCCCCCTAACAAATGTTAAAAATATTCTTCCTCATAAAGGGAAAAAATGGATTATCATCTTGCATGTTTGGGGTGATTCTTGAGCAAATAGTGGTAAAAAAACTTGAGGGACCGCCCAACCAACCTCTTTCCCTGTTGACACCTTTGACACCTCGTCGTCCAATGCACAGTGAGCCCTAAAAACCCTAAACCCTAAACCCTAAACCCTAAACCCTAAACCCTAAACCCTAAGCCCTACATTCTGCATAGGCGGCACTCGCCGAAGCCCCAATCTAGGGCCCCTTGTCTCTCTACGTGAAACTGCGGCCCCTCCTTTCTTGTAGGAATTCACCCAGCCCGTGGGTTTAGGGTTTAGGGTTTAGGGTTTAGGGTTTAGGGTTTAGGGTTTAGGGTTTAGGGTTTAGGGTTTAGGGTTTAGGGTTCAGGGTTTAGGGTTTAGGGCTCCGACTCCCGGGCGCCTCCCCTTCCGCGTCGCATCGCGGGAGCCGGTAGCCCGGCACGCGGATGTCAAAGTGGTGTATGTGGTGGTACTCGATGCCGAAGGAGAACACCTGACTTTTAGGGTTTAGGGTTTAGGGTTTAGGGTTTAGGGTTTAGGGTTTAGGGTTTAGGGTTTAGGGTTTAGGGTTTAGGGTTTAGGGTTTGGGGTTCAGGGTGGCGTTTTGCGGTCCCCCTTCACCTAAGAATCCTGCAAGATGTCCTCTAAGCCTTCCCAAAGACCTGCCCCCCTGAACCGCCCAAACCCCGAACCCTAAACCCTAAACCCTAAACACTAAACCCTTCAAAACCTCACAATCACTACTAAGTCTAAGGAATCCTCACGACGTCCTTGGGGACCAAACGAACCCGAAAAGAGTGCGGTTGAGATGTATATGGGGGTTTACGATATTAGGGGTACCAAATTGGGCCCTTAGAATAACGGAATCCTACTATTTGGGACCCATTCTCGTCCACCCCGACATGGGATTTAATAATTTTAAGGCTTCAGGGTGTAGGGTTTAGGGTAAGGGTTTAGGGTTTAGGGCTTGGTACCCTAAACCTCTCGGCCTCTGAACCTCAAGGCCCGCAACCTCAAACCCTGCAACCCTGAACAAAACAAACTCAAAACCGTGCAAAACCCTAAGCCCCTGAACCCCACCATCCTAAACCTTGAAAACCCTAAACCCCTGAAGCCCCCTATGAACCCTACAGCCCGTTTGAACTCCCGAGCAAAAACAAATCCTAACTTAACCGTCAAGGGCTTTGGGGTTCAGGGGTTTTCGGGTTTGGGATTTTAGAATGGAACCCTAAACCGAAACCTCTAAACTCTAAACCCTAAACCCTAAACCCGAAACCACAACCCTAAACCCTAAACCCTAAACCCTAAACCCGAAACCCTAAACCCGAAACCACAACCCTAAACCCGAAACCACAACCCTACACCCTAAACCCTAAACCCTAAACCCTAAACCCTCAGGGGTTTGAACCCTAAGCTCTCACACCCGGGTCTCCGGCAGAGAGAGGCCACGGCAGCGGTATCCTCACTCCCCAGCTTGCTGAAGGGGAAGGGGGAGAGGGGGGGTTATTAGGTTTAGGGTTTAGGGTTTAGGGTTTAGGGTTTAGGGTTTAGGGTTTAGGGTTTAGGGTTTAGGGTTTAGGGTTTAGGGTTTGGGGTTTGGGGTTTAGGGTTTAGGGTCCTGTAAAACTCCGAAAACTTTAGGGGTTTTAGGGGCTTCAGGTTTAAGGCTTCAGGAGGGGCTTTGGATGGCTTTGAGGGGCTTCGAGCGGCTTCGAGGGGCTTTGAGGGGCGTTGAAGGTTCGGGTTTAGGGTTTCTTGGGGGCTGAGAGAGTTTGAGTGTTTTAGGGGCCTAGAGGGTTTCAGGGTTTAGGGCGTTAACTGACGCGTTTGAAAATGTTGGGGGCTTGAGGGCTTTTCTGCCAACCTTCTTGTGTTTAAGGGCTTTGGGGGTCTAGGGCTTGAGGGTTTAGGGTCGTAGTGCTTAGGGTTTGGGTTTGAAGTTTGCGGTTGAAGGTTGACCCTACGTACCCCTAAAACCCTAACCCCTAGACCCGAGGCCTAGGACCCTGGATCCTCAACCCTAGACTCTAAACCCTAAACCCTAAACCCTAAACCCTAAACCCTAAACCCTAAACCCTAAACACTAAACCCTAAACCCTAAACCCTAAAACCTAAACCCTAAACCGCACCGTCAGCATTGGGACATGTGACATGTACACTTGCCGAAGTATGTCGGGGGTCCTCGTGCTACCCCCTCTATACTACCGCCCCTAGGTTCCCCCCATAATTAAGGTTATTTAGGGATAATTAAGCTTAATTAAGGTTATGTAAGGGGGGAACCCAGGGGGGGGTAGTATAGAGGGGGGCTAGTAGGGAAACCCTAAACCCTAAAACCCAAACCCTAAACCCTAAGCCCTAAACCCTAAACCCTCAACCCTAAACCCTAAGCCCTAAACCCTAAACCCTAAACCCTAAACGGGGGTCCTCGTGCTCCCCAAGAGGGCTGCGTCCACGTGCGTCCGCGTCGACTCGTCCTCGCAGCCTGGTAGCGCTCTCAAGGGCCCCAGGCCCTGAACCCTGAGACCTGAACCCTGAAACCTGAACCCTAAACCCTAAACCCTAAACCCTAAACCCTAAACCCTAAACCCTAAACCCTAAACCCTAAACCCTAAACGCTAAACGCTAAACGCTAAACCAAACCAAAAAGTTGAGGAGTTTCGGGCCGGGGGTGTTGGCGTTGAGCGTTGGTTCGGACTCGGAGCATCATGGAGGAGTCGTAAGAACGATGGCGCCCTCACAACTTTAAATGCAAAGGGTCCAGGGGTTTAGGATTTAGGGGTTTCGGATTTAGGGTTTAGAGTTTAGGGTTTAGAGTCTAGGATTTCGGATTTAGGCTTTCGGATTTAGGGTTTAGGGTTTAGGATTTAGGGCCTGGGGTTTGGGGATTTTGGGTCTAGGGTCTATAGCGCGCAGCTCTGGCTTGGAGACTGGATGGGATTCTCCGCTTGGGAGCCGGCGCCCTCCACCCTCAACCTTTGGGGGAGTAGTCCCTGGCTCCCCCCTCCCAGGGCCTTTAGAGCCCAAACCCAAAAAACCCAAAAAAAGCTACAAAGCCTGCCCTACACAAGCCAAAAAGTATAAAGCCCAACCCCTGAACGCTCCATGTTCATGTAGTCCCTCGCCCGAAGCCCTGCAACCTAAACCCAAGACCCTAAACGCCTAAACCCTAAACCCTAAAGCCCCTGAACCCTAAACCCTAAACCCTAAAGCCCCTGAACCCTAAACCCTAAACCCTAAACCCTAAACCCTAAACCCTAAACCCTAAACCCTAAACCCTAAACCCTAAACCCTAAACCTTCAGGGGTTTGAACCCTAAAACCCCCGAACCCCGAGCCACATCTGCAGCCAGGAGGCGGTAGGGGGCGTTGCAGTGGTGCTGCAGGTGAAAAAAGGCCACCCCTGCTCATGGCGGCTGCTCAGCTCGGTTTTGGGTTTAGGGTTCAGGGTTCAGGGTTTAGGGTTTAGGGTGTTGGGTGTTTAGGGTTCAGGGTTTAGGGTTTAGGGTTCAGGGTTTAGGGTTTAGGGTTTAGGGTTTAGGGTTTGGGGTTTAGGGTTTAGGGTTTAGGGCATAGAGTTCGTGGCTAAGGATTTGACAGGGGCTTAGGGTAGCAAGGTTTGGGAGACTCCAGACGTCCCAAACTTCTAAATAAGTCCCAGACAAAACCCTGAACCCCAGAAACCCTAAACCCTACCACCCTAGCACCCTAAAACCCTAAACCTTAAATCCTAACTCCAAACCCTAAACCTACACCCCTAAGCCGCACCCCCCCCCCTCCTCTCCCCCCACGCTCCCCGTGGTCGGCGCCTACGGAGCCACCAAGCCAGGATGCCAGCAAATAGGCGACGAAGGTCTGGCTGCCCAGGGCAAGGTAGACCTGAGATGGCTTTTGGGTGTTGGGGTTTAGGGGTTTAGGGGTTTAGGGGTTTAGGGGTTTAGGGGTTTGGGGTTTAGGGTTTAGGGTTTAGGGTTTAGGGTTTAGGGTTTAGGGTTTAGGGTTTAGGGTTTAGGGTTTAGGGTTTAGGGTTTAGGGTTTAGGGTTTAGGGTTTAGGGTTTAGGGTTTAGGGTTTAGGGTTTAGGGTTGCAGGTTTGGGGTTTAGGGTTGAAGGTTTGGGGGGTTAAGGGTGTAGGGAGAAGGGTGACCTGAGATGGAGGAGAGTGTTGTAGGGTTTAGGGTCTGGATTTCGGGGGCTGTCCAGGGCAAGACCGGGGTAAGATAGGGGATAGGGGTCTGAAGGGTTCTGGGGGTGGGGGAGGCGGCGGCGTGAGGGAGGGGAGGGGGGAGGGGCTTTTGAGCTTTAGAGCTGCAGGGCAGTAGAGGGCTTAGGCTTCGTGTTCAACTTAGAAAATACTACCGAGCCTCTTGCTCGTATTGTAACTTGTGATTATTGCTATTTCTGAACATTGCTACGAGAGAGTAGCATGATTCTCGCCAGGCTTGTAGACATGCGTAGAAAAGAGGAACTATCGGTGACAGCTGTGTAGAAAAGGGTATATCGCGAGGTGCAAAACCTCCGAGCCGATATATCTTCTGCGCGCTCCGCAGCATCAGGAGGCCATCGAGCACGACTTCTCAAAGATATCAGCATCTGGGTCGGCCATGTCGCTGCATCAGAGTTCTCGTCATCGCTCAAGAGGAGGGGCGTTCCTTTTCTATCGATCGCAGCTTGCTTCTTGCCGATGGCTGCTGGGTGAGGTTGCATCGTCATTCTGCCGGCCGAAGCCCAAGCAAACCCTAAACCCTAAGCCCTAAACCCTAAACCTAAACCCTAAACCCTATAAGGTGTAATCGACGTTCCAGGAACTTTCAGGAGCAATGGAATATAGATAGATATATATATATATATGAGGCAGGGACCTCTACGTATTATGTGAACGCTTTCTCTGGCTATAATAGCAACTCTACTAAAAGGCAATAGTTCCAAGCGACTGACCATGCTTCAGGGGCTTGGTTATGCATGTTAAATGCGTTTTAGGGTTTAGGGTTTATTGTTGAGGGTTTAGGGTGGTTTGGGGTTTGGGGTTTAGGGTTTGGGGCTAACGGGGTTTTGGGTGTTGGGATTTCAGGCCTAGAGTGGATTATGGCTGCGGCAAAGGCCGAAACCCTGAACCCTACTTGGAGGTTCCGTGGCAGGTAGAACTGGGGTTATGAGTGGGGTCAGTGAAATGATACTTGGTAATGGCCCTTTCTAAGGCACTTCTAACCCTACTTAACAATACCCGTGAACAAGTGCGAGCCTCGCCCCAGGTCACAACAGACCCATCGCCCAGAAAAAATAGCTTGGATCTGCTGCACGCCCTTCAGATGACCTTGCACAATACTGCTGTCGCCGCCACGGTCAGCATGGCCCCAGGTCACGACGATATTCTGATGTATTTAAAAGACTCATAGAATCTTGTAAATCCAAAACCGTATGAGGAATTGAATATGATTATATTGAATTCAATTGGAAATCTAGAATATTTCATAAATTAATTCAAGAATATCGGTTTTCAATTCATTCTAAATGGCATGGAAATAACCTGATATTTCAAATCAAACATATACGATGTTCTGAGATATTTACACATGTCCAGAATCCAAATATTCCAGAATCATTGGAAATCCAATATTGTTTGAGCAATTGAATTGTTTTTATTGAATTCACATAGGCAATCTGAATATTTCATGAATTTAGGAAATTTTGGTCTTCAATTCTTTGTAATTGTCATTGAAAATCTCATATTTCCATTCAAATATATATACGACATTCTCAGGTATTCAAAATATTCATAAAATCATTATGAAACCAAAATTCTATGAGGATGGGGTGAAGTCTTCCTACAAAAGCGACTACAGCTAACCCTAAACCCAGAGCCCGAAGCAAGCGACGGCTGTGGCCGCGGGCTCTGAGTCTAGGGTTAGGGCTTCGGGCCTAGGGTGAACCGAAATCCGAAATCTAACCCACCACCACGCGTGCCCAGGCCCCGGGTTTAGATTTCGGGGGCTAGGGCGGTCAGGGAAGGGGTGAAGTCTTCCTACAAAAGCGACTACAGCTAACCCTAAAACCCGGAGCCCGAAGCAAGCGACGGCTGTGGCCGCGGGCTCCGAGTCTAGGGTTAGGGCTTCGGGCCTAGGGTGAACCGAAATCCGAAATCTAAACCCGGCGCCCTTGGTGACCACCATGCGTGCCCAGGCCCCGGGTTTAGATTTCGGGGATTAGGGCAGTCAGGGAGGGGTGAAGTTTTCTTACAAAAGCGACTACAGCTGACCCTAAACCCGGAGGCTTGACCATGATTGACCAAAACCTGAGCTCCGCTCCTCACTCCCGTCAAAGCACACACCAGGATGGCCGAGGCGACCAAGGCCGAAAGGTTGGACGAAGGAGGGGGGGTTCGACGAAGGCCGACGTGAGAGGCCAAGACGAAGACCGGAGGATTCGACAAACGAAGGCCAGCAGGTCAACCAGTTGGTCTGCTGGAGGCTGTGCCCGGTGTTGCCAGCCCCAAGTTCCAAAACTCTCCTGGGCAGGTCTAAGGTCGGACCTTCATTTGGGTGGAACATACTGGAACAAACTCGTCCTGGGCAGGTCTGAGCTCTGGACCCCTTCATATAGGCGGAACATACTCGCGCTCACCGTCTTGCTTACCCGTCTTGCAAAGCGTGACGAAAACATAGTTCGCTGCTTCATCGGCATTAGTCCTGGAGGCCTTGAACCAAAATATTATAGTGTTTCTATTATTGCTTTGATTAGTAATAAGCTTCACCGCAAGTCATACTACTGCGCTTGTCTTGGGAGTAGGCCAGTCGCGTTACAGCGCTCACCTCGACGCAGTTCACTCGCCCAGCCATAAATTCATTTACTCCAACAGCGCAGCAGCAAGAAATAAGCTTGTAAACTTGACACAAGCTGACATACGTCCATGTCTTGTTTTCTGTTCCGCAGGCGCACTCGCTGTGCTTGCCGAGCGAGAAGAATCAAATCATTGCGCTCGTCTACGTTTAGAGCAGACTCCTTGGGCGCGCAGCCGAGTGCTGCGCTCCAGGGTGAACACAGTTCGCTTGCGGCTGCGTGGCTTTGAGGCAGCCGGTCGCTTAAAGTGCCATTGCTTCACTTTGCGTCTTTCCTCTACACGGCATTCCTCGCCTGGAAGAGAAGCTCTTGCGCCAGGTGGCGTACCTTATGCATGGATCACATGCTCTTCTGACTTACACCCAGCGAAGAGCTGTGAGCTGTTAGTTGCTAACACAAAATCACACTGTTTCACTGCGACCCAGTGACTCATATACTATTGGAAGATGAATGGGATCCAGACAAAGGCATTTCAAATTCGGCATGATTCGTCGCAGGAGTGTATACACTTTGAGAGAGGCACTATCTGACGCGACGCATTGAGTCTGATTCAAGCCTTGCAGTGGAAGTCTGTCGGACAGCGCAGCGCAAACAACTTCGGCTTTCTCAGATGAAACCGGAATCATAGCCAGAACAGCACTGCTGCACCCGCGAACAGTCAGGACCTTTCTCAGAGCGCTCTCGTCATCGAAGGGAGCCTCATCTCTTACTGCCTTTGCAGCTCGCCAAGGCGCCTGGCCGAGCACTGGCAGAGTACATTTCATCGTGCCATCTATGGACAGGTACTGAAATTCTCTCTTCTGCAAGAAAAATGTCATGGCATCGTTCTGCAGTGTCCTCAAGGCAGGAGACGAGAATATGTCTTCGATGATGGGCCACCAATCTTTGACGTGACGAGGCATTAGTGAAGCCAGCTCACAGCCTGCTGCCATCATCGATACCAATATTCGCGGAGTAGCAGCTTTGCATTTAGCGTTGCACAAGAGTAATTCCCGATAGACAACGTCTGCGAAGTCGACCGTGTAATAGATGTTCCTTACTCTGCGCAAGGTACTTGAGCCGTCCACCGTTGCTTTGTTCCAGAATTGTGGTCCAGCGCCAGAGAACACCAGCCGAATAGACCGATCAATGGCGTTGGTGTTATCAGTCAGCGGCGGTGACACCGTTTCCCGGAGAATTTCAGCACTTCTGGCTATGTAACAGGAACTCGTCCGCGAAGCAATTTGATCGCTGTCGAAAAGTGCACACACGATCTTTAATTGTTTTGTGCCACTGCAAACACATTGCCGTCGCTCGGCGTGGTAAACACGAATGTGATCACTGAGTCGAGCAGGGCGATTGAAGACGCGAAAAGGACATATAGGGCGCCGCCTTTCTCGATTTCTTTGCATAACGCTTGCGACTTCATTTTTCATGCTGGCCAAGAGAATGTCTCCGACAGTGACCATCGGCTCCTCATCTTCATCTTCCTCATACGGACCAGCAGCATGACACTCATCGGCAGAGTCATCGTCCGGTCCGGCGTATTCGCAATGGTCGGCCATTCCCTCAGCCCAATCACCATCGACGACATTAGCACCTGCATGTAGCTGCAGTAATATGGATGAATCATTGTTGGCAACTTCCCTTTCCGCGACCTTGCGCTTCTTGTCGAAGAGCTTGAACGTGACCAAGCTGGCACCGTCAATGGCATCATCTGCAAACTTGCGCAGCTCCTCCCGCTTCATTTTCATAACGAATTTTCCATCACTGAGTTCCACATTCCCGTCGTCTTGTACTTTGCATGACACGCAGTGCGGCCTTCCTTGGTTTTCGGAGTGCAACAAATAGAGACCTGGTTCCTGGACATCTAAGCCTAGAGACGGACAGACGTGTAGGCTTGCGAACGCAATCACGTCTGCGTACGACCGAGATCCAACTCTCAAAGCCTCGGTGTTCTGCTGCGAACTCTTGCACAGCTCTGAAATCACGGCCTGTTTCTTCGTTGGCAGCAGTCGGCTGACTGCAAGGGGAATGCAGTTGCCTGGCTGCAGCAACTGCTGCTCCACCTCAGTTTCTTCTCGATCTGACACCCCATTGCACAGCTCCCTAAAATATAAATGCCTTTTCTCGAGAATCTTGACTTTGAAGCCTGTTGTGTCAAGAATCGCAGCCTCGGATTTTTTGCAAAGGTCCTCGATGCTCTGAGCTTCTTCAAGGCCGCCAACGCGCAGGCCATCAAAGTGCAGGGACAAGTGGTTGTGGGTAATGGTGCTCATATAGTCTTCCCACGCTTCCAGCACCCAGTCTTCCACAGCAGCGTAGAGATAGAACAAGGCCGAGGCCTGAGGATTTCGTTTTTCTTCCATGGATCTGACTCTTTCAAACACTTGAGGCAGCAGCGAACACGCTAGCCATCGCAGACATCGTGCAGTCCTTTGGAAATTGAGTAGAAATCCGTTGTTGCTGTGCGATGTAGGAATACAACCACCGAATAAGACTTCATGAAGCATCTTCTTGCCCAACTTCACTGAAGTTTTCAGCTTTGAAAGGCACACATCATCCCTTGCTTCTGCACACTGCTCAAGAGGTTCCCAAATATATTCGGGAAGCTCCTCTTTTGCGCCAAGCTTGAGGAGCAGCTGGTGTAGCAATGTGAACACTGAATTCTCAATGTCCAAGTCGCGTGTGGCGGGGCAAAGAAACCGTAGCATCTTCCTTGAGCAACTTTGCGCACCGAAGCCTTGCAAGTAGGCTCGGGTGCGCAGCATGTCCTGAAAATTCCGATTATAAATGCATCTTGTAGCTGGAACCAGACTGGTTTTGGAACTCAATCGAATCTTCTTCTGAGACGCGCCATCAGCAGACTGCGCCGCGTCCGATAAGTCGTTGCGCGCGAGATCTGAGAATGTCTTCTCGGTGGCTTGAAGCTTGCGAAGGCGCTCCTCAGTCTCCTTGATCTTCTCAGAAATCTCAGGCGGCGCTTTCCCGCGACCTCGCTTCTTCAACTTCTTTAAGCCGGCCTCAAGGTACGACAGAACGGTACAGACGTTGGATTCTCGATCTGGGCAGCTTGATATATAGTTCATGAGACTGTGTTTATCATGCATCTCGTTGTGAACAGTGTCTGCCGGAAGAACTTCAAGTTCGGGAAACACATCAAATAATTTCTTGTCCAGTTTAATGGCAGGCAACACCGCATCCTTCAACTGGGCATGGTCTTCTCCTGCCTGAAGAAGAAAGCCCTCTGACAATAGAGCTTTCCACATGTCCTCTCTCGACATGTCTGCAGGATGCTCCAGTGGCAATTTCAGGTATTTAAACATACCCGCAGTGAAAACACCTTTGCCCTTAGACAGGCAAAAGTCCCTGACCGCGTTTGCTACATTCTTCAGCAGCACCAACTTTTCCTTCATCAACTCTTGGCTTGTGGTGTCCACTGGAATCTGCAGCAGGTCATCGTTGATGATTTCTGATCTTTTCTTCGGAGCCAAGCCGCAAGCCTCTCGCATCAGGTCCTCCGTCAGCGGTTTGTTGGCATAGGCTTCGATCAAGTCAAGGCATTCTGCTGCGCTGTACAAAGTTTCGAACGCATGCTGTATCTGCAAAGCTGCTGCAATGCATGGACCACTTCTCAAAAATTCTTTCAGAGAATCATCCCTGCAGAAGTAACCGTCCAGGTGCGCGTCTGGATAGGAGTTGCGGATGACATGTTCATTAATGAAGCGAGCCATTGGTTTCCACACCAGTGATCGTCTGAGAATAGATGGAAAGTTTGCTTCTGTGACTCCCATAAATCTCATAATCCTGTTGACTTCGCAACGCTTCCACCCAACCAGCTCGATCATACGTGTGCTCATTCCATATGGCCTGCGGCCGGCAATTCCGTCCGCGGACATAGTTTTCTTGTATAAATCTTCCCTCATGCGCCTATTGGTTTCGGGTGCTTCCTGCGCAGTCAACATGATGGCGCCCGCCGCCTGCTCCACTTGCTTGCGCATCTCTGTCTCATCATACCAGATGTTGGGATCAATGAATTTATGGCTGGGCGAGTAAACTGCGTCGAGGTGAGCGCTGTAAAGCGACTGGCCAACTCCTAAGACAAGCGCAGTAGTAGGACTTGCAGCGAAACTTGTTATTAATCAAAGCAACAACAGAAGCACTATAATATTTTGGCTCAAGGCACCTCCAGGACTAACGCCGATGAAGCAGCGAACTACGTTGTCACCACGCTTTGCAAGACTGATCGCCGCCTGGCAGCATTGGAAAACCTTAGATTGCAGGGGAAACACAACGGTAGCGCAGCCATGATGTCTTATGAACACAAACACCTCAGACTAGGCTGTTGTTATGCTTCAGTGCTCCCTCAGATAGACCAGCAACTTCATTGTTGAGCCAGAATGTTTCCATGTAGAAGCGATCCAGCCTCTCGGAAGCTTCCTGCAATACTGGATCGGGGAGACTTGGCCGCAGAGCATGCGGAATGTGCAGATAAATATTGTCGCTTGGTCGCCCTTCGACCCAAGTCACGTGGCTGCCGTCTCCGCGGTCGTAATGTAGGGCGCAGTCCAAATAGCTAACACCAGCAGCACGAGTCTGCGCACTGTCGCACCACTCCACAACAAGGTTAAATATCTTGTCCTCGATCAATTTGTTTTGCAAAGTCCACCCAGCCTTGGACAAAGCATCGGCCGTGCGGGCACCTCTGCTTCCGTGCTCAGCGCCTCCTCCTTCCTCCGCGCCCGCTTGTTCCGCTGCAGGCCGGCCTCGCTGCGCTTTTCTAGGTAAGCAACTCTGCGCCTTGTCTTCACAGGCGTTGAGCAGCTGGACATCAGAGCCATTGCAATTTGCGTGAAGAGCATCGATGTTGCTCAGAACTTCGTCGTCGTTTCGCATGGAATCACCTTCCATCAGTCTGAATAGACCTTCTAGTCGAAGACAAAATTTCTTGCAACGAGCGAGCGTCCCTTCTGGCGGAACGCCCCGATGCAGCGTGAAGGCGCCGTGGTGGAAAAAATAAAGATTTCCTGAGTGGCAGCGCATGTGTGTGTCGCCTTCGACTATCCACAGAAGCATCACCAACTCTCTCACATGCACATCGGTAAGGCGCAGCCGGTAAACTGCAAGGGCGCCAATGCACAGTCGCAGCAGATCCTCTTGCAGATGTGGAAAACGTTGTGTAGCCTGCGCGCGAAGAGTACGTATCTTCTGTGGAATCGTGGCCTCTGTGACATTCTGCAAAGGTGCCACGGTTCTCAGCGATCTTTGTGCAATGGTTCGTAGCTGACGGAAGGACTCCTTGAATTCTGGTATGCTTGTTGGAGCGCCCTCTTTGCGACGACGCTGCCGCGCCCGGGCCAGCACTTCGCTATTGAAATCATTCCCCACTACATCATGCGGCGACAAGTCTCTGCACGTCGGCTCCTGGGAGAGCTGTTGCTCGGGTTCTTGCCGAGCGGCTTCGTCGCGGAGCACGGCCTCGTTCGTCTCAGGAGCCAGGAGCAGATCGCGAGGGACTTCTATGTCCTCGTCCGGCGCTTCCCCATAGTCTGGAAGGTCGAAGGATGCTTGGCTTTGCGCCTCGTCCATAGCGCTGGAACCCCCAAGACAGTCCCTGTCAGCGCAGCGGTGCAGGATCTCGCGAAGCTCCTCATCTGAGCTCGGGTAGTCGCCTGGCAAGCCTTGACGAGCTGAAAACCCTTGACTCAGAAGCGATGATCGCTGCCAGATCGGATGTCCTGTAGCCGTGCCAGGGAGCAACTCGAAGGGAAGCCACTCATGACCATCTGCGTACCAGACTCCCAAGTTCGCTCGAATCAGGACCGGGTGAATGCACATTGGAATTGCAGCCATGGCCAGCTGGTTGCTTTCATCGGAACGAACGCGCACATGGTGCAATACTAGTGCGCAGTGTGCTTTGTGCAAAGAGCCCAAGCGTCCAGCTCGCGCGGCGCGGATGTAGCATCGACCCTGGACCTGGCCTAGCGGTTTCTTGCAAAGAGCACATATATTTTGTTCTGTGCTCGTAGTCGGAACTTGACTTGAGGGCGAGTAATTTGGAAACATGACGAGCTGAAGCAATGTTTGCGGAGGAAGCCAAGCAAGGCTGTCGTGCTCGGTAAGCAAAACATCTCCGAACTCTAGTCCATAAAAGCGGTTTTCGTTGGGATGAAACCAAGCCCGGCGTGCTAGGAATGCCCAAAGTTCAGACCAGGTCGGCGTATCTTTGAAACGAATAACCATAGCTCTTGAGAGCGGACGTGCTCCAATCCTCAGAAGAAAATAACGCGGATTTGGTGTCGCGGCATTGCAAAGCGGCAGTGGAGGCACGACCATAAACAGCAGTGACGCTATATCCAGACCGTAGGTGACGACCGGAAGTACTTCGGAGCCGGAGGCCCAGAAGTTGCGGTCGCTACCAACACGCACGATCGGAATTTGGCCCGGCTGCGCCTGCATCCGAGTGGATGGTATCCCTGGCATCTGAAAGACCCAAATTGTTTTTGGTTGCTCACAAGGAGCATAGATCTCCGGACAGGAATCACGCAGTGCTGTAGAACCTCCATTGCAATCTTCTGCCACACGCTCAGAAACTTCTGGGCAGTCAACCAAAGCCTGGCTGGCGCCGCCCAGCACATGCAACGCAGGTCGCTTTTCTTCAATGGAAGAAAGTCGCACGGGTCCTTCGTCGACTTGGTGCGATTCTTTAGAGCCCTGCTTTTCTTCTTGAACCAAGTAACATTGAAGCGTCACAGCAGCGGTTCCGGCTTCGCTGCGCCAGAGATCTGGAAGAACACTGCCGTCTTCTGGATCGGCCAATTCAATCAGGAAGCTCTGCTTTGCAAGCGGCAGCTTCTCGGCTTCTGCGTGGAGGTACCGGAAAAGCATTTTGTGCCTGTGCTGCTGAAAAAAATCTAGAATGACTCGTGCTCTGTAGAGCACGCGTTCCCATCTCCGTTTGCTCATGACTTGGCGTTCATGAGGATCTGGCAGTAGTTGCAAAAGGGCAGGAATCTCCAGGAGGGTATGGACGTGCTTCTGTAGGATACCGACCACTGTCGCACGGAACTTGCTGCCAGTGCCATGGGCTCGACCGGTCTGAAGTTCTTGCCAGAGCTCTCCTGCGTGCTTGTAGCATTGTGCCAGAGCACCAGTAACCTCCGCTAGAGCGGACCCGCCGACAAAATCCTTGTAATTCACGCGCCCACAAACATCACAGGACCGCAGTGGCATGCTCTGCATGTGAGACGCACAGAACCAATGTCGACACGCGGGACAGACCGCCCACATATGAACCTCAATGGCCTGCTCCTTGCTGCATAGAGAACACCTGGCATGGGAGAAAACACACTGAACTTCAAGCCTTGCACAATCTAGTCGGATTACGCCAACAAGACACACTGACACATTGAAGTTAAAGCGAATAAGCCTGATAGCACACACAGGACAACAATCCTTCGCCAGGATACAAACTGTATATATAAAGACAAACGTCTGGCCTGATAGAGGTGTCTCTTCGTCGCACAGGTGTCAGCAGTGGATTCAGGACTGGCTGCGTGCTCGAGCCATCTCTCGAAATAACCCACACAAACAATGTAGAGAATGCTGGAGGAGCTAGAGGTTCTTCACGAGCCAGGCGCCCCCCACCAAGTCTGCGTCCATTGAGCATCAGCTCAATGGACTGATTGTCCCACTTCAAGACAACCTCATTCGGAGAATTGGCTGCCGCGATCGCTTCAAGCACAGGGCCTGTTGGCCCTGCGACGGGCGTGGCGCCCGTTATTCCGAGGCTGACTCTGCAAGCATGAGTGTATGGATTCTCCAGAAGCACGTATGAGCGTCGATTGCTGCCGTGAGTTTTTTGCACCGACAAAAACACTTCTGGTGTTCGGCGCCAAAGTCAAAGAGAAACGGGCAGCTCCGAAAAGTGGATGACCTGACACCCAGCCACTCACATTTCTCCCTGGAAGATGGAGAGGAAGACATTGCCAAGACACCACCGCCCGAGGAGGTATCTGGTGCAGAAGCGGCAGCTGCGGAATGTCAAAGCTAATGGATAAAGCCTGCCTGAAAAGATTGGCTGCTGCCAGCAGTGTTCGGTCACTGCGAGCAAGCTCCGGCACATTGAGAAATAGGTGCTTTCCAACCCAGTATTCTTCATTGCCCATTGCTTCACTGGTCTCCCGACTGCAGGCGGCAAGTGCGCGAATGAAGTTGAAGTCTGAGCAGTAAAATGTCAGTCCATGTAGAAAGTTCGCAGGAACCTGGACAGGAGCTCTCGGTGAAGCGCACCGGCGCGCCCACCTTCGGGCGCCACCATGCGATTGTCTGCCCCGGGCATCTGTGTTCTCCCGAGTGCTGTGAAATTCATCAGAATCCAAGCCTGCGCCTTCCAAGATTTCGGAGCCGCCGACGTAGTCCATGAACTGGTTCGGGCAACGAAGACAAAGCCTTCTCGGAGATCTTCGGGCGTGACGGTCGCACATCCAGGTCGAGCACAATGGGCAGACGACCCATCTTGGACTTGAGAGCACATCGTGGAATCCACAGAGCACGCAAGTGATCCTGCGACCCAAAGAACGGTGTCCGACTCACAACTGATGCAAATCTGAAAACTACAACACAAAAGATTAAAACGCATCTTTTGGAGGCAAGCAGCCTTGAGCGGTGGCAGACTGGCGACGGAAGAGGTTGCAACAGCACTTGTTCCTCCACGCTACGAGATCGCATCCAGATGCGCAGGGAAAGCTTTGCCAGTGGGTCAGGGCCATCTAAGGCGTTTGCTCGAGTCCTTAAAGCCAACACACACGCTTCGTCAATCGAGAGCTCAAAGACATGTTCGCTCCATCGGACATCGAATCGATGAGAACGATTGGCGCGAAGACAAGGCCGGCCACTCACCACGCTTGGCTGAGGAGGCGAGCCGTGGAAACTGCAGGAAACAACGGAGTTGCTACGGAGAAGATTGTCGAGACGGCACGAAGCCTCCCTGCAGTCGCGCAGACTCGACCAGTCACGCACTCCGATATACATGCCCACTGCGGTTGCAGGCAGCCGCAATTCAAAACTGGCAGCGCCAACCAAGGGGTCGGAAGACTCGAACCCCGTCACAGGTCCGCTGCTGAACGGGACTGCACTCCAATCTAAAAGGACATTTTTTGGAAAGATCTGCATCATTGCCAGCTGTTTGACGCTTACGACAACCGCCTGCGCAGCCAGGTACACCTCGCGCATCCAACGCACTCTGCCGGTATCCTGAAACTCTTCAGTGTTCAGCGAGACAACTCGCCCACGCCAATGCTTGCCACTGCGAACTGAATCCCGCATGGCCTTTGAAGTACTGGCTAAAGCATGGAGGTATTCGAACGAAAAAAAGAAGCTGGGGAGGCTGTGTAGAAGCTCTGCTGGAAAGGACCCTCCAGCGACATCCAGCGGTGCGCGTGGATGCCTGGCTTGGGAGTACCAATCATGTCTCAAGTCCCAAATGCCATCATCGGAAGAATACGAGTCGAGGTCATCTTCTGTGGGCAAGTAAACAGCATGCACGGGCTGCAGCTGCGCGAGGTCCTGCCGAGCTTGGCCCTGGAAAGTTGAGACGTCCGGTGTTTCAAACTGGATCTCACGCCAAATCTCAACTATGTCAGCTGCAGATTCAGAAGCCTCTTTGCCGCCGCAGTAATCTGTCGAGCCTCCCCTTGCATCGCACCAAGCCGCCAGCATATCTTCTGTTTCTTTCTCAAGCCTTGGAACCTCGTCGACGAAAGCTGTTGGATAGTGCTCAGGATGACAACACACAACCAACATTCGAGCCACTCTGACGTCGTAATATTTTTCTAGTAGATGTCGATAGACATTCAGCTGCAGTCTGTAGTGAACTCCTGTGCAGTCTGCAAGGTGACATAGTGGAGAACGCATATGGTAGGCTGAATTGAACTTGCCGGGTAGACCAGCAGTGCGTTTCCAGTCAACCAGTACCATCTCCCCGTTGGGAAGACGAGCGCAAAAGTCGATAGATCCAGCAAGTCGTTCTTCGTCTCCAAAAATAGTCCACTCAGTTCGCCAAGCTGTGAGATCTTTTGCACACTTGGACAGAAACGAGCGCAACATTCTGACTTCAGGCGAAACCTGTGGCACAGAATGGCCATTGATGAGCGCTTCGAAAAGGTAATGCATGTAGGTGCCATAGTGCGCTGCCTCTCGGCCACGAGCCTCCCACATTGCTTTGATGTCATCAGGAGACAAGGTAAGTTGGTCAAGCTCAGCTGCAATGTCTTGAGTTGAGGAAAGATCCCTTAGAAGCTGGCTGATACGCTCATCATCTCTTGGGCTGCCAGAATACAGATCCAAAATTTCGGGACAGAAAATGCCAAGCCTGCTCATCCATGTAAAGGAGACTTCCGGTTTCAGGTACCCAGCCCGAGGCCAGTTCCTGCCGCTCATCATCCTGGCGATCACATTGTCCGCTTCAAACGGCGCGCAGAAAGCATGGATCATCCCAGTGACCGAGCCCAGGGTTCGCTGGCCGTCTACGAAGTATGTGTGATCAGAAGATCGAAATGCGATTCTGAAGTCTCTTGCATGGGGGTGGATCATCTTCAGCACCTCCACATTGGGGGCCGGGTCAAACTGCATCGGCGAGATCGGAAAGGTTGCTGAACTGGGCTGGATCAGTCGAGGCCAAGGTCCATCCATGCGGGCTAAGCGAGCAGCTTTGCGCTCGCAAGCCTCCAGTCCGGACTGGGTGCGTCGCTTCCGTTGAAATGCAGTCATGAACACTTCGGCTCGTAAAGCACCTGTCAAGCACACTGCTTGCCGTCCTCTGTTCTCTTCACATTCTCCGGCATCTTGTTCAGATGTCTGCCGACGTCGATCGCTGCCGCCTTGCACTTCGTGTATTGTGAGCCCAGTGAAATGATTCTGCCGATAAAGAATGTATCGCCCAGGCCCCTCAAAGCCTTGCGCAGGACGAATGGAATACCTTCCGGTGGCTCTCATGACAAACTGCGCAATAGCAATTGATGACTTACTGTTGATTTCTTTCTTGTTCATGCCAAGTCACCCCAGAGGTGCTACCATGCGGTTGCCATCTTTCAAGACGAAAAATAGGCCATGGCCTGCGTAAGGGACCTTGACCCCCACGGCCCGCAAAGCGTCCACCAGGCAAACGTCCCGAAACCGCGGTTCGCCTTTGGAGTCAAGGGAAGATCACGAAGCAAAACTATGGCAGCTACGCGCCTGTAGTCCGGACGCTATGTTTCTTTACCACAATTGCGCTTCTCTAGACCACAGGTACACGTGTGTGGCCTGCTTGCAACAGGGACATCGGCGCGGCGGCTGTCTTGGCCGATCTTTTCTGACTCTGAGCCAGGCCGAACATGATTTTCTCCAAAAGCTGCTGCTGCCTGCGAGATGGCGAGAAGCACCAACTTTGGATGTGCCGCGTTTAAGCTTGCGCCGGCCTGCTCAGAACCAGTTTTCTCAAATGAGGCATCTTCTTGGGCCCGCATTTCCTGCCGAAGCTTACAACACTACCACCATATAGGTAACGCCAATCTCAGACGCGGTTTTTGTGATCTCTTGACACTGCTATGTCACACAACCATCCTCATCTGCTGAGCGCAAACGCAGCTGAAGGTCCTCGGCGGACGCCACTCCGGCTTGACTTTCACGGTCGCCGTGCTTCGCAGCCTGTCAGCGACACCAGCTCGGCGGCACGCCAAGCTTCTTGCCGAGGTGAACCCGGGCTCTCCCTGGCTTTCAAAAGTTGGATGGACTTACGAAGTTCGTTCTCTCATACATATGAACTTGTTTGAGAGATTATTTCACAGACTAAGGCGCAGGACTCTGTCTTCGAGGAGGTTCTGCAGTCCCGCGCGCTTGTGGAAGGTGTCGACAAGGGCGCTGCCTGACTGAAAGGTAATACTGCAAGTTTGGCGACGTCTTAACCTGGAACACGACCACCTTTGCCTGCAAGTCGACGACCGAATTGCCTGACTGGAAGGTAAAACTGCAAGTTCAGCATTGTCTTAAGCTGAATGCGAACACATTTGCCCAGCAACACAGGTACAGATGCGACTTGGTCCTGCACGCCACACAGGAGGTGTCTGCCGCGCAGGCAATGCCATGCATGACAGGTCCCGGGACAAAGGCCTCGAATGTTGCTGACAGCTGCTGCTTGACTGAACATGAGCGAGATCTGTCATTTGTTCATTCGTTCGACTCCCCAATAAAATCTTGCGACTCTTCGGAAGCCGCCGACTTCTCCTGGGACTCACTCTCGTCCTTGGCCATCATCTCCTGGGACCTGACTTACTCTTTCATTTGAAAGTTTTGGAGTAGAGCACGAAGTGAAGTTCTGCAGTCCCACGCGCTTGTGGACGGCGTCGACGAGGGCACTGCCTGACTGAAAGGTCAATTTGCAAGTTTGGCGTCGTCTTAACCTGGAATACGACCACCTTTGCCTGCGAGTCGACAAGCGCATTGCCTGACTGGAAGGTAATACTGCAAGTTCAGTATTGTCTGAAGATGAACGTGAACACGTTTGCCCAGCAACACAGGTGCATGTGCGACTCGGTCCTGCGCACCACACAGGAGGTGTCTGCCGCGCAGGCAATGCCGTGCATGACAGGTCACGGGACAAAGGCCTCGAATGTTGCTGACAGCTGCTGCTTGACTGAACATGAGCGAGATCTGTCATTTGTTCATTCGTTCGACTCCCAAATAAAATCTTGCGACTCTTCGGAGGCCGCCGAATTTTCCTGGGACTCACTCTCGTCCTTGGCCATCATCTCCTCGGACCTGACATACTCTATCATTGGAAAGTTTTGGAGTAGAGCAGCATGAAGACTCGTCACCGATCTAAGAGTCGAGCGAAGTTGGCTTGAAGGGGATCTCACGAGGCCCTCTTGCTTTGCGTCGATGCTTGCGGTTGAAGGGGTCTTCTCGATGCCAAAACCCTAACCTCTCGGGACCTTGGCCCATTTTCTTCTCCTTGCAGGGGTTTTCCTTTGTGTAGGGCTCATCGGGCGGGACCTCCTTTCGTCGTCGTCGTCGTCCCCCGAAGCTCGGCTGGAGGACGAAGCCAAACCGCTTTCCTCCAGCCATGTGGCCTGACGACTTGCTGGTAACCAGAGGCACCAAAGGCAGCCAATTGTCGGCATTGTCTTGGGTGCGCAATGGGAATCCGGACACAGTCGAATGCGTTGGCGCGCCAGCGCCTAAGCAGACGATTTGAGTTTTAAGGCTGTGGACATGCTGCCAAGCCTTGCGCAGCCGGCCGTCTACATGAGGTAGTATTGCACTGCTGCAAGCACTCGACTTCGGCTGCATTCCTCTACTCTACTTGTCCTTGCACTGCGGGCTACTTGGGTTGGGCCATGCGTATCTTGGATACTGCCTGTGGAGATCAACACCATCCCCTGCTGCACTGCGTTATTGCCGCAGGCTAGCCTCAAGAAGGTTGGAGCAATCAAGACCACGGGACTCTTGCGCAATGGAAGGAGGCGTGTGCTTGAAGACGAGGGCGGCGTCGGCGAAGTAGAATCTTACAAGAACTGACTTCCGGGATTAGTGCATCACTTACTGATCGCTAGCCAGGCAGCGCTCGGCTAACGGTCTTAGCGGCTGCTTGCCCAGGACTTCGGCAAACGTGCCTCACATTTACTAGGCGGGGCACTGTCTCAGAGACGCATCACGGAGATTTGCCACAGTGAAGCGCTAACTTTGGTCCAAATAACGACGCGGCAAGGCTTCGCTCAAGAGACCGTTGGCCAATGGCTCCCGACGAAGCATGTTCTCCACTACGGCGGCAATGGGTCCTCGATGTTGCAGCAAATATTCCACATACCGAATATATGGTCAGCAACGGGTCTAAGTCCGCACTGCTGCACCAAAAATGAAGCTGAGGCTGCAACGCTTCAACGTGATGCTGGTAAGCTGCAACAAAATTGTTCTACCGAAGATGACCTCCATGTTGCGAGGGATTACCTCGGTGGGCGCACGCTCCTACAAATATCTCTTACTGTGGAAGCATTCCGTATACTCGCGCGCTCAACGTTTCAGCCGGAAAGCGTCAACAGGTAGAAGATGGCAAAGGCGCGTTCTAAGCTGAGAGCCGAAAGCTTCCATGTAAGGTAGTTCTACCTGGAATCAAAAACTGGTCGTAGAGTTGCTACGGAGCTGGCTCTTGGCAGGTTCCGGTCAGAGAAGGCAGAAGCCGCGCCAGAGTGAAACATCCTGTTGTTCAACATGGTCTGCTGCTATCCAACAGGCAACGTCAAGCGCGTCATCGTCAACAGCTCGCTATGCACGAACACCTTTTTCTTTGGATAGTTTGGGGCTCTGTTTTGAAAATTTGCACCGACAGGGTCTACAAACCTGTCTATAGCTGCCATACACCCTGCCATATCGTTCGGGCAGGGCTTTTTTAACATCCCGAATTGGCTCTCTTTGGACCCGGTTCCTGTCCTGCCCTGGGCACATATTTACGTCGCGTTCTCTCTCTAACTCTCTCGTCCTCCACCCTCGCTTCCTTCGCGTGACATACGAAGTGGCCGAGGACAGCTCCGTGAATCTCTACTGCGCCAGCGCTATGCCCTCTACAAACTCAAGACTACGCCACATATGGTCGCTTAATGACGGACCTCACTCCAAGCAATCAGTCGAGGACCTCCATGGAGGCGGTACTACAGTGACTCGTCGCATCGCGCACGCTGCCACCTTCACAGATGGTGTTCCTGGTCCGGGCGGTGCAGAATTGGAAGGAGGTGTAGCAGCCTAGCCCTTCTATCTGCTATTGATAGGTTCGACTGCACGAGCTTGCCCTTACCGAATCCTTTGCCCTTCCCTTTGCCTTTGCCCTTATCCTCACCTTTACCCTTTTGGTAAGTGGTGAAAAGGGCTGTTTTGGCTGCATAGGCTAGCTGTGTGGCTTCAGCACACAGGCCTACCTACGTGCGCTTGCACTGAGCGCATGCCTTCCAAACCCTACACCTGAACCCTCGACATCACGGTCTCGCGTCAGCAACGATGCAATGAGCTGGCTGTCGTCAGATTCTTTCTCATGACTCTGCGTTCTGAGCTCACGTACACGCAGCTCCCGCGAGCATGCCTTCCAAACCCTAAACCTGAAGCCTGACATCATGGTCTTGTTTCAGCAATGATGCAATAATCTGGCGGTTGCCCGGTCGGATGCCTTCCAAACCCTAAACCGAAACCCTGGACATCACGGTCTTGCATCAGCAATAATCTGGCAGTTGCCAGGTCCCGCCTACACGCAGCTCCCACGAGCGTGCCTTCCAAACCCTAAACCTAGAGCCTGGCATCACGGTCTTGCCTCAGCAATGATGCAATAATCTGGCTGCTGCCCGGTCGCATGCCTTCCAAACCCTAAACCTCAAGCCTGACATCATGGTCTTGCCTCAGCAATGATGCAATAATCTGGCTGTTGTCAGGTCGCATGTCTCTTGCGTCAGCAACGATGCAATAATCTGGCTGTCGTCAGGTCCTTTCTCATGGCTCGTTCTGAGCTCACCTACACGCAGCTCCCGCGAGACTGCCTTCCAAACCATAACCCAAAGCCTGACATCATGGTCTTGTTTCAGCAATGATGCAATAATCTGGCTGTTGCCCGGTCGGATGCCTTACAAACCCTACTCCAAACCCTAAACCTAAAGCCTGACATCATGGTCTTGTTTCAGCAAGGATGCAATAATCTGGCTGTTGCCCGGTCGGATGCCTTACAGACCCTAAACCGAGACTCTAGACATCGCGGTCTGGCATGGTCTTGTTTCAGCAATGATGCAATAATCTGGCTGTTGCCCGGTCGTATGCCTTACAAACCCTACTCCAAACCCTAAACCTAAAGCCTGACATCATGGTCTTGTTTCAGCAATCATGCAAGAATCTGGCTGTTGCCCGGTCGGATGCCTTACAAACCCTACTCCAAACCCTAAACCTAAAGCCTGACATCATGGTTTTGTTTCAGCAATCATGCAAGAATCTGGCTGTTGCCCGGTCGGATGCCTTACAGACCCTAAACCGAAACTCTAGACATCGCGGTCTTGCGTGGTCTTGCATCAGCAGTGATGCAAAAACCAACCCTTGCAGCACAGATGCGTG
Organism: Symbiodinium natans; assembly: GCA_905221605.1. Lineage (NCBI taxonomy): Eukaryota > Dinophyceae > Suessiales > Symbiodiniaceae > Symbiodinium > Symbiodinium natans. The sequence goes on from CAJNDS010002521.1 coordinate 378,212, forward strand.
GAAGTTTATGTGACTGGCAAGAAAATGAGGTGTTATATGATTCCCCCAGCATGAAAGCTGCAGCGAATGCTGCAACTGCAAATGCCAAACCCTAAACCGAAACCCTAGAAATCAGGGTCTTGCATCAGCAATAATCTGGCTGTTGCCAGGTCCCACCTACACGCAGCTCCCACGGGCGTGTCTTCCAAACCCTAAACCTAGAGCCTGACATCACGGTCTTGCCTCAGCAACGATGCAATAATCTGGTTGCTGCCCGGTCGCATGCCTTCCAAACCCTAAACCTCAAGCCTGACATCATGGTCTTGCCTCAGCAATGATGCAATAATCTGGCTGTTGTCAGGTCGCATGTCTCTTGCGTCAGCAACGATGCAATAATCTGGCTGTCGTCAGGTCCTTTCTCATGGCTCGTTCTGAGCTCACCTACACGCAGCTCCCGCGAGACTGCCTTCCAAACCATAGCCCAAAGCCTGACATCATGGTCTTGTTTCATAAATGATGCAATAATCTGGCTGTTGCCCAATCGGATCGCGGTCTGGCATGGTCTTGTTTCAGCAATGATGCAATGATCTGGCTGTTGCCCGGTCGGATGCCTTACAAACCCTACTCCAAACCCTAAACCTAAAGCCTGACATCATGGTCTTGTTTCAGCAATCTTGCAATAATCTGGCTGTTGCCCGGTCGGATGCCTTACAGACCCTAAACCGAAACTCTAGACATCGCGGTCTTGCATGGTCTTGCATCAGCAGTGATGCAAAAACCAACCCTTGCAGCACAGATGCATGGAAGTTTATGTGACTGGCAAGAAAATGAGGTGTTATATGGTTCCCCCAGGATGAAAGCTGCAGCGAATGCTGCAAATGCAAATGCGGCTGCAATGTCTGCAGACAAACATCGCCGTGTGTCGGCGTATACTGAGAGCATCAGTTCTGGAGACAAGCACGTGACTCCCTGGCTTGGACACTGTGTGTAGAAAAACGGACAAGGAGTTACAAACTCTTTTTCCCCAGCAACATGATGAAGTCTGACACCGATCTGGCATGCATTGTCAACCAGAAGGGCCAAGTGATCTGGGTTTAGCTTGGGCTTGATGGGATGAATGATTCACACGAGCAAGCCTTCAGGGTGTGCAGGGTTTTGGGTTTAGGGTTAAAGTTAAGGGGTCAGGGTTTATAGGGTTTGGGGTTTAGGGTTTAGGTGGAGGTTTGTGGATCGTTATAAGCCGGTGGTTCAGGGTTTTAATATTACAGGGTTTAGGGATATAGGTAAACGTAGTAGAGAAGCCATACTTTGCCCTACCCATCAAGCCTCAGCCCTAAACCCTACCTCTGACTAGGTGAGCTTAAGGTTTAGAAAGCAACCAGAGCTGCGGTATCGGGTTTCGGGTGTAGGTTTTGCTTTGACTTAAAAGACACAGAGGGGTTATAGGGGGGATGCTACTGGCAAGGAACTGTGAGTGTGAGGCAGGTTTCTTTGTGGTCGTGTCCCCAAAGGACTTTCCAAAATGTACAAGAAGCGGTTCACTCAGACACCAAATGAATATTAACCCGAAACCCTAAACTCTAAACCCTAGAACCTGAAACCCTAACCCACGAACCCATCTGGACTCTTGCAGTAACCCTAAACCCTAAACCCCAAACCCTAGCCCTGCGTCACGGATCAGCTGCGCTTCGAGCTCCAGCGGAAGAAGGTAGGCTCCGGTCGCGGCCCTGATGCAGCTACCGGGCTCTTTTAGGGTTTAGGGTTTAGGGTTTAGGGTCTGGGGTTTGTCACCGTGCCAGCTGACGTTCAGAGTCTGGGTTCAAAAAGGGTCTGGGGTTTGGGTTTAGGGTTTGGGGTGTAAAGTTTCGGGCTGTCGGTTTAGGGTTTAGGGTTTGGGGTTTAGAGTTTCGACTCTCACACTGGCGCAGTTTCGGCCTTAAAAAGGCTGCTCTAGGAAAGCCCTAGCCAATCGAGGCCCCAACCCCTGCTGTAAGTTCCCAGCCCAAGTCTTTAGCTCAACTCTCCTAAGAAGGTAAGCTAAAACGAAAACTCTTTTGCAGAGGCCCTTCCCCTATTGCGGGGGCCATGATCCATAAAGCAAAAGAGCACGAAAAAACGTACCCAAGCGGCTTTTAACCTCAACCCACAGATTAGAGCTGGGGCGATTCAGGCTGTCTTCATCGGCGGCTCAGAAGCCGTTGAGTTTCGGAACCTTTGATGTGGGAAAAATACGCCAAACCCGAAACCCGAAACCCGAACCCCAGGGTAGATAAGGCGCGGGTTGTGAGGATCCCATGAGCCTCGATGTCCGAGATCGTGCAGGACGGCCACATCCCGGCGTTGGCCGTTGGCGGGCATCGCCGAACCCCCCCCCCTCTAACAGTTTAGGGTTTAAAGTTCAGGGAAACCTTTAGCGTTTAGGGTAGGGGTGGAGTGTTTGTGAGTTACTTAAGGCCCAAGCCCCAAAGATCTTCTGGGGTTTAGGGTATCAATGACTTAGGATTTTGGGCTGGGGCTTTAAGCTGTAGACAGGACCAGGCCCTAAACATCGAAATATCCGAGGGTGTAGGGCCGAGGTTTTGTTGGGGCTTCAATACC
>CAJNDS010002522.1:2500-5000 GCA_905221605.1 Symbiodinium natans
TTACATAGAACCCTGAATAGATGCCCCTATCAACCAGGAATCACCCTAAACCCTAAACCCTAAACCCTAAACCTTAAACCCTAAACCCTAAACCCTAAACCAAAGAGACCACCAACCCATATACTTCAGGACCCCCTTTTCTCTGGCTCAGGGCAAGTTGAGGGCTTAGAATCCTTACACCCTAGGCCCCCCAGAAACCAACAAACCCTGCAGCCCTAACAGGGTTTAGGGTTTAGGGTTTAGGGTTTAGGGTTTAGGGTTTAGGGTTTCGGGTTTCGGGTTTAGGGTTTTAGGGTTTAGGGTTTCGGGATTAGGGTTTAGGGTTTAAGTTTAGCGTTTCGGGCTTAGGGTTTTTAGGGGTCAGAGAGCCGATACTCATGAATTCAGCAGCATGCCTTGAGAACTCCCTGAACTCAGTGGGAGCGTAGTTACATGGTCCCTGAATATGGGCCTTAAAAGGGGACCCCTTAGATACACGTTATATACCCTATAGAACCCATTGGTCCCGCCTTGAGAACCCTTTAATTGACATAAGGTAAGGGGCCATATTAAGGGCCCGTGAAACTAGCCTTAGATAAAGAAGGGGGGAACCAGGGCAACGCTGGGCACCCTTATAAGATTTCAGGATCTTTCCGAATCTTCATGCTGGTACTTGAATGAAATTTGAGCCGTAATATGCAAGTTGATGTTGTGTAACCCTAAAACTTCTAAACCCTAAACCCTAAACCCTAAACCCTAAACCCTAAACCCTAGACCCTAGACCCTAGACCCAAGAGTAACCTAGGAAGAGAACGATGCCTTTTAAGGTTTACAGGGGCTTAGAAGGGACCGTTCACACCCTTGTCCTGTGGCCCCCTTTGAGTCTCAATGTGCTACAGGAACCGCCCCTAGAAACCGTACCATCATGATGAATCCGCCCTTGAGACCCTAACTGGCTTGGAGAACACACCCTATGAACGTACCATCTTGACTTAGAAACCGTACCATTAGGAAGACTCACCCTTGAGAACCCACCCTCGGGACCCCAACCGCCCTTTGAGTCACTTCTCTCACTCCTTGTTAACCGTTCTCTCCTCGTTGTAGTACCTTTTCCTCTTGTCCACACCGGGCGGCAACATAAGGCTTAGGAAAGAACTACGAAGAGAATACAATTCGTGCAGCATTATAAGGACGAAGTGAAACGACGGACGCATGAATGCTGCATTAATTGTATGAACGAAGTACACGAATTCTCTTATCGCGGGCTCTTCATTAGTATATTTAATATGCCCGCGGGATACATTAATAATAGAATAATAGTACACGGGCGTATATATTAACTAGCCCGTAGAATTACTATTAACGGGGCTCTCTTGTTCGCACGGTAAACGAATGAGAGAAAGAAGTGAATGAATGAGTGCACGCGTGCGTCTTATTATGAGCCCCGTGAAGAGAACTACACTATTAATTGTATTCGCGAGCTCACTGTATTATATTATGCTCGCGCCTACAGAATAATAATATGAAGAGAACAAAGTGAATTGAATTATAAACGAAGTGCATGAATTCAATGAACTTGTGAACGAAATAAGGGGGCGCTCTTTGTATTCTGTTTTTATGCGCCCCTTAAACACTATTATCTTCTTTCAACTAATCTCAACAGATACAAGTGAATGAAATGAACGCGTGATCTGTGAATTAGCGAAAGAAAGAAGATAAAAGGGGAAAAAGGGGGTCATAAAGGAGAACACGAAGACAATACCAAAAGCCCCAACAAATGCACTAATTCATGCGCACAGTACGCTTGAGCCTAAACCCTAAAACAAGGGAACCAGGGTCTACACTGGATCCTAGTGACCCTAAACCCTAAACCCTAAACCCTAAACCCTAAACCCTAAACCCTAAACCCTAAACCCTAAACCCTAAACCTTAAAACGAAACAAGGGCAAGAGAACTTTCCCGAATCCCCTAAACCGCTAACCCCTACCCCAGACCCTAAACCCTAAGATTTTTCTCTCAGCCCCGCTGCTGCGCCTGGGTGGAGTCTGGCGCCTATAGAGCTTGCCGAGGGCTTCGGGGGGGTGAGGTGGACAAGGGGTTTAGGGTTTAAGGTTTAGGGTTCAGGGTTTAGGGTTCAGCCTACACCCTGCGGCACAAGGCTTAAGCTTTGTGAAGTTTTGAGGGGCTTAGAATAGCAGCTTTGGGCTTACAGGGGTTTAAGGGTTTAAGGGTTTTGGGGTTTGGGGTTGGTGTTTAGGACCACGAGGGGTTTCAGGGCTTCAAGGGACTGTAAGGTTTTCAGATGCTTGGAAAACTGTGCCTGAAATGAACCTACGGTTTAGGGTTTATGTAAGGCTTACGGCTTAAGGTTTAGCAAGCGTGGCATTCTTCATAAGACGTGGCCACCACACGTTGAGAATTGCAAGTGGGCGGCCTTGAGATAAACGGCACCCCACCCTGACAAGGGTTTAGGGTTTAGAGTTTAGGGTTTAGGGTTTAGGGTTTTGGGTTTTGGGTTTTG
>CAJNDS010002522.1:10000-39581 GCA_905221605.1 Symbiodinium natans
GTTGCGGTGTGTGGGGGGCTTTCTTTGGTTGAGGGCTTATGGGCTTATTCGAGCCGTTTATTAAGGGATGTTTTTGGAGGTTGCTACCAAGGGGGCATAAAGCCCAGAGTAGCTTGTGGGGTTGAGGGTTTTAGGGTTTAGGTGGGGGGTGGGGGTGTGTTGGGGATTGGGGAGTTGGGACAAAACGGTACCATTGGGCTACCAAGAGTATCTATCCACCAGCACGCCCCTAAACCCTAAACCCTAAACCCTAGACCCTAGACCCTAGACCCTAAACCCTAAACCCTAAGTCCTTCAATCGTCGGCCTGCAGCGGCTCGGGAGCTAGTAGCTTTTGGGCTTGCAGGTTTGGTGCCTTCGGGATTTCGGGCTTGGGTTTTAGGGTTTAGGGTTTAGGGTTTAGGGTTTAGGGTTAGGGTTTAGGGTTTAGGGTTTAGGGTTTAGGGTTTAGGGTTTAGGGTTTAGGGTTTAGGGTTTAGGGTTTAGGGTTTAGGTTTAGGGTTTAGGGTTTAGGGTTTAGGGTTTAGGGTTTAGGGCTTAGGGTTTAGGGCTTAGGGTTTAGGGTTTAGGGTTTAGGGTTTAGGGTTTAGGGTTTAGGGTTTAGGGTTTAGGGTTCGGGTGTTGAGGGCTTGGGGCTTTAGGGTCTTAGGGATTGAGGGTTTGGCTTTAGGGTTTGGGGAGTGGGTGGGGTGGGTGGAAACGTTGAAGGAGGGCTTTAGGGATTTTAGGCTACCCTAAATCGACTTAAGGGATCAGGGACTTAGCAAGCAGGGTTATAAGAAAGGTAACTATACTTATAAATACATGCAAGCCCGATGAAGGTACTTCTAACCATACTTTAGAAGTGCCCTAGACCCCAAACCCTAAACCCGAAACGCTGAACCCTAAACCCTAAGCCCTAAACCCCTAAACCCCTAAACCCCTCAACCCTAAACGGATCCTCCAAGAAAACTTCGGCTTTGAGGTTCGGTTCACCCCTTCCGTGCGCAGACATTGGGTGGAACCTTCCCTCGGACCAGGACTGCCGGACTTTAGGGTTTAGGGTTTAGGGTTTAGGGTTTAGGGTTTAGGGTCTAGGGTTTAGGGTTTCGGGTTTAGGGTTTAGGGTTTAGGGTAGGACCCCAGGTCCTAACCCCCAACGTCCAGAATCCCAGGGGTTCAACTCCAAATCCTGAAGCCCTGGACCCCAGGCTAGCTGTGTCGTCGCAGGCCGCTTTCTGGGGTTTAGTTTAGGGTTTTAGGGTTTATGGTTATGGTAGCATGCTTATTTGTCGTATGAATCGGTGTGAAGTAGTTGTATGAGAAGTACAGGAGAACACTGGCAGGCGCGATGAAATCGGGCAGGGCAGGCAAAAGACATGCTATGAAAGAAGAGGTAGAACAGGTGTTGACTGTATTGGTAATGTTGACATAGAAGCAATTTTAGAGCGGCTTAGGGTTTAGGGTTTAGGGTTTAGGGTTTAGGGTTTAGGGTTTAGGGTTTAGGGTTTAGGGTTTAGGGTTTAGGGTTTAGGGTTTAGGGTGTAGGGTGTAGGGTGTAGGGTTCAGGGTTTAGGGTTTAGGGTTTAGGTTCTAGATGAATCTTGCAGATTCAGGTATAGCAACACGCCACTCTCTCTACACTTCCCGCCTCGATCGGTCGGATCCAGGGGCATCATGACATACCTCATCAGGGTTCAGGGTTCAGGGTTTAGGGTTTAGGGTTTCGGGTTCAGGGTTTAGGGCTGCGCGCACTCGACTTCAGATGCTTAGTCGGCTCAAGAGATTAAGGTTTCGGGCCTTTGCTTTACGGTTCAAACAACATATCAACAACAAAACAAAACCCCCTGGTTCTTAGTAGGGAATGAGGGAATTAGGATATATATATATATATATATATATATACCCTTTAAAGGATTACATACCCTTTAAGGGATTACATAGGGACTCATTCCCTCATTCCCTACTAAGAACCAGCCAGAACAAAGAGACCCAGTCCAAACTGGCCCATCCAGAGGACGTTCTCCAGCACACGCGAACAAGAACCAAAATCCTAAACCCTTAAGCCCCAAACCCTAGAGCCCAAATAGATAGAATAGGGTTTGGAGGTGCCATTCTAGTATACATATACAGGGACCGAAAGGGAATATTTGTCGTAATTTTTCCGGCCCCTAAACCCTAAACCCTGAAACCTAAACCCTAAACCCGGTTGCCGTTTTCTCGGAATCTTGAAAGCTCCGCATATTGCGGTCCCCCCTGGCGAATGGATGCAAGCGGACCCGGACTGCCTTTTCAGACCTCTTAAGACTGCTCATCTCAACCCTGAAAGGCCTAGGGTTTAGGGTTTAGGGCTAGGGTTCAGGGTTTGGGGTTTAGAGTTTGGGGCTTAGGGTTTCGGGCTTCGGGCTTCGGGCTTCGGGCTTGAGGCTTGTCTCGCGGCAGCCCAGCTCACTGTGCATCCTCCCAGCATGGCATCAAGCACCATGCCACCCTAACGGCTTGCTCTCTGCAAGATCCCCTACAGACCACTAATCCTATTCATATTCATATGTGTGTATGTATATCTATATATATATATATATGTATACGTTAAGCTTTAACTCGCACTTCAAAAAGCTGCCTGTAGCGCAGACTCCTGGGGCTCCCTGCTCTCAGCCGCGCATGCCCAAGTCCGGGGTGTTCTGGGTCCGTTTCCTAAACCCTAAACCCTAAACCCTAAACCCTAAACCCTAAACCCTAAACCCTAAACCCTAAACCCTGAGCAAGCATGCCCTTAGATTCCCTCTGCCACGTCCGGGGCGTTCGTCCTGATCCAGTCTGCTGCCTGGCGCAAGATTTGTGTTGCGTCACCATCCTCGGACTTTGATAGAATCCACCGGCAGTAGTCCACGTCGGTCTGGACAATCTCCGACAGCAAGGAGCCTCTGTACTTGCCGAACTTAAGCACAGGCTGAGCAGCCACATTCGCCACGTCTGGAGCATTCGTCTTGATCCAGTCTGCTACCTGGAGAAATCCTCGTGATGCTTCAGCCTCCTCGGACGCTGACAGAATCCACTGGCAGTAGTCCGGGTCCTCCTTGACAACCTCCGACAGCAAGGACCCACGGTACTTGCCGAACTGAAGTACGGGCCCAGCAGTCATGTCCGCCACGTCTGGAGCATTCGTCCTGATCCAGTCTGCTGCCTCGATCAAGCTATGCGAAGCGTCACCATCCTCGGATGCTGATAGAATCCACCGGCAGTAGGCCACGTCGGTCTGGACAACCTCCGACACCAAGGAGCCTTGGTACTTGCCGAACCTAAGTACGGGCTCAGCAGTCGTGTCCGCCACGTCCGGAGCATTCGTCTTGATCCAGTCTGCTGCCTCGATCAACACATCTGTTGCATCAGCGTCCGCGGATGCTGATAGAAGCCACTGGCAGTAGCCTGCGTCCTTCTGGACAACCTCCGACAGCAAGGACCCACGGTACTTGCCGAAGGAAACTTCAAGGTCAGCACCAGGCGCAAAGGCCGGAAACGCACTGCAAGCCCACAGAACCAGCCCAACAGCTGCCACTGCCGAAAAGCTACGGCCACGGCGGAAGGAAGAGGCCCTCATGTCTACGCAGGAAGACACGGAAGATAGGACAAGACTTGAGCTTTGAGTCCCTGTAATGGCAGCTCGCACCACAGCCGCATTTAGGAACCCTAAACGCTAAACCCTAAACCCGAAACCCTAAACCCTAAACCCTCCGAAAAAACTACGCTGCTAAGGCCCACTTTCAGGCCACGGGGCATGAGCTTCTGCGCCACCGATCGCAAGTCTCGCATGATGGTCCTCAGACGACTCAGGCGGGAGGTTTAGGGTTTAGGGTTTAGGGTTTCGGGTTGAGGGTTTCGGGTTTAGGGTTTGCTGTAATGGGGCGTAGATGCTGTGAAGGTTAGGATGCAGCAGCGGCTCGAATGCTTCGGCAGGTGCGAAGACCAGCTCTGGCCCGATTGTGGAGGGCCATCTAATACTTTTCTCCCACCCCACACCGTCCGAGGCGGCCAAACCAGCCAAACCTACATGACAATCGCTTACTTTCAAAAAGACCTTTCCGTCACCGATGGCCACTTTCAGCCAAGGGAAAGGTTTGAGGCCAGGTCCTAGGACGGGTTTCAGCTGCGTAGAAAAGGAGAGCGTTAGGGGGGAGCAGGGAGGTTCCGGTACCGGGCCCATCGTGGGTGCTAGCGACCTGGGTCGACTTTCGCCATAGAGGTCGAAGGGCTTAAGCGCCCCCCCCCTCTCTAGGGGGGCGGCCAGGGCCCTGAGTTTAGGGTCATTCTCGCTTTCATGTCCGAAACTCGGATCTCACACAACAAAGCCTTAAGCTAAACCCTAAACCCTAAACCCTAAACCCTAAACCCTAGACCCCCCCCCAAACCCTCAACTCTGAGGTCTGCACAACGAACTTGGGGCTTAGAAGCTGGTAGGCGTGTGGGGGCTCAAGACTTCGGTGCTTTCAAAGGGTTTAGGGTTTAGGGTTTAGGGTTTAGGGTTTAGGGTTTAGGGTTTAGGGTTTAGGGTTTAGGGTTTAGGGGTTAGGGGTTAGGGGTTAGGGGTTAGGGTTTAGGGTTTAAGGCTTAGGGCTTCGGGCTTAGGGCTTAGGATTTAGGTTTAGGGTTTAGGGCTTACCGTTCAGAGGTTCGGGGACTAGGGCTTAGGGTTTTGGAGTGCTTAGGGGAATGCAAAAAAAGCATTGTGAGTCAGAGGACCAGCCTAGAGAAGCGCCTTACAGGTTCAGGCTTAAGGATGTAGAGCTTGGGTTTGGGGTTTAGGCTTTAGGGCTTGGGGTTTCAGGTTCAGGGTGTACGGGTCGAAGGTGGTGCCTTCAAGACGCCCAACCTTTCCCGGAAGAAGGTACCCACTGGGCCCTTCTAAACAGAAAATCACTAGGGGAGCCACTGCGACATTTATGTTGTTGAGAGTTGCGTGGATCTTGCTGCGATACCGAATACCAAGTCCCCTTCTGGTAGTATCATTCACCCTCAACCGCAATCACTTGGCTCCAGACCTACTGAGGGCCGCTGAAACACGTAAACCAAGTTGGGGCATCTGAAGGGGTACTTGGGAGGGATTAGGAATGGACACCTAGTCCCAACGAGCCCTAACCCCCCAAGTTCGCAAGTGACGGCTGGCGCGCCCTTGAAAACCTATGATTTGGGACACACCCTAAGCTCCCCGAACTCCTAAACTCTCCCCAAGGGTTTAGGGTTTAGGGTTTATGTAGGGTTGAGGGTTTAGGGTTTAGGGTTTAGGGTTTAGGGTTTAGGGTTTAGGGTTTAGGGTTTAGGGTTTAGGGCAGCTTCCGCAAGACCCTTCAATACTGCCCTAAACCCCTGAACGGTTCGTTCCCGAAGCCTGGGGTTGCCACCTTGGGGTGTGCAAGGTAGTCTCTCACCATCAGCCCCAGAACCTCACACCCTAAACCTTGAAGCCTCAACCCCACAACCGTCAACCCTGAACCCTGAACCCTCAATTCCTTGACGTACCGGCCCTAAACCCTGAACCCCAAACCCGAAACCCTAAACCCCAAACCCTACACCCCAAACCCTAAAGCCTAAACCCCAAATCCCAAACCCCAAACCCTAAACCCCAAACCCTAAACCCTAAACCCCAAACCCTGAACCCTAAACCCCAAACCAAAAACCCTAAACCCTAAACCCCAAATCCCAAACCCCAAACCCTAAACCCTAAACCCCAAACCCTAAACCCTAAACCCCAAACCCTAAACCCCAAACCCTAAACCCCAAACCGCAAACCCCAAACCCCAAGCCCCAAACCCCAAACCCTAAACCCCAAACCCTGAACCCCAAACCCCAAACCCTAAACTCAAAACCCTAAACCCTACACCCTAAACCCTAAACCCCAAACCCTAAACCCTAAACCCTAAACCCCAAACCCCAAACCCTCAACCCTAAACCCTAAACCCAAGCTCGGGGTCCGGCTCAGAGACAGGCTCGTCCAGGGTGCAGCGCCCAGGCAGCGGCTGGTGGTCTTCCTCCTGCCACCACAGGGTTTTTGGGGTTTAGGGTTTAGGGTTTAGGGTTCAGGGTTTAGGGTTTAGGGTTTAGGGTTATAGGGTTATAGGGTTTAGGGTTTAGGGTTAGGGTTAGGGTTTAGGGTTATAGGATTTCGGGTTTAGGGTTTAGGGTTTAGGGTTTAGGGTTCAGGGTTATAGAAACCGGTCTACGGTGGCTCTGACAATGTCCAGTACACCGTCCCCCATCGCTCCAAAAGGAAATACAGAGCCGACTCAATCCTAAAACCCTATACATTAAACAAAGACTAACGTAAACCCTAAATCCAACAAAACAACTGAGCCCTGCTTAAAAGCAAACCCAAGAAACCTTCTGTGTACCCCCCCCCCCTCTACCCCAAAAACCATACACCCTAAACCGTACGCATCCCTCCCCAAGCGTATTTGCCTAAAGTGTGTGTTTGTTTTGTGTTCATCGTTGTTAGTGTTACTCTTTTTATTGGACACGGCTGCTGCTCTGAACGCTCTTGCATTGTTTTACTCTTATCGCTTCTTGTCGAGCAACTCACGATACCATATGTCTGGGGCTCCTTTTTTGCGATATAAAGCTTCTATGCGCGCAAAGATGTGAGCAGACAAGCACCCTTATTCCCCCCCGAAAAACCTTAAGCCTTAAACTCCTAACCCTAAACTGAACCTGGACTTTTACATCCTAAACCCTAATCCTTAATGGGTTCCCTCTATCTCCTCGCAAAGCCAAGAAGGCAAACCCTTCTTGCTCTCGTGTTTCTGGAGAACCCAGGGCCCATTGTCGGGTTTAGGGTTTAGGGTTTAGGGCTTAGGGTTCAGGGTTTAGGGTTTAGGGCTTAGGGCTTAGGGTTTAGGGTTTAGGGCGTGGGGTTTAGGGTCTAGGGTTTAAGGTTTAGGGTTCACGGTTTTGGGTTCAAGTTCTGAATTGGCCCATCATGCTGCCGAACCCAGATGCAAGGGCTTGGGGTTTAGGGCTTCGGGATATCCTTTCCTGGGATCTTTGGAACCCCCCTACGGGCCAGTTCACACTTCGCCCCCCCTAAACCACCATAAGCCCCCCTAAAGCCCCCAAACCCCAAAACCAAAAACCCAAAACCCAAACCCTAAACCCCATCCCGAAACCGTCTCTCTGCCTGGGAGGATCCCTGGAAGACCGGCACAGAGCTGCTGGACCTCTACTCGCTCAGGGCAGGTGGTGCTGAGGTCTTTCTGAAGGCGTTGTTGGTGGGCTTAGGGCTTAGGCTTGAGGGTTGAGGGTTTAGGGCTTAGGGCTTAGGGCTTAGGGTTTAGGGCTTAGGGTGGCGTAGATGCTCTGAAGGTTAGATGCAGCAGAGGCTCGAAAGTCTTGTCAGGTGCGAAAAGCAGCTCTAACCCAACTGCGGAAGGACATCCAACACCTTTCTCCCACCTCACGCCGTTTCAGGCGGCAAAGCCACCCTGACCTATTCCTTTTCGGGTTTAAGCCTAAACTCAGAACAATTGCTTACTTCCAATAAAAACGTCTTCCGTCACCGATGGTCAGCCAAGGGGAAGGTTTTAGCAGGGAGCTTGAGGGGGTCAAGGCAGGTCAGAAGGGGGTCCCAGCAGGGTCCGAGGAGCGTCCCAGCTCCCAGGCGGGGCATCCCAGAAAGGTCCCAAGCAGGCGAGGGGCCCAGGGGTCTTGGGGTACCCCTTTTTTTAAGCTCGGCCCTCCATAAACTTGGATTTTAGGGTTGACTTTGGGTGCTACCGACCTCCGAGCTGTGGGAGGCGGGCGAACGACCTGGGTCGGCTTGCGCCATCGAGCTTGAGGGGCTTCCCCCACTGTAAGCCTTGAGTTTAGAGTTTAGGGTTTAGGGTCTGGGGGGGGGAGGGGGGGTCTACATTGCCTTATATCCCCCTATGCAAACCCTTTGAGTGACTCTATGGGGTACCTCATTCCCTTGGTCCCGACTCAGAGCCAGTAGATGCAGCGAAGCAAAGCGGCTCAGACTTTCGCCCCCCGAGATGTGAAGCCCCTAGCCAGCTCAGGGTTTAGAGTTTAGAGTTTAGAGTTTAGGGTTTAGGGTTTAGGGTTTAGGGTTTAGGGTTTAGGGTTTAGGGTTTAGGGTTTAGGGTTTAGGGTTTAGGGTTTAGGGTTTAGGGTTTAGGGTTTAGGGTTTAGGGTTTAGGGTTTAGGGTTTAGGGTTTAGGGTTTTTTTCCGGGGTTTTCGGGTTTAAAGGTTTTGGGGTTGAGGGTTTGGGGCTTAGGTTTCTAGGGTGCTAGGGTTTAAACCACTTAGCCATCAAATCATGTCCCTATTTTGGGTTCGATCCTCAATCCTAAGGGGGAAGGGGCGAAAGAAATCTGAGACGGAGGATCCGGGATCCACCGGGGTGAGCGTCCAGCTGCACACTTTTCAGTCACCACACGACATGGCATAGCACATAACTCCAGCAATTCGGGCTCGGAGTCAGCACTCCCTGATCAACCAAATGCCCTACACGGCCATGTCGCGCAATGCCTGTCTCGCACGAACTGCAGGACAGTGAGCAGGCAGAAAGGCAGATTACCCCCATCCCTATTAAGGGTTGTTAGTATAACGGGGAACATCCCAACCCCAAACCCCAAACCCCAAACCCTAAACCCTAAACCCTAAACCCTCGCAAGGCTCCCCGGCGCAGCATGGAGGGACACCGCCACGCCGGAGGAGTCGTCGTCGCCCCTCGGAGCTTGGGAGGATGTTGCGGGTTTAGGGTTTAGGGTTTAGGGTTTAGGGTTTCGGGTTTCGGGTTTAGGGTTTCGGGTTTCGGGTTTCGGGTTTAAGGGGTTCTAGGGTTCAGCGTTTAGGGTTTAGGGTGAGGCTTCAGGGTCTTTAGGGGCCTAAATTCGATGCCCAAGACCGACATGTTGTAGGTTCAGGGTTTAGGGTTTAGGGTTTAGGGTTTAGGGTTTAGGGTTTAGGGTTTAGGGTTTAGGGTTTAGGGTTTAGGGTTTAGGGTTTAGGACTTCAGGCCCAAGGCCTGGGGATGGCAAACCCTGAAGCCAGAGAATGCCTAAACCCTAAACCCTAAACCCTAAACCCCCTAAACCCCCTAAACCCCCTAAACCCCCTAAACCCCCTAAACCCCCTAAACCCCCTAAACCCCCTAAACCCCCTAAACCTCCTAAACCCCCTAACCCCCTAAACCCCCTAAACCCCCTAAACCCCCTAAACCCCCTAAACCCCCCCCCTAAACCCCCTAAACCCCTAAACCCCCTAAACCCCCTAAACCCCCTAAACCCCCTAAACCCTAAACCCCCTAAACCCTAAACCCCTAAACCCCCTAAACCCCCTAAACCCCCTAAACCCTAAACCCTAAACCCGAACCCTAAACCCTAAACCCTAAACCCTAAACCCTACCTAAACCCTAAACCCTAAACAGAGCAAGGGTTTGAGGCCCTTAGGGTCGTATGATCCCTTGGGTTTAGGGTTTTGAGTTTAGGGTGTAGGGTTTAGGGTTTAGGGAATGTGGGCCCTTAATTTGGGGAACCCTCATCTAGCCCTCATATGCCACATAGAGGCCGTACACCTAAACCCGAAGCCCCACGACCTGCTTGCAAGACCCTTGAAAACGTCCCTAAACTACCCGAAATCCTGAACCCTAAACCCTAAACCCTAATCCCTGAACCATGAACCCTGAACCCTAAACACTAGACCCTAAACCGAAACATCTGGTTCAACAAAGCCGCACTCCCATAGCTTGCAAAACAAGCTGGTCTCGAATTGAGGGCTGAAGCACAGGCTCAGTGCTCAAATCAGAAAAAGCTCCCTGTGATACCCATATATATATATATATGGATAGAGAGATATAAATGTGTGTATATATATATACCTACATATAATATAGATACTAAGCAAACTCAAAGCTTGTAATCGTAGCAATAACTCCACCAATAAAGAACCAAGGTTTAGGGTTTAGGGTGTGGGGTTTGGGGTTTAGGGCTTGGGGTTTAGGAGACTCTCGGGTTGAGATGGTCTGGGGCTTCAGCGTGCACCATGTGTGAACTCTATGATACTTTGCTGTCTTGAGCCGACCCAAGACACCTCAGGTTCGGGTTTTCGGTTGTAGGGTGCAGGGTTCCAGGGTTTAGGGTTGGGGTAGAAGGTTCTGGGGTTGAGCGTTTAGGGTTCAAGGTTGAGGGCTCCATATATTCTCACTGCGCCCACGCGGCATGCCATCTTCGACACGTGTGCTTTTTGGCTGTGGAAAAAGTTTCGGGTTCAGGATTTCGGGTTTAAGGTATAGGTCAGCTTCCTATTTAGGACGCGCTACGACATACAGCGGGTTTCAGCTACATGGCTCACACCGGGAGGCCTGACACCATAAAACCCGAAGCCTGCAACACCTTCGGGCCCTTCAGCCGTTATGCCTCGTAAACCTTAAGGCCTTGCGCTCAAGAACCCTGCCTACAGGGCTTCAGGTTCCCTAAACCCTAAACCCTAAACCCTAAACCCTAAACCCTAACCCCTAACCCCTAACCCCTAACCCCTAAACCCAAACCTCTAAGACCTCCCCCACCCCAAATAAAAAAGCAAAAAAAAAAAAAAACTAAACTAAACCTCAAAGCCCAAACACAAAAAGAATTCCGAAACTCCAACCAACGCAGCGGCGGGGCGGACCGCGTGATGTCGTAGACCTCAGCAACGCCGCAGAAGGGTTTCGGGTCTTTCGGGTTTCGGGTTTAGGGTTTAGCGTTTAGGGTTTAGGGTTTAGGGTTTAGGGTTGGGGGCTTTGGGCTTAAGGTTTCGGGTTAAGGCCCACCATACCTGCTACTTCCCGGAGGGTTCAGGGTTTAGGGTTTAGGGTTTACTGTTTAGGGTTTACAAGGCTTTAAGGGGTCGGTAGTTGCAGAAGGTCCCCTAAACGCTTGGGGCTTGGGGTTGAGGATTTTGGAGGTTGGCTGTTTGGGAACCCTAAACCCTAAACCCTAAACCCTAAACCCTAAACCCTAAACCCTAAACCCTAAACCCTAAACCCTAAACCCTAAACCCTAAACCCTAAACCCTAAACCCTAAACCTAGGGTTTAGGGGTTGTGGACTTTGAGGAGTTTGGGGTTTGAGGGCTTTAGGGTTTTTTTGCTTTGGGGGTTTAGGTTGGGATGTTCCCCCTTATACGAACAGTCCTAAATAGAGATCATAATAGGAGGTACTGTACTATAATCCCTCCTGTTAATGTAGGGGGGGGGGGGGGGGAGGTCTTAGGGTTTAGGGTTTAGGGTTTTAGGGTTTAGGGTTTTAGGGTTTAGGGTTAGGGTTTAGGGTTTAGGGTTAGGGTTTAGGGTTTAGGGTTTAGGGTTTAGGGTTTTTAGGGTTTAGGGTTTGGGGGTTTAGGGTTTCGGGTTTAGGGTTTAGGGTTTAGTTTAGTTTATGGTTTAGGGTTTAGGGTTTAGGGTTTAGGGTTTAGGGTTTAGGGTTTAGGGTTTAGGGTTTAGGGTTTAGGGTTTAGGGTTTAGGGTTTAGGGTTAGGGCTTATAAAGCTCAAAGCCACAACCCCAAAGTCCTGAAATCTCAAAGAACACTCTGGGATCAGAACCCGCTGGACGCCCTCAACCCTAAACCCTAGTAAGGATCGGTCCAACTTAGGAAGTAGGGTTAAAACCTTCGCTTTTGGAGGTACTAAACCCCTGCCAAAGCCGAAAGCCTGGCTAAACCCTAAGCCCTAAGCCCTAAACTCTAAACCCTAAACCCTAAACCCTAAACCCTAAACCCTAAACCCTAAACCCTAACCCAACCCTAAACCCTAAACCCTAAACCCTACAACCCAAACCCTGCAGGATGGCGTCTTGTGAGATTCTCAGCTCCCAAGCCCAGCGCCTACGACGGACTCCGTTGACCAGGTTTAGGGTTTAGGGTTTGGGGTTTAGGGTTTGGGGTTTCGGGTTTAGGGTTTCGGGTTTAGGGTGATGTGACACCGGCTCTGTGATCACGATCCCGCGCCAGGAAGCTGCCTCGTTCACCAACCGCTGCGACTAGGCGGAGATACTGGCAGAGCCTTGCCAACTTGCACTCCTCTAGCCCCAACTGGTTGACTGGAACAGATGGCAGGCCCGAGCAGCTTAGTAGATTCTGGATCTGATCTGGAATCAAAGTCTCGTTGGGACTGACTGCCAAGATGGATGCAAGGTGTACTAGACTTGGGAACACAGCTGGCCCTTGTTGCTGTATTTTCCCATTTTTCTTCCGTTTTTGGGTTTAGGGTTATATAGGGTTTAGGGTTTAGGGCTTAGGGCTTAGGGTTTAGCGTTCCCTAAACCCTAAACCCCAAACCCAAAACCCAAAACCCTAAACCCTAAACCCTAAACCCTAAACCCTAAACCCTAAGCCCTGCTTGCTATTGCCCCCTTGGGCTCCCTGGCCAGGAGCGCCGCAGCTGCGCCGCGGTAGTAGCTCCGAATGATGGAGCGGAAGCGGTCCTGTCCGAAGTACCAGCAGGGTTTAGGGTTTAGGGTTTAGGGTTTAGGGTTTAGGGTTTAGGGTTTCGGGTTTGGGGTTTAGGGTTTAGGGTCTTCCTAAGCCCCTAAGCCACTGAGGGTTGAGGCGGCTAGGGTTTGGGCGTGTAGGGTTTAGAGCTTACGGTGTAGGGTTGAGGGTTGTGGACTTGGGCGTTTAGGGCTTAGGGTGTAGGGGGTTTAGGGTTTAGGGCTGGGGTTTACAGGGTTTATAGGGTTGAGGGCTGCGAACGCGCGTTGAAGCCCCAGATGTTCAGCCTCAGCGGCTTGGATCTTTCGGCCCCTAAGCCCATGCCGGAGCAACCACTTTTTGGGGGTGTGGGGTTTGGGGTTCAGGGTTTGGGGTTTAGGGTTTGGGGTTTAGGGTTTAGGGTTTAGGGCTTGGGGTTCTAGGTTTGGGGTTTAGGGTGTAGGGTTTACGGAGAAGAGCGTGCAGGGAGTTTACTCCGTTCGATCAGTAGAGCGCAGCTATCCAACAAAGCCACGAAATTCGGGACCTTCTTTGACAAAATTCCTGCTATGGTACCTCTCAAAGGTACAGACACTTAGAACGTGCCCTGAAAGCATCCTGGTTTGTGGCTTTAAGTTTAGGATGGTTTAGGGTGTAGCCCCGAAGGCCTTAGACCTCCACCCTAAACCCTAAACCCTCAACCCAGACCCTAAACCCTAAACCCTAATGGTTCATTCGAAGGCCGCCGGTCATTATGACGTGTCAAGCAAAGGTGCGGCCAACTGCCAAAGGCGAGATCGATGAGAACCCTCAACCCCAAACCCCAAACCCTAAACCCTAAACCCCAAACCCTAAACCCTAAACCCTAACTTCCCTAAACATAGATCCCGCGCCCACCACCCGTGCGCGACCTGGCCGGCCGTGTCCCAGCACTGCAGCTTTATCTTCTGCCTTCGGACCGGGGCGCGGTCGAGGGGTGGAGCTGCCATTTGGGGTTTAGGGTCTAGGGTGTAGGGTTCGGGGTTTAAGGTTGGGGTTGAGGGTTTAGGGTTTAGGGTTCAGGGTTCAGGGTTCAGGGTTCAGGGTTCAGGGTTCAGGGTTAGGGCTCAGGGTTTAGGGTTTACAGGGTTTTCAAGGTTCAGGGTAAACTCTAAACCCTGAGGCCCTAAACCCATAGCGTCTTAGGGCTTCAGGTTCAGTCCGGGGTTTCGGCTGCGTCGGTAGAACAACCTTAAAGGGTTCAGGGTTTAAGGTTTAGGGGTGAGGGTTTAAGGTTTAGGGTTTAGGGTTTAGGGTTTAGGGTTTAGGGTTTAGGGTTTAGGGTTTACGGTTTAGGGTTAGGGTTTGGGGTTCAGGGCTTGCAAGGCTTTTTAGGGCTTCTTGGAGGTTTAGGGTCCTGTTTGATCTGTCGACGCCGGCACTTTACATCGAGAAGTGTACCGAAGGCAAAGAGCATAGCAAGAGCTTCATGGATGGCTTCGCGGAACCCTAAACCCTAAACCCTAAACCCTAAACCCTAAACCCTAAACCCTAAACCCTAAACCCTAAACCCTAATCCAACCCCAATCCCAAATCGAAGATCGCTGGCTGGATGGGCAAGCTGTCCAGGCCAGCATCAACGCAGGCGGAGCACGGAGGACCCTAAACCCTAAACCCTAAACCCTAAACCCTAAACCCTAAACCGGAGCTGTCAGACGTGCATTTGTGGAGCACGGGCAGTCGCAACCGTTTGTCTCGCGCCTGCAGGCATGCATCGAACACGTCCTGGTACCCCAAGCCGTCTAGGGCTTAGGGCTTGGGGCTTGGGGTTCAGGGTGTTGGGATTTAGGGTTTAGGGTTTATTTGGGGTGGTGTAGGGTTCTCGGGTTCAAGCCCCACCTAAACCCTGAGCAGGATCAACTCTACACCCTAAACCCTAAACCCTAACCCTAAACCCCAAACCCTAAACCCTAAACCCTAAACCCCAAACCCTAAGCAGGGCCAAGGGCGCGACCCCTGGACATCCACGGTGCGCGAGCCGAACTCCACCCCGACGGTCACCTGTGCAGTCTAGGGTTTAGGGTTTAGGGTTTAGGGTTTGGGGTTTAGGGTTTAGGGTTTAGAGTTCAGGGTTTAGGGGTTAGGGGTTAGGTTTTAGGGTTTGGGGGGTAGGGTTGGGTTTGGAAGGTTTGGAAGGTTTGGATTGGGCGGGGGTTGCGAGCATCGGGGGTTTGAGGGGTTTAGGGTTAGGGGCTTGGGCTCACGAAACTCCCTCCTGGTCCAAAAAGAATTGGTTTGGACACCCCCGTGGAGATTTTTGAAACAAAATCAAAGCACAATTCCTCAGGAGACCGCGCGTTAGGCCTAAACCCTAAACCCTAAACTCTAAACCCTAAACCCTGAACCCTTTTGAACCCGAGACCCCCTTGAAACCACAAATGCTTGGAGATTGAAGGTTTCAAGGCAAAGCCAAAACTCTAAACCCTAAACCCTGAACCCTTTTGAACCCCAGACCCTCTTGAAACCACAAATGCTTTGAGATTGAAGCCCTAAAACCCCAAACCCCAAACCCCAAACCCTAAACCCTAAACCCTAAACCCTAAACCCTAAACCCTAAACTCTAAACCGAACCCTAAACCATTTTCAGAGTCTGGGCTGCTTCTGCTGCGGCTACGTAGGCTTCAGAGTTACCTGTAGGGTTTGGGGCCTTATAGGGTTGAAAGGTTTAGGGTTTAGGGTTTAGGGTTTCGGGTTTAGGGTTTAGGGTTAGGGTTTAGGGTTTAGGGTTTGGGGTTTGGGGTTTGGGGTTTAGGGTTTAAGGTTTAGGATTTAGGGTTTATGGCGTCGGGCCTTAGAGGGCTTAAGGGCTTGGGGTCTAGGGTGCTTGGGAACAGAGGGCCTATCAGGTAGCGAGGCTGCGAGATGTCCTGCAGCTGCAAGGGTTGCTCAGACGTCCACCATGAAAGCCTAAACCCTAAGAACCTTAAGACCCCAAATGCCAAACCCTAAACCGTGAACCCTAAACCTCTAAACCCTAAAATCCCCAAAACATAAACCCTGAACTCTCAAGCCTGCGTATGGGGTTTGGGAATTCAGGTTGCATCCTGAGAGCCCTGTACGGATACCAGAATGACGCGGTTCCATCGGAGCACTTAGTAAGTAGGGGTATAAGTACCTCAATTGGGCCTATAAGTCTGTATAAGCATAGTTCCTTATTCATATAACCCCACTTATTGAGTCCCCCGATCCCTTATGTAAACCTCTCAAGCCCACTGAAACCCTAAACCCTCGACAACCCCAAACCCTAAACCCTTGAACGTTTAAACCATACACCCTAAACCCTTAAGCCCTAAACGCCTGAACCCGAAACCCCGAAAATTCCTAAACCTCTGTGCACCTGTTGCCTGAGGGGCCGCTGGGGAATTGGAGCTCAGCTTTGGTCTGCAGGGTCTTCTTTGGTTTAGAGGCTTGGGGGTTTAGGGTTAGGGTTTCGGGTTTAGGGTTTAGGGTTTCGGGTTTAGGGTCTAGGGTTTAGGGTTTCGGGTTTATAGTTTAGAGCTCAGAGTTCTCCAAAAGAAGGAACCTTCTGGATTTGTAGCATGGCTCAGTGGAGCATGCCCTCTGCTTTGCCGATCCTACCATCAGGCTGTCGGGTTTAGGGTCTAGGGTTTTGGGCTTAGAACAGATTTATATAATAGATAGCGCTTTCAGTCCAGACATTGCACCCCAACCCCTGTCATGCAAGCAAAAAAATCTCCTAAACCTTGTAAACCCTGGAAACCCCATCAACCCTATAAACCCGATAAACCCTATAAACTCAAAATCACCTCTTGCAAGCTTTTTGGATCCCTCGCCGAACAAGGTCAGACGCCAAGGAGAACACCTACCCCGATCACTGGGAGAACCGAGAAAGTAGACACCCCCAAATTTGGGCTTAGGATTTAGGGTTTAAGGTTTAGGGTTTAGGGTTTAGGGCTTAGGGTTTAGGGTTTAGGGTTTAGGGCTTGGGGTTTAGGGTTTTGGGGTTTAGGGTTCACCGGCTGTTTCCCCAAGGGGGAAACTACTTTCTCGAGATTCTCCCAGGAAGCTGGGTAGGTCGAAGAAGTTTGCGGCTTGCGGCTTGTCGCAGGGGCAGCTGGAAGGAGACCCTCCTAGACCTAAACCCTAAACCCTAAACCCCCCTAGTAGACCCTCGACCCTAGACCCATAGACCATAGACCCTAGACCCGAGACCCCAGACCCTAGACTGGACTCCAGACCCTAGACCCTGGACCCTAGACCCTAGACCCTAGACCCTAGACCCTAGACTGGACTCTAGACCCTAGACCCTAGACCCTAGACCCTAGACCCAGAGTCAGGGGGTTCTGAGACACCACCCTACAAGACTTCAACATCGCAGAAGCAGGCCAGTTGCTCGAAACCCTAAACCCTAAACCCTAAACCCTAAACCTCCTAGGGCTTCAGTAGCCACCTCCGGCCGTCTTCAGACTTCGCAGCTTGTCACCATAGGCCTTGACCACGCCAGACACGGCCTTGAACTGGGGCCTTGGCTTCCCAAAGTTTAGGGCTTAGGGTTTAGGGTTTAGGAATTAGGGTTAGGGTTTAGGGTTTAGGATTAGGGTGTAGGGTTCAGGGTTTAGCGGTTTGGGGGGAGGGAGAGTAAAACCCTAAAACCCTAAAGCCCCAAAACCCTAAAACCCTGCCTAAACCCTAAACCCTAAACCCTAATCCCTAAACCCTAAACCCTCCCCCCCTTGGCCGAGCCCGGCGGCGCATCCTTGGAACGCAGGAGCTCGAAGAGAACGGACTCGGCGGTGGTCACGAAACAGCCGACCTGGTTTAGGGTTTAGGGTTTAGGGTTTAGGGTTTAGGGTTTAGGGTTTAGGGTTTAGGGTTTAGGGCTTAGGGTTTAGGGTTTAGGGTTTTGGGTTTAGGGTCTAGGGTCTAGGTTTAGGGTTTAGGGTTTAGGGTTTAGGGTTTGGGGTTTGGGGTTTAGGGTTTAGGGTTGAGGGTTGAGGGTTGAGGGTTTAGGGTTTAGGGTTTAGGGTTTAGGGTTTAGGGTTTAGGGTTTAGGGTTTAGGGTTTAGGGTTTAGGGTTTAGGGTTTAGGGTGTTTAGAGGGGGAGCTCGCTGGTGCTAAAAGCACCCGGGCCGCTCGCTTGCGTTAGCATGTAGTCCCACCCCAACCACCCAAACTATTCTCATTTAGGGTTTAGGGTTCA
This sequence comes from Symbiodinium natans, assembly GCA_905221605.1. Classification (NCBI taxonomy): domain Eukaryota; class Dinophyceae; order Suessiales; family Symbiodiniaceae; genus Symbiodinium; species Symbiodinium natans. Next base: position 27,613 of record CAJNDS010002522.1, read on the forward strand.
CCCCCCAAACCTCCCTCAACCCTAAACCCTAAACGAGCCCTAAACTTACCTGTCCGGTGCGAACTACGGCCTTGCTGCCCGTCATGGCTGAGAGCAGGGGCCCCAACCGATTTGTTGTCCGTTGAGGGGGCCCCTCTAAGGCTTCATGAAGCCCCAAAAGGGGGATTTGCCCGGACCCGCAATGATATTGAAATGAGCCCCTCCACTAACAGGCTCCAGAGAAGGCTCCAGCCCCTGCTCTGGAAAGAAATGAAAAGCAAGAATGCCTCCCTTGATATCAGGGGCCGCCTTATAACAGTGACCCCAATAGGGACCCTGATTTTAGAGAAGAGACCACCTCAATCAGCCCGTTCTTTCAGTCTGGGGCTTGAGGATTTAGGGTGTGGATTTTAGGGTTTAGGGTTTAGGGCTTAGGGTTTAGGGTTTAGGGTTGCGGATCTGTAGCTTTAGGGTATCATCCCGGGTAGAGGGTTTATGGCACAGGGTTCCACACGAACCACAAGAGACACAATGCCCAGAACCCTCAAGCGCTGGATACTCCAGAGCCAAAACCCCGAACACCCCAAAACCCCGAAAACCCCAAAAACCCTGAAAGCCCTCAAAAGCCTGAAAGCCCTAAAAATGCCCTAAAAAGCCCTAAAAAGCCCCAAAAAGCCCTAAAAAGCCCTAAACCCTAAACCCTGAAAGCCTGGAAGGCCTAAAGTTTTAACCCCTAAGCCCGTAAATCCCTACACCCCTAAACCGCAATACCGCTAAGGCTACCCCAGAAGAGCCCTCATGCCTTGAAATCCCTACTGCCAGGACCCGAAGACCTGAAATCCAAGACCCTAAACCCAGAACCCTAAACCCTAAACCTAAACCCCGAGACCCTCAAGCGCCTGGGCTTAAGAGGGTTTAGGGCTTTGGGTTTCTGAGGCTTAGGGGGTTTAAGCTTTGGCGTCTTGAGTGTTGGGAATGAGTTTAGGGTCTCAACCTTACACTTCCCTCCACCCCAAAGGGTTTAAGGTTTAGGGTTCAGGGTTCACCAAAACTTTTACACCTAAGGATGCACCCAATCCTGATTTCCCAGCGCCCCCCCCCCCCCCCCAATAACCTGCGAACCCCCAACCCTAAGCCCATACACCCTGCACCTAAAACCAACTCCCCTGTAAAGCACCCAAAACCCCCCACAAACCCTACGCATAGACCCAAAGACCTCTAAACGCTGAACCCCACAAAAAACCCTCAAGACCCGCAAGTCCCAAACCGTAAACCCTAAACCCTAAACCCTAAACCCTAAACCCCCCTGCTCCGACTTCCTCCACAAGGGCGTGGACCCGGCCTGCCGCAGCCGCTGCAGGGCTGCCTTTCATGGAAGCGCTTGCAGGGTTTAGGGTTTAGGGTTTAGGGTTTAGGGTTTAGGGTTTAGGGTTTAGGGTAACTCCAACAAAAAGTTAGAAAATCCTTATCCCCATCCCCCAAAAGGTATATCAGAGGGACATCCCAGCTGTAATCATCCTTAAACCATGTTCCAAGTTTCTGGAGTTACCCTAAACCCTAAACCCCAACCCCTAAACCCTAAACCCTCTACGGGATGGTCTAGCGTTTCAGGTTTGGAGTCTGGGCCTGGGGGTGTAAGGGAGTAGAGAGGCGCACTGGGAAGGCTTCATGGGTTTAGGTTTTTAAAGGGTTTAGGGGTTTTGGGTTTTAGGGTTTTAGGGTTTTTTGAAGGGGTTTGTTTTATGGTTTTAGGCTTCAGGGTTTAGGGTTTTAGGGTTTTGGGGTTTTAGGGTTTTAGGGTTTTAGGATTTTTGGATTTTAGAGTTTTAGGGTTTTAGGGTTTCAGGGTTTCAGGGTTTTAGGGTTTTAGGGCTTTAGGGTTTCAGGATTTTAGGGTTTTAGGGCTTTAGGGTTTCAGGATTTTCGGGTTTTAGGGCTTTAGGGTTTCAGGGTTTTAGGGTTTAGGGTTTTGGGTTTTACGGCTTTAGGGTTGTAGGATTTAGGGTTGTAGGGTTTTTAGGGTTTAGAGGGTTTGCGGCTGAGGAGTTGAGGGAGTACTTTATGAACAGGGCTTAGGATTCATCATATCAGGGTTCCAACGGTTAGGGGTTCGCGGGTTGAGGGGTTGAAGAGTGTTTTGGGCTTCAGGGGCCTCTCGGGCCTTAAGGGTCTAAGGGTTCGAGGGTTTCAGAGCCACGGTTTAGGGTTTGGGGTTTAGGGTTTAGGGTTTAGGGTTTAGGGTTGAGGGTTGAGGGTTGAGGGCTTAGGGTTTAGGGTTTAGGGTTTAGGGTGCATAGCTTAAGACGCAAGAGCCGAGAGGGAATACAATGGCTCTTTGACGCACAAGCTTATCCTGTCAAGAGCCCCTAAACCGGAAACCCCGAACCCCCAAACCCCAAACCCCAAACCCCCAAACTCTAATCCCCCCTAAACCCCAAACCCTAGAAAAACCCCAAATCAAAACCCCCCCTAAGCCTTCTCCATAAACCCGAAACCCCCCCGAAACCCTAAACCCTAGAAAAACCCCAAACCCCCCAAACCCCCAAAACCGTAAAAAAGAGGCCTGAATGACTATTTCATTCCCAAACCCTAAACCCTACACCCGAAACCCTAAACCCTAAACCCTAAACCCTCCACCCTAAACCCTAAACCCTAAACCCCATACCCTAAACCCTAGACCCTAAACCCTAAACCCTAAACCCTAAACTATATTGAGCCCCTTCGGGCCTCCCGATCCGCAGGCCGCTGCGAGGAGGCGCCATCGGCGAGGATGTGGACCTCCCGCGGGAGCTTGGGGGTTAGGGTTTAGGGTTTAGGGTTTAGGGTTTAGGGTTTAGGGTTTAGGGTTTAGGGTTTAGGGTGCGGAGCTGCAACTGGTATTGTAGAAAAGAGTTAGTGTTGAGAGTTGGAAGGGTTAATGAACCCGGAAAACATGTTTGGCTCAAGATGGGCTTGAACAGAAAGCCACAAGTTCAAAAAGTAGTGCCTGGGTTCTTAGGGTTTGGTAAGGGTGTGGATTCCTTCCCCCTTTCCTTCCCCCCTGGGTTGCTCTTATCCGTGTTCTCGTTTGTTTCTTGGTTCGATCTGGGGAATATAGGTTCTGGGCAATTAGGGGAGTTGATTTCCTTCCTTGGTTGTTCCCCCCGTAGGTTATGAGCCCAAATTAGGTTCCCTGCGGTTAAGTGTTCTTTCAAGGTTTTTGGGATCAAGAAGCAATGCCTTCTCCCAAACGATGGCTCCAGCCTTCCTCGGATGGTGGACAGAATGGTGGAGCTGGAAATGGTGCAGCTGAGTCTCTGGGTGAAAGGACGGTGCTGGAAGAGGTGATGCCTGGCGCTGAAGAACATCTGGAAGAAGCCTTGGTTGCAGAATACTCCAATGTGGGTATAAATCCCAATGTGGATATGGTTAGCAATGCTGAAGCTGAAGGACGTGCTGTTTCTGTATCGCCAAAGCCTGGTGAAAAAAGGAGCTGGGACGCGACTGGTGGTATAGACCGTGAAATGGAGGTGACTGTTTTACGCGTGTTGCACAAACATGGGTATCAGCCGTCTACTTCGACTTCGGGCCGAATGATAGACCAAGGGTCTCAGACCAATCTGAGTGGAGAAGTGCTGCAAGCTGCCAGGAGGCCTCTGAACAAGATTAAAGGGGATCCCTCGGCGAGTTCCCTGGGTGGTGGAAGCGGTTACGAACAGAAGGGTGCGGACAGCTTTGAAGCCGCGCCAACTGCTGAATATGCCATGGGGGAAGAGGAGATCTTACAGATGGAGGCTGAAAGGTTGCGCCAGTTGTCAGAAGAAGAGGATGAGATGCGTCAAGTCTCTGAAAGGGATGGTTTTCGGAAAGATGAGCATCTGATCGAAGCGTGCGATGGGACAACGTGGGAATGGCACTTCCACGAAGATGGGAGACAATATTACTACTGCCTGGATACGCAGGAAAGCAAGTGGACGCTGCCGGATGTAGGTGAAAAGGTGAAAAGCGACAACGTGGTTGGGTCTCCTTCGGGCAATGGGCTGGAAGTGGAGACTGAACTGGGTCCTTCATCGACTACACCGACACCTGAGTCTACGAAGGCAATCCAGGGTAGTGTAAATAGTGTAGGTGAAAAAGATTTTTCCTCTACTATCAGGGATAGCGGTCCTAGGGCTGGTGGTGACGCCCCGACCTCGGGTTCTCCTGATGAAGAGGGGATTTCTGGAAACCGAGCAGACATCGCTGAAGCTCAACATCTGGATCGGGAAGAGATGGAGGCGCTTTCTGAGGGTGTGGCAGCGGTGGAATCGGTGGGTCCAGAAGAAAAAATGCCCAATGTGGAGATCGGAATTGTGTCGGCTGCAGAAGAGCGAGTGGTGGATGTGGTGCCTGTCGTTCAGGAAGATGGCCCTGGAGATTTGGATGACGAAGGGAAAAAGTTGTGCATTACGACTGAGGAGGTCTCTTCGTTTGGTGCCGAGAATTCTGCCATTCAAAGGGAAAAGGAAACTTCTGAAACTGCTGGAGACACGGGTGATCGGAAAGATGAGGCCTGGAGCGCCAATGAAGCGCGGGTCAACGCGCCAGATAGTACCTGGAGTGCAGAAAAAGCACGGGTTGAGGCGCATATGGTGTCACGTTCCGCGGATGACTGCAACAATGGGGCGCAGGTCTCTGTAGCAGCTGACGATGGAGGTTCACAGGTGGACGCACTGGTGCAGCCTGAAGTTAGCAGCGAGGAACGAAATGGCGAAGGCTACACCGGAGCCAATGAGGCAGCTGTGGTCAGCAACAGTGGTGATTCTCTTTTGGAAACCATGGAGCCAAAGGAGCCTGCGGTGGAAGAAAATGTGCCTACCGCGGATGACCAATTCAATAGCCCTGTAGTGGAAGAAAATTTGCCTGCTGCAGAAGGTTTGAAAAAGGACTCCAATGGTGGGTCCACTCCCAGGAAGGGAGAGGTGTTGCCATCTGAAAGCTCGCCGGAAGTCGACACCGAGCGAACTGTAACGGATGAGGCAAAGCCATTGGCTGGAAAAAAGGAAGGTCCTGAGCCCTTGGAGCACAAGATGGATGATCTTGTGGGATTCACGTCGGAGCAGGACGAGCAGTGTGACCCAAAGGTGGAAATTAAGGATGTGCCAGGAGCCGATGATACAGAGATGGTTTCTGAAGGGCATGCAAAGAAAGTGCCCCGAGCGGGAGCTTTGGAATCACCTGGGGAACATTGCTATCAGGAGGGAGATGAGATCATTGGTCTAGTGCGCTGCATCAATGGATATGGAGCCTTTTTGGACCATGGTGATATGAATGTATTGGTTCCTGCAGAAGGGAACAATGTACATCAGTTCAAATTTGGTGATACTGTCAATGGAACAGTGAATTCCTCTTCGACGCTGCGCAAATGGAAAGACAGCGGCTGGGGTACATGGTGGACAGGCTCATGGCAGACTGGTCAATGGTACAAAGGTTCCGATGGTCAATGGGACTGGAAGTCGGAAGAACAGCAGTCTCGCGAGTGGTTTGCCGAGTCAAAAGCATCCTCTAAGGAACAAGAGGAGGCTGAGCAGAAGCAGCTCTATGGAGAAAAGATCTATCGAAATCTCCTGGAAGATGAAACAATAGATAATGACTATGTGGGCAAAATCACGGGGATGTTGCTGAGTCGTCCAATGGACGTGATTGTGGAGTGTATCGCAGATCATACATTCCTGAACGTTGAGGCTCGGAGCGCATACAACATCTTGCTAGGTGATGGTTGGAAGCTTGAGGAGACAGAACGTGCAGGTTTGGAAAAAACAACCACTTTTTCCCGGAAGCAGTACCACAACGCGCTCTACGAACTGGCACGCAAGAAAAGAAGATTTAGTGGACCAGTCGTGGGTGAAGCGGTGGCAATTTTGCTGAGCAAAGGGAAAGATGAGCTTTGGAACGAGCTGTGGTTGGACACCAAGCGATTTCTGCAAGAGCTTGATGGTGCAATCGAGGAGATGAGTAAGAGGGAAAACAGGCCAATGGAAGCCTACATGGATCCTGATCAGTACAAAAAGGCTCACACGACTCCGAAGACTGTGTCACCTGGATACAGCAAGCTGTGCAAGTTCTTCAATCAAGGGAGGTGTCGAAATGGAGATGGGTGTTCCTATGAACATCGTCGTTATGGTGAAGGGTGGCCTGAAGGAGAGCCAACTGAGCCAAGGAACAGCCAAAAAACTGGTGACGAGGATGGGGACATCGGTGGCCCTCCAACTGATGAAGGTACAGTGGATGAGGTGCAGCAGGAGCGGGAGGATTCGGCCTTCCGTGCCCAGTACAACTATGGCAAAGGGACATCAAAAGGTGAGCCTACGCTGGGTGAAACGAAGAAACGGCTGTGTCTGTATTACAATCAAGGTGGTTGTAAATATGGGACTGCGTGCAGGTATCTCCACGACGATGACATGGCATTGGAAGGGACTTGGGAGCCTGGCAAATCTTGGGACAATGCTTCCAGGAAGGCACTAAGGGACGCGGGGTTCCACCATTGCTGTTTTGACTACTATCTCAAAGGGAGATGTCGTGTGCGATTTGGCTGCAAGTATTCTCACGAAGAAATGTCTGAAGACCGGCTGACCCAGTTGAAGCATCTGGTGAATGTGGCAAACCATGTGTCATTTCAAAGGGGAAGGGGATTGGAGATTCCCGACAGGAACGCCTTTCAACCACCGGTAAGTGGGGGAGCAGAATCTTCGTCCTCCTCGGCACCAAAAGCGCTGCAAATGACCAATGTGTCACAAAAAGATGGTGAAGAAGAAGCTGATGAACAAAAGAATTCGGTGGCTGAGACCACTGGTACTCTGCTTCAAGATCCAGAAGAGCCAATTGAAAATTGGATGGCTCGCAATAAACACCTTTGGGTGTATACCCCTCATGTAAGTGAGGTGATGATTACTCTTGGTGTGAACACCGTGTCCGACCTGCAGGAGTTCATCTTTGTGGAAGATCTGCTTGAAAAAGGGATCAACAAGGTGACAGCATGCAAAATCCTACGATTGGTGGGAGGCGTCCGATATCGACCGGAGGGACCGGAAAAAGCAGTTCCTTCCGATGCATCTGTACGGGTACAACAATCTTCTGGAAGCAAGGAAGCTGGAAGAGAGGCGGTGCGAACCCTCACTCAGATGCGTGAAGCTGAAGGCTCCGGTGCAAAAACGATGCCGAGAGGCTCCTATCGGGAGCTTTTTGATAAGGTCAAGTACCGTGACGCTTGGACGCTTGCGCAGAGGTCTCCACTGTGCGTACAGAAGCTGAAGTTGGTGGGAGTTGGAATGCCACCGGTGAACCCACCAACAAAAAAATATCGGTCAATATCAAACCCTGTGAAAAGGGGAAGGCCCTTGCTGGACAAAAAACAGGTGCGACAGGTGCCACGCTCTCGTTCACAGCGACGAGCGCAACCGGCGGAAGTGGTGGAGAAACCAAAACCACTGGAACTGAAGCCTCGTGGTGGGTTGTCGTATCGGTTCAGCAGAGCGTGGGCAGATGTGGTGGACGATGATGATCAGGCGGAGGCTTTGGTTTCTTACGCCGATTCCTCAAGCGATTCAAGCGAGGAAGAGACCAATGCTGTGCAACGCGTGCGGGAAATCCTTTTGCAAGAAAGGGATTCACAGAGAACTGCGATTCGTGGCAATGTTCCGATGGGTGGTTCTTCCGGCCCCAATGACGGGCAGAAAAAATCGGTTCACCTTGGCGAAGAACGCGACAAAGCGTCGCGGGGGGAGACCCGCCAAGAAGTGACTTCTCAAGTTTTTTCGCTACCACAACCTTCTCGTCGAACTGAACAGTCTCAAAAAAGAGCAAGGGATGGCTCAGTTATAGTTGGTTCGCTGGCGGTGGGCTCCACGGATGAGGTTTTACCTGGGCAAGGTGTTGCTGGACAGGTGAATGTATCTGAAAGCGCTCAAGTTCTTCCTGGGCAAGAAGTGGCTGGACAGGAGACGGCGCTGGAAGGAGCAGTGCAAATTCTGGCGAAGAGACTGACCAAAACGAAGGAGAAGGTGGGAGCAATGAACTCCGTGGTGATGGTGCGAAGACATTGGATGTTCGTCCGGTGAAGAATGTTCCTCAGCAATTGCTGGTTAAAGGTCTTCTGAATCGGATTTATTGGAAGGTTGCTGTCGGCAAGTTGCCTGTGGGGCACAAGGACTATCAGAAGGGATCCAATAAAATGGATCGAAACTTGGTTAGTAGCATGTCATCTGAAGGTGCAAGCGAACAGGATTTGAACCTGGCATTGGAAGATGATACTGATCAGAGAATGGATGATGGTGCATTGGTGGTCATGGCATATGACCCTGGTACACTGATTCAGTCGGCGACAACTATGTGGGTTATGCGTCGTGGGTTGGCAGATCGTGCTCTCTGGTCGGCAATAGCGACTGCGGCACAGAGAATATGTGCTGAAATGGTTCAAGTGGATGAACTGAATGCCCAGTTGAATACTGGGAGACTCCTTTTTGAAAGGAGAGATCAAGGACACTACGGTGATTTGCATCATTCGTTCCATGAAGATCCGTGCTTGCCGGTGGTGGGAAATTATCCTCTTTCGGTGATGGGTGCACTGCTTTCTCCTGGCCTGGAAAAAGAATTCAGAAATACTGAAAAGTTTGGAACTGCTATGGAGGCAATAGCCTATGATTGGAGTCGCAGTCCAGGCATGGAAGTTCATGTGGAACTTATGGCAAGGGTAGCCAATCTGGTCGCTCCATTCCTTAGACTAGGAGGCCAAGGGACAGTGGTGAATTCTGAATTTCTCTGGCAGCACGGGAGGGACCAAATTATGGAGTTCCTTCAGGCGGCGACCTGCGCTGATCAATTGGAGGTTCTCTGGAGAAGAATGGACGACGATGCTGATGAGGAAGTGGATCCTACAGGAATGGTGCTGGAGATCCCCGATCAACAAGATGCGGTACTAGATCAAGGGAACAATGAATCCCTTATTCCCATTGAAGATGCTGGAGGTGAGACAATTGGTGACACTGGAAGGGATGGCAAAGCGCCAGAAGTTTCTCCGGAAGAGGAGACATCCAGGGGGTCGTCAAGACTGGCGGACACAAGGATTTTCTTGTGGTCAGTGTACTCTCGCGTTGCTTCCAATTTCTCTACGCAGGACCGCACTACTGGTAAGATCTTTGACAGCACAAAGGGGTATCCTGGTGAAGGACCAAACAATGGTGACAATTCTTCCTCTAAGAGGAACTTACCCTGGATCTCTGAAGACTACCTCGACGAAGTGGTGTCAAAAAAGATGGAAAGGTCTTCAGATATGGATGGGTTGGATGGGTTTGTTCCGGGAAGTGAGGGACCGTTGGAAAAGGTAGAGGTGGAGAATGTTACTGCCTCTAAAATTCTTATGGCTCTTTGGAAAAAGGGATATAGAGCTGGGTATAAGAGGTTGTGTCGTTTGAACGTATCTGGATGCAAGGTTGGAGCAATGAAGCATCCAATCAAAAGGGTGCAGAAGATCGGCACTAGGAAGGCCTTCATGAGGAAGTTCAATGTTTTTGGATCGTCTCAGCGTGGCTCAGGAGCTGGCGGAAAACCAATCATGAAGGTAGTAGGACCAAGGCCAGGTTTTCCAGCTGTACTCCAAGCATCAAATACTGATAGCACCTGGGGTGAAGGGAGCAGTCCTCAGGCCCATGACAATGTTCATGTAGAGCAGAATCGCCCTATGGACCGGTTCGAGGCGGAGCGCTTGGAGAAGAGGAAGAAAGGCTTCTGCTATTGGTTCAGTAAGGGAAAAGATCGCTGCAAATTTGGTGAAGACTGCAAATTCATCCATTCAGAAGATGATGTGGTGCTGCATTCGTATTGGTGCAAATACTATGTGGCGGGGAGACCCTGCTTCGCTGGAAAGAAGTGTGCGTTCTCGCATGATGCAACTGGTGTGAGGTGCATTCAGTTTGCTCAGTCTGGGAAGTGTCGTTATGGTGACAGGTGTGTTTTTGAGCATGGTGATCCGCTGAATGAACAGAGGCCAAGGTCTCCAAGGACGCCCCCAAGGGATGGTCCAAGGAGAAGTTCTGGTGCAAAAGGTGGGGAAAAGGAGATCTCTCCTGAACAGTTCGATGATGGTGAGGAGTATTCCATGACTTATGACGATGACACCAAAATGTCGGAACTGTTGATGGAAGCGATTTCATTTCTGTCCAATGGCAAAACAGATTTGGCTCGAGCAGAGGCGGACCCATTGTTCAAACTCCTGAAGTTCAATGGAGATACTGACCAGATGGATAGAGAATGGGTTTCGTGGACCACCGATATGTTGTCCGTGCTGGAACTTCACGAAGTAGTGAAGTCGTATGAGGTTTCGCTCGAGGAGGTGGAAGAATGGGTCAATGACCTGAGGATATGGCTCGAGCGAGCCAACGTGGAAGAAGAAAAAGATCCCAAAAGGGGCAAGAAGAGGTCCCTAGAAAGGGAGTCCAGCAAGGATATTCCTGCCGAAAAGGAGGTGGTTGAGACTTCTGAGACGGAGGTTGCCGTTGAGGAGGAGGCAAAAAAGGTTAAAAAGAAGAGGAAAACTGCAGTTATCGAAGATCCTTACACTCTCCTGGTTCCAAAGCCGAAGAAGATGCCGGCGACCATTGAGAAGAGTGGATCATCATCCAATGCGGCGGTTTCTGCAGGGGAAAAAGCCTCGAAAATGCGCACAAAGTCAAACGTCGGTGGAAAGGCGAAGAAGAAGGAGAAAAGTCAGAGTCCCAAAAAGGGAGAAGTGGTGGTGGTGAAAGGTCCTGAGGAAAAGGATCGTCCTCCTGATGTGGATGCGCAAGCGTCTACAGCTGTGAGTGCAGAGCTGGGTCAATCTTGCCAAGCGATTGAGGACGCAAAGAGAGAAGGATTGGTATCCTCAATTCAAAGGTGTGTGCAGGATCCTGTTCTTGCAGTTTCGGACCTGGAGTATATTCTGCTGCAACTTCACCTCAGTATTGCAAACCATCGGAAAAAGAAGTGACTGGATGGTATGGATGAAGGGATGGTTTTTCTCTTTCTGGAAACAGGTGCGCTGGATCGGCCAATGTGCTGAAAATGTGGTGGTTACTATTAAGGGTATGGAAATCCCTGATAGTAGAAGTTAGTAGCTTTTCACGTAGCGAAGACCACGGTTTGTGGTGAAGAAGGCCGAAGAGTCTTCAATGATAAGAGGATCAAGGTGGAAAAAAGATTCTCTATGGTTAGTGGATTCAGCCAATGTGCTATAATTTCGTCCTGGTAGACGTAAAACCATATTGTGCATTTCAAGCAGCTGGCTGCTGCCCTAATGGCAGTTTTTGGCCAAAGATCTGCACCTCCAATGTGTCCTAGGAAATCCTAGGACAGGGGGAGTGCGGAGCTGCAACTGGTATTGTAGAAAAGAGTTAGTGTTGAGAGTTGGAAGGGTTAATGAACCCGGAAAACATGTTTGGCTCAAGATGGGCTTGAACAGAAAGCCACAAGTTCAAAAAGTAGTGCCTGGGTTCTTAGGGTTTGGTAAGGGTGTGGATTCCTTCCCCCTTTCCTTCCCCCCTGGGTTGCTCTTATCCGTGTTCTCGTTTGTTTCTTGGTTCGATCTGGGGAATATAGGTTCTGGGCAATTAGGGGAGTTGATTTCCTTCCTTGGTTGTTCCCCCCGTATAGGGTTTAGGGTTTAGGGTTGAGGGTTTGGGGCTTGGGGTTTAGGGTTTAGGGTTTAGGGTTTAGGGTTTTAGGGTTTAGGGTTTAGGGTTTAGGGCTTAGGGTTTAGGGTTTAGGGTTAGGGGTTTGGGGTTTAGGGTTTAGGGTTTATGGTTTAGGTTTAGGGTTTAGGGTTTAGGGTTTAGAGTTCAGCAGCTCCGGGTCGAGCAATCTCCAGTAGAGCCGCTGTTTGGGCTCTCGAAAAAAACCCACCCACCCAGAGAATCCCAAAACATCAAGAAATAAAAAGTTTATATTTTTCATCATCGGCCGCACAGGGCAGCCAGAGGGCTGGGGGGGGGGAGGGGGGG
>CAJNDS010002522.1:39681-62181 GCA_905221605.1 Symbiodinium natans
GGCGTCCTTTTTACGTTTTCTGTGTCTTCAAGCCAAAAAGAAAGACATCCCAAAAGATAACACTTAGGGGTGTCCCTTTTGCTCGTTAGAAGACACAGAAAGCGATTAAAGGCACACCATTTTGGATTGGCAGCAAACCCAGCTGATGCTCATGATATATCACTCTATATATAGGGGCGATGGAACGGGTGTCCTTTTCATGCGTCTTCTGTGCTTCCTGTTTCTATTCCTTGCAGTACGCTTCCAGAAAAATGGCATCCTTGTGATCGCTCCTCTCACTTCCCTTTCCCTTCTCTCCATCTATTACCTTTTAACTGATTAAAAACAAGAAAGGAACTTGTATGATAAAGCAGGGGAAGGGTAAGCAGAGGGTGACTCCTTGCGCGTGGACCTTGCCGTACTTCATCATATCCCTCTTCTCGGCCTATCTCTTCTGTTCCTCTCCTTACCCTTCTCCTGTTTTCATAATTCCTTTTTGTTTTCCTTATTTCGAAAAGAACAAGGGAAGGGAGAGATAAGGGAGAGAGGATCGATAAAGAAGAGTCCCCCATCTTCTCGGTGCCTTGTTTTGTCTTTCCTACTCCTTTATTCATATCTCTATTCTTGTCTTTGCTCTTCCTGTTAAAAATGCAACCCTGTCTATGTCTCCTCCTCCTTCTCTCTCCCTCTTCAAAGACAAAAAACACAAGAAAAGGAAAAAAACAAAGAGAATGGAGGCCCCTGGCCTTTCTTATCCTTTTTCAATGGTTGGGGGTTGGCTGCTTGCCCGTGGCCCCTCTCCATGCTTCAGCATATGCCTCCTCTCGTCTTATCTCCTCGGTTCTTTTGATTGTTCCCAAACGGAAAAAGAAAGCGAGTTCCTTTCATTTTCATTGTTCTTCCTTTGGGTTTTTGTTTCAAAGGGAAACGAACAAGAGAGAAGAAAGAGGAGAAGGATAGGAAAGATGAAGACGGGTACCATCTTCTCTTTGCCATGGGCGATGGAACGGCTGTCCCTTTGGATCGTTTTCTGCATCTTCAAGCGAGAAAAAAGGATGCCCCCGAACAGAAAACTCTCTCTCTCTCTCTCTCTCTCTGTCTGTATCCCTGTCGCTATCTTTCTTTCTTTCGTTCTTTCTTTATCTTGCTCTCTTTCCCTGTCCCTATCTCTATCTCTCACTCATTCATTCTCAGTCTCTCTCTATCTCTCTCTCTATGCGCGACGGAAGCAGGCGTCCTTTTTTACGTTTGCTGTGTCTTCAAGGCAAAAAGAAAGACATCCCAAAAGAAAGCACTTAGGGGTGTCCCTTTTGCTCGTTTGACACACAGAAAGCGATTAAAGGGACACCGTTTTGGATTGGCAGCAAACCCAGCTGATGCTCATGATGTCTCTCTCTATATATAGGGGCGATGGAACGGGTGTCCTTTTCAATCGTCTTCTGCATCTTCAAAGGAGAAAGAACGATACCCCCCAAGAAGGAAAAGAACATAAGAGACAGGGAGGGGGGTTGAAGGGCTCCTCTCTTTACTTATTATTTCCCTTTCCTCTCTTCCTACCTGTTCTTGTTCTTATTCGCTTCAAAAAGCAAAATAAGGGAAAGGGGATTTCCTGAAGAGGAGGGATGAATGACACCTATCTGTGAAGAGCAAGAAAGGTTTTTTTCTCATTCAAAAGGGACAGGGGAGAGATGATAGATATGGAGGAATGCCATCTTCTTGCGCCTTGTTTTGTCCGTCCCTCCCCTTGCCTCTTGTCTCTTCTATTCCTTGCAGTACGCTTCCAGAACAAAGGCATCCTTGTGATCTCTACTCTCTCACTTCCCTTTCCCCTCTCTCCATCTATTACCTTTTAACTGATTAAAAACAAGAAAGGAACTTGTATGATAAAGCAGGGGAAAGGTAAGCAGAGGGTGACTTCTTGCGCGTGGACCTTGCCGTACTTCATCATATCCCTTTTCTCGGCTTCCTTTCCTTACCCTTCTCCTTTGTGGTTCTCTTAATTCTTCCTTTTTGTTTTCCTTATTTCAAGAAGAAAAAGGGAAGGGAGAGATAAGGGAGAGAGGATCGATAAAGAAGAGTCCCATCTTCTCTGTGCCTTGTTTTGTCTTTCCTTATCCTTTATTCATCTCTCCTCCATTGTTGTCTTTGCTCTTCCCATTAAAAATGCGATCCTGTCTATTTCTCCTCCTCCTTCTCTCTCCGTCCTCTTCAACGACAAAAAGCACAAGGAAAACATAAGAGGGGAATGGAGGCCCTTGTCCTTTCTTATCCTTTTTCAATGGTTGGGAACGTGAGCGGGGTTAGCTGCTTGCCCGTGGCCCCTCTCCATGCTTCAGCATATGCCTCCTCTCGCCTTATCTCCTCGGTTCTTTTGATTGTTCCCAAACGGAAAAAGAAAGCGAGTTCCTTTCATTTTCATTGTTCTTCCTTTGGGTTTTTGTTTCAAAGGGAAACGAACAAGAGAGAAGAAAGACAAGAAGGATAGGAAAGATGAAGACGAATACCATCTTCTCTTTGCCATGGGCAAAACCCGAGCCTTAGCTTCCAAATAAACCCTATTTGAGCCACCCACCCCCCCCCCCCCGGCCCTCCCCCCTCTCCTTTATAGGAAATGAAAACTGGACATGAACGATGTCCTCTCTCTCCTACTGGGACATGAAAGTCCTCCTGTATTCGTTTTCAATGAAAGATCTGTCTCTCGAGGAAATGGAAGATCTCCTCTATCTCTTTCTAGTAAACACTTCTTCAAGTAGGAGAAAGGCTTTTTCATAAGGTGTAAATAAGGAGCTCTGTCATTCCCTTGGAGGACCCCTTTTCAGAAGAGGCAAGGGCATTCATTACCTACACAGAGATAAAAGAGCTTTCACATGACCTAGACACATGACTTTTGATTGAGTTCTGTGGCTCATACTACAATAACAGAACAAAGCGCATTGAACAGCAGCACAAGGCTATTGAAAACACCATTTTTTCAGAGAAAAAAGGAATTGAAGTTGATCAACTTAGTTTCGATTAGAGTTTGTGGTTCTGCAACAACAAAACAAAATGCATTGAGAAAAGAGAAATAGCGCAAGGTCTACGGAAAGAACAACTTATTCAACAAAGACAGCAAACATAAAGAAGCAACCGAAACGAACGTTGTGCAATTTAGTTTCAGGTAGCTTCTGTGGGTTTTGTAAAAACAATACGGTATAGAAAAGCGCGTCGGTTAGACCCTTTCTCTTCAAAAACCTTCGGCTAAACCCTACACACCAAATTCGTCAAGTTCTGTGGTTAGACTCGGTTAGACCCTTTCTTTGTAGAAACCTTCCGTCCATTACCCTAGGCCCGAAATCTCGTCAATTCTGTGGTTACTGCCTTTCTCACAAAAAAAACACGGGTTGAACTGTTGAAGTTTACATATGTAATAGTTATAATAGCTTGCAAAGGTTTAAATGCTTCTGCTTTTGTAGAAAAGGCAGTGAGTCGGCCGCGCGAGATTTTTGCAGTCGCGTTTTCTCGTGATTTCTCCAAACAGAGGACGGACGTCTGGTGCGATCTACGTGCCTCCTTTTGTAAAAAGGCAGCGAGTAGATCACACCAGAGTGTGGCCATTGTGTTTTCTCGTGATTTCTCCGAATAGAAGACGGACAAAATCTAGTTAAACTTCCGTTGAATACCAAGAAGTGGAGGAGCTATATACAAGGTAGGGGAATTCCGAGTTTCTAGAGTCACTTCTCTGTCCTTTCCCATTAAAAGAAAAGGAACTTTCTCATGGCATAATCAGAGAAGAGTATCTCATTCCTTTGAGGTAGAGGCGTTCTCTTCGTTCCCGTTTAAGGAGGCAAAAGCTCTGTCACGCTCTCCCATTCCTTAGCCGGTTACAAGGTAAAGGGGCGTTTGGCTTTATGTCTTCATTCTTACTGGGTAAGGGAGGGGTTTGTCATGCTTCTTTCAGTGGGAAATACATTGCCTATGTTAACATGTTAACAGCTGGAGGAAATCTTAATGTTTTAAGTTAGACGGAGAAGGAGCTTTTTCATTTAGTAACTACCAGGAAGTAGAGGAGCTACAAAGCAGAGACCATGTAGAGGAATTCCGAGTTCTAGAATCGTTTCTCATTCCTTTCCCATTAATATAAGTGGAAAGGGAACTTTCTCGTGTCGCATTCCTTTATAAGAGGTAGAGGAGCTCTCTTCATTGCTGTTTAAAGAGGCAAAAGCTCTGTCACGCTCTCCCGTTCCTCTCTCCGATTACGAAGTACAGGGGCTTTTGGCTTTATGTCTTCGTTCGCTTTGTCATGCTCCTTTCCTATTGGGAAATAGATTGGTGCCTCTGTTAACTGTTAACAGCTAGACGAACTCTTCATGGATCCCTATCCGATTAGGACTTACAGGGCATGAAGCGATAAAGGAGCTGTCTTTTTTCTTCCTGAGGACTGGAGGGGGTTTGTCATGCTTTGAGGGACTCTTCATGTCTTGCTAAACAGCGATGGCGCTCTTCATTTAATACCAAGAAGCAGAGTAGCTACAAGGTACAGACCAGGTAGAGGAATTCCGAGTTCCAGAATCGTTTCCCTTTCCTTTCCGATTGAAAGTGGAAACGAACTTTCTCATGCTCTATTCATCTCAGTCCGGTTGCCTTTTTTGCCAGCTAATGCCAAGATGTCGTAAGTAGAGGAGCTACAAGGTAGGGACCAGGTAGAGGAATTCCGAGCCGCAGAATCGCTTCTCTTTCTTTTCCAATTGAAAGTGGAAAAGGAACTTTCTCATTTCCTATGCAGATAAATAGTACCTCATTCCTTTAAGAGGCGGAGAAGCTTGCTTCATATCGCTTCTCTTTCCTTTCCTATGAAAGTGGAAACGGCACTTTCTCATTCTCGAAAAAAGTATCTCATTCCTTTAAGAGGCAACGGAGCCGCCCTGTTTCCTTTAAAACAAGGCGGTTCAACAGTACCAAATTTTCTTAGAGGTTGTCTTGAAAATTTGGTACTGTTGAACCGCCCTGCTTTCTTCAAACACGGCAGCACGCCTCCAGAAAAATGGCCTCCTTGCTATCTCTCTCCTCTCTCACTTCCCTTTCCCTTCTCTCCTTCTAGTTTCTTTTAACCGATAAAACACAAGAACGGAACTTGCGTGATAAAGCAGTGGAAGGTAAACCGAGGGTGACTCCTTGCGCGTGGACCTTGCCGTACTTCATCATATCCCTCTTCTCGGCCTATCTCTTCTGCTCTTTTTTCTTACTGTTCTCCTGTTCATAATTCTTCCTGTTTAGTTGTTCTTATTTCGAAAAGAAAGAGGGAAGGGAGAGATAAGGGAGGGAGGAAAGATAAAGAAGAGCGCCATCTTCTCAGCGCCTTGTTTTGTCTCTCCCTCTTCTCTATTCATCTCTCTTCTATTCTTTTCTTTGCTATTCCATTGAAGTTGGGTTCCCTGTATCTCTCCTCTCTCCTTCTCTCTTCCTCCTCTTCTCCTGCTCCCCTCTAAACGGTTGCTCCTTACAGATAGGTGCCCTCCCTCCTCTTCAGGAAATATCCTTTTCCTTACTTTGCTTTTTTAAGCGAAGAAAACAACAGATAAGAAGAGAGGAAAGGGAATGACTAAGTAAAGAGAGGAGCCCTTCAATTTCCCTCCCTACATCTGATGTTACTGGTGGTGCCCTTCTTTCTCCCTTGAAGATGCAGAAAACTATCAGGAAGGACACCCGTTCCATCGCCCATATAGAGACAGAGAGAGAGAGAGAGAGAGAGAGAGCGAGAGAGAGAGAGAGAGAGAGAGAGAGAGAGAGAGAGAGAGAGAGAGAGAGAGAGAGAGAGAGAGAGAGAGCGAGAGAGAGAGCGAGAGAAAGAGAAATCATGAGCATCAGCTGGGTTTGCTGCCGATCCAAAATGTCCCTTTTAATAGCCTTCTGTGTCTTCAAACGAGCAAAAGGGACACCCTGACTAAGTGTTTCCTTGTGGTGTCCCTTTTCCTCGCTTGAAGATGCAGAAAACGATCCAAAAAGACACCCGTTCCATCGCCCATACATGGGGAGAGAGAAAAATCATGAGCATCAGTTGGGCTTGCTGCCAACCCAAAGCGGGCGTCCCTTTTAATCGCTTGCTGTGTCTTCAAACGAGCAAAAGGGACACCCTAAGTGCTTTCTTGTGGGGTCCCTTTTCCTCGCTTGAAGATGCAGAAAACGATCAAACAGGACACCCGTTCCATCGCCCATATATAGGGAGAGAGAGAGAGGGAGAAATTTTGAGCATCAGCTGGGTTTGCTTACATGTTCATTAATTGTTCTTCCTTTTGTCTTTTCTTTCTAACGGACATGAACAAGAGAAGAGAAAAATAAGAAACAGAGGAAAGATGAAAACGAGCACCGTCTCCTCTTTGCCTGATTTTTGCGCCTCCCTCGCCTGCCTTCATTTCTCTTCCATTCTTGTCATTGCTCTTCCCATTAGAGTTGCATTACTTTTGATCTCTCCTCTCTCCTTTCTCTCTCCTTTCTCTCTCCTTTCTCTCTCCTTTCTCTCTCTCTCTCTCTCTCTCTCTCTCTCTCTCTCTCTCCCTTCTCTTCTCTTGTTCTCCTTTAAATCTCAAAAACACACAAAAGGAAGCTTCTTTGCCTTTTTGAATGAAAAAAGAAAAGAAAAAAGAGATAGGGAAACAAATTGAAGAGCTCCACCTTTCCTCTCGTTCTATGTGTTGCTTCCTTGTCGTTTCAGAAAGCAAGCAAAATGAGGGCAAGGGGGCTTCCTGAAGAGGAGAGGGGGCACCTATCTGCGAAGAGCAAGAATAGTCTTGTCTTGTTTAATTATAGAGGGAAAAGGGAGAGACAAAGAAGGGAGAGATTACAGATAAAGAAGAGTGCCATCTCCTTTGTGCCTTGTTGCGTTCCTCCGTCTCCTTGTTTCTTGTCTCCTCTCTTCTGTTCAGTACCCTTCCAGAAAAATAAGTGGCCTCCTTGCTATCTCTCTCCCCTCTCACGTCCCTTTCCCTTCTCTCCTTCTAGTTTCTTTTAACTGATAAAAAACAAGAAAGGAACTTGCATGATAAAGCAGTGGAAGGTAAGGCAGAGGGTGACTCCTTGCGCGTGGACCTTGCCGTACTTCATCATATCCCTCTTCTCGGCCTATCTCTTCTGCTCTTTTTTCTTACTGTTCTCCTTTGCATAATTCTTCCTGTTTAGTTGTTCTTATTTCGAAAAGAAAGAGGGAAGGGAGAGATAAGGAGGAACGATAAAGAAGAGTGCCATCTTCTCAGCGCCTTGTTTTGTCTCTCCCTCTTCTCTATTCATCTCTCTTCTATTCTTTTCTTTGCTATTCCATTGAAGTTGGATTCCCTGTATCTCTCCTCGCTCCTTCTCTCTCCCTCCTCTTCTCCTGTTCCTCTCTAAATGACAAAAACACAAGAAAGGAAGAACAAGATGGGAATGGAAGCCCTTTTCCTGTCTTCTCCTGTTGCAATAAGAAGGAAAAGAGCACAGGAGATAAGGAAGGGAATTGAAGAGCTCCTCTAGCAACTTTCTCATGCCCTTTCCTTTCTATCTACCACACCACAACACGACCCTCAGCTTCCAAATAAACCCTATTTAAGCCGGCCACCCCCCCCCTCCCCCTCCCCCCTCTCCTTTATAGGAAATGAAAAGTGGACACGAACGATGTCCTCTATCTTTTAATGCAGCAGGAGAGAGCTCCTCTCTCTCTTAATGGGACATGAAAGTCCTCCTGTGTTTGTTTTCAATGAAAGATCTGTCTCTCGAGGAAATGGAAGATCTCCTCTATCTCTTTCTAGGAAACACTTCTTCAAGTAGGAGAAAGGCTTTTTCATAAGGTGTAAATCAGGAGCTCTGTCATTCCCCAAAAAAGAAGAAGGAGAGAGGGGAGCCCTTGGAGGACCCTTTTCAGAAGAGGCAAGGGCACTCATTACCTACACAGAGATAAAAGAGCTTTCAGATGACCTAGACACATGACTTTCGATTGAATTCTGTGGCTCATACTACAATAACAAAACAAAATGCATTGAACAGCAGCACAAGGCTATGGAAACCACCATATTTTCAGAGAGAGAAAAAAAAGAATTGAAGTTGAGCAACTTAGTTTCGATTAGAGTTTGTTGTTCTGCAACAACAAAACAAAATGCATTGAGAAAAGAGAAATAGCGCAAGGTCTACGGAAAGAACAACTTATTCAACAAAGACAGCAAACATAAAGAAGCAACCGAAACGAACGTTGTGCAATTTAGTTTCAGGTAGCTTCTGTGGGTTTTGTAAAAACAATACGGTATAGAAAAGCGCGTCGGTTAGACCCTTTCTCTTCAAAAGCCTTCGGCTAAACCCTACACACCAAATTCGTCAAGTTCTGTGGTTAGACTCGGTTAGACCCTTTCTTTGTAGAAACCTTCCGTCCATTACCCTAAGCCCGAAATCTCGTCAATTCTGTGGTTACTGCCTTTCTCTCAAAAAAACAAGGGTTGAACTGCTGAAGTTTAAATATGTAGTAGTTATAATAGCTTCCAAAGGTTTAAA
Source organism: Symbiodinium natans (assembly GCA_905221605.1). Classification (NCBI taxonomy): domain Eukaryota; class Dinophyceae; order Suessiales; family Symbiodiniaceae; genus Symbiodinium; species Symbiodinium natans. The sequence goes on from CAJNDS010002522.1 coordinate 48,151, forward strand.
TGCTTCTGCTTTTGTGGCAGGAGGAGCCAGCAACAGAAAGTGTCTGGCCAAAGAGATTAGGGTTTAAATAGTCCATTGTATATAAACAAAAGACCTATGTCAAATCATACGTAAAGGTTCCTGCCTCATATATATATATATACCCTGTCAGGGATTGTATGGGGCCCTAATTCCCGCCTTCCCTGCCAACCAACAGTAAGCCCAGCGATCAAGCGCTCCTCATGAGGTGCCAGATCTAACGCTTGCAAGCAGGCAGCTCGTGTGTGGGGGCTGTTCCACATCACAACTATTATGGGCCTGGGCTTATTTGGATCATCACCCCCCGCCCTGTAGCCCTTGGTCCATGCTGGCTGGCCTCATCTGTGCATCGAAGAGTGCCTGGGCTTTGCTTGTTCATAGAGGCATACACCAAACCCAAACGGTAAGCCCTCAACAAAAAACTATATTGCAGGCAGTGGCCCATAACACACAGGATGCAAGGGCCACTTCAGGGCGTGCGCTGACGCAGCTCTGACCCTTTCAGGAGAGGCCCTGGGCCGCAACCGAAAACCCGAAAGCCTCCCGAGGCCAGAAATTAGGAGTTCGACTGCCCTGCTCGTAAAGCCTGAAGTCGTCGCATCTCTACGACACATGCCTGGATCCCCGCAGCAGCCGCATGGCCATTGTGCTATCATGTGCTATCCAAGGTTCTTGAACCTCTTGTGTGGATTGTCGTGCCATCTCGCGCGGCGGTCTTGGCCAGAGGTCTTGTTAATGGCAGCTAGCGGTTACAGTGGCTACTGGATGCTACTGGCAAGCTGCCGATGATCTAAGCAGACATTTCGGGGTCGGGGGTGCTGAGCATTAGTTCTAGAGCATTCTGAACGCCAGGTCAAGACGTTACTCCATTGAATAAGGCCTCTTTGACACCTTTCTTGACAGGCCCAAATCTTGAGGACCCGGCTCATGTGCCCGCATGTCTGGAACCGCACCACCTTGGACTCGGCTCCGTGAAGTGCAACTTGCGGTTCGGGATCAGCACTATGTAGCAGTATGAAATTTGGGCAGCTCGGATTTGCATACGTCGTGCGAGATCGGTGCGGCCTTCTGACAATAAGCCCACTTCTGGCATGTGGGACAGAGTAGTCTCGGCAACCGTAATTTCAGAGGCAGCCCTTTGGCGCCTGTGCTAGCAACTACTAGTGCCGAGAGATGCTGAGAAGGAGATTCACCGCGCACGAAAATGGTGCTCCTGCGAAGCCAAGCAGCTTGCCATCCCGACGACAAAAGGCTGAATTACTCCAACTGTCTCTGCAGTTGTCTTCTTCTGGGAGCCAGGCGCCGGCGCGAGCGATGAAGGTGGCGGGGGACACTGCGCTCGTCACTAGGTTCTGGTATGGGGTGGTCTACTTAGCGACGGCAGTGCCATTCTTCACACTCCCTTTTCCAGCGAACTGTGTCGAACAGTCTCAGCGCCACTTCGGGCAAGAAAGGCACGAAGGAGGAAAAATCAAGACAGCTCCACATGAGATGCCTGAAAGATACCGCGCGAAGCAAAAGGACAGCGCGGCACTAGGCCACAATCAAGTTGGAGCCCGTCAAGGTCGTCTCAAACCGATTCTCACCACTTCCTGAGAAGCAGTGCGAAGATCACACCAAGCAACGTGCACCGAAACCTCAATGATCATGTACTTGTAGACTCTGTGGCTGCAGTGGTGAGGGGGGGAACTGTGGAACATCCCTAAGTCTGTCCTAAGCAACGACAATCGAACAGCCAAGCAGCTCTTTTGCTTCGAGCATGCCTGGGTTGAAAGCCGAGAAGTTCAGGGTTGACGCATGAGAGCGCGCGAACCGAAAGACCCGGCAAGCTGGGGGCGTTCAAAACCTTCGCAGAACAAGCACCAGTACTTCCTTGCAGTGTGCTACAAGGCTTCCTGCAGTTGTGAGCTCCCGGGTCTCCGAACCAAACACTCCAACCCAAGATGTTTGGAGCCCCCGAAGCTGTGGTGGGGTCTATCGCTCCCGCATTCCCTGAACCAACCAATCTAACCTGCAAGAAGCATTCCTGAAACCCCAGCCGAGCCATTTCGGATTACGGCCCTGCATCCGGGAAACGCTTGAAGATGCCATCCGGCCTTGCGGCCACCTCCTTCACTGAGCCCTGGCAAGCTCCGCTTCACGGGTTTGGGGGTCATGCCCTGCTGTGGTTTCAACCTGTTTTGAGTGCTCTGTATGTATGTATGTATGTATGTATGTATATATTTATACATATATATATATATGTTAGTTATTGTGCATTCATATTAAACTTGTGTTTCTTAATTTTATATCCATTCATTTACTTACGTTTGTCTGTATACGCAAGGGTATCCTTGCTTAACAGAGCTTAGAAGGGAACCTCGTCTCTAAAACTGAGACTACGGGTACCGACTGGGGGCAAGCTTTGCCGGCCTCCTCTGCCACCATTCCAGAGTCGAGCACTACAACCTGGGGCACCGGGGTTTAGGGTTTAGGCCAGGCTTTGGGGTGTAAGGTTAAGGGTTTAGGGTTTAGGGCTTAGGGTTTTTTTTGCCACCCGCCTAGCCGACCCCAGGGTTTAGGGTTTAGGGTTTAGGGTTTAGGGTTTAGGGTTTAGGGTTTAGGGTTTAGGGTTTAGGGTTTAGGGTTTAGGGTTTAGGGTTTAGGGTTCAGGGTTTCAGGGTTTCAGGGTTTCAGGGTTTAGGACTTAGGGTTTCGGGCGTTTTGGGTTTAGGGGTTAGGGTTTCGGGTGTAGGGTTGCTTGGCTGAAAACTATGAAGGCTTCGGGTCGGGGGGAAAGTTTCGGAGTGTTTCGAGGAAAGTTTCGAGAAAATTCTTTTTGACTTTCGAAGAACGTTTCAAGTTGCAGGGCTTGAAGGTTGAGAGTTTAGGGGTTTAGCGTTCGGAGGATCTCGTTTGCCTAGACGTCCCATAACCGAAGGCCAAAGTCGTAGATCATGCACCCTAAATCCTAAACCCTAAACCCTAGACCCTAGACCCTAGACCCTAACCCCTAAACCCTCAAGCCCCTAAACCCTCAAACCCTCAAACCCTCAAACCCTAGACCCTAGACCTCAAACCCTAAACCCCAAAACCTAACCCCTAAACCCTAAACCCTAAACCCTCAAACCCCTGAACCCTCAAACCCTCAAACCCTCCAACCCTAAACCCCAAACCCCAAACCCCCAAACCCCTAAAACCTAAACCCTAAACCCGAAACCCTAAACCCTAAATCCTCAAACCCTCAAACCCTCAAACCCTATGCGGAGCTGCAACTGGTATTGTAGAAAAGAGTTAGTGTTGAGAGTTGGAAGGGTTAATGAACCCGGATAACATGTTTGGCTCAAGATGGGCTTGGACAGAAAGCCACAAGTTCAAAAAGTAGTGCCTGGGTTCTTAGGGTTTGGTAAGGGTGTGGATTCCTTCCCCCTTTCCTTCCCCCCTGGGTTGCTCTTATCCGTGTTCTCGTTTGTTTCTTGGTTCGATCTGGGGAATATAGGTTCAGGGCGATTAGGGGAGTTGGTTTCCTTCCCTGGTTGTCCCCCCGTAGGTTATGAGCCCAAATTAGGTTCCCTGCGGTTAAGTGTTCTTTCAAGGTTTTTGGGATTAAGAAGCAATGCCTTCTCCCAAACGATGGCTCCAGCCTTCCTCGGATGGTGGACAGAATGGTGGAGCTGGAAACGGTGCAGCTGAGTCTCTGGGTGAAAGGACGGTGCTGGAAGAGGTGATGCCTGGCGCTGAAGAACATCTGGAAGAAGCCTTGGTTGCAGAATACTCCAATGTGGGTATAAATCCCAATGTGGATATGGTTAGCAATGCTGAAGCTTAAGGACGTGCTGTTTCTGTATCGCCAAAGCCTGGTGAAAAAAGGAGCTGGGACGCGACTGGTGGTATAGACCGTGAAATGGAGGTGACTGTTTTACGCGTGTTGCACAAACATGGGTACCAGCCGTCTACTTCGACTTCGGGCCGAATGATTGACCAAGGGTCTCAGACCAATCTGAGTGGAGAAGTGCTGCAAGCTGCCAGGAGGCCTCTGAACAAGATTAAAGGGGATCCCTCGGCGAGTTCCCTGGGTGGTGGAAGCGGTTACGAACAGAAGGGTGCGGACAGCTTTGAAGCTGCACCAACTGCTGACTACGCCATGGGGGAGGAGGAGATCTTACAGATGGAGGCTGAAAGGTTGCGCCAGTTGTCAGAAGAAGCGGATGAGATGCGTCAAGTCTCTGAAATGGATGGTTTTCGGAAAGATGAGCATCTGATTAAAGCGTGTGATGGGACAACGTGGGAATGGCACTTCCACGAAGATGGGAGACAGTATTACTACTGCCTGGATACGCAGGAAAGCAAGTGGACGCTGCCGGATGTAGGGGAAAAGGTGAAAAGCGACAACGCGGTTGGGTCTCCTTCGGGCAATGGGCTGGAAGTGGAGACTGAACTGGGTCCTTCATCGACTACACCGACACCTGAGTCTACGAAGGCAATCCAGGGTAGTGTAAATAGTGTAGGTGAAAAAGATTTTTCCTCCATTATCAGGGATAGCGGTCCTAGGGCTGGTGGTGACGCCCCGACCTCGGGTTCTCCTGATGAAGAGGGGATTTCTGGAAACCGAGCAGACATCGCTGAAGCTCAACATCTGGATCGGGAAGAGATGGAGGCGCTTTCTGAGGGTGTGGCAGCGGTGGAATCGGTGGGTCCAGAAGAAAAAATGCCCAATGTGGAGATCGGAATTGTGTCGGCTGCAGAAGAACGAGTGGTGGATGTGGTGCCTGTCGTTCAGGAAGATGGCCCTGGAGATTTGGATGACGAAGGGAAAAAGTTGTGCATTACGACTGAGGAGGTCTCTTCGTTTGGTGCCGAGAATTCTGCCATTCAAAGGGAAAAGGAAACTTCTGAAACTGCTGGAGACACGGGTGATCGGAAAGATGAGGCCTGGAGCGCCAATGAAGCGCGGGTCAACGCGCCAGATAGTACCTGGAGTGCAGAAAAAGCACGGGTTGAGGCGCATATAGTGTCACGTTCCGCGGATGACTGCAACAATGGGGCGCAGGTCTCTGTAGCAGCTGACGATGGAGGTTCACAGGTGGACGCACTGGTGCAGCCTGAAGTTAGCAGCGAGGAACGAAATGGCGAAGGCTACACCGGAGCCAATGAGGCAGCTGCGGTCAGCAACAGTGGTGATTCTCTTTTGGAAACCATGGAGCCAAAGGAGCCTGCGGTGGAAGAAAATGTGCCTACCGCGGATGACCAATTCAATAGCCCTGTAGTGGAAGAAAATTTGCCTGCTGCAGAAGGTTTGAAAAAGGACTCCAATGGTGGGTCCACTCCCAGGAAGGGAGAGGTGTTGCCATCTGAAAGCTCGCCGGAAGTCGACACCGAGCGAACTGTAACGGATGAGGCAAAGCCATTGGCTGGAAAAAAGGAAGGTCCTGAGCCCTTGGAGCACAAGATGGATGATCTTGTGGGATTCACGTCGGAGCAGGACGAGCAGTGTGACCCAAAGGTGGAAATTAAGGATGTGCCAGGAGCCGATGATACAGAGATGGTTTCTGAAGGGCATGCAAAGAAAGTGCCCCGAGCGGGAGCTTTGGAATCACCTGGGGAACATTGCTATCAGGAGGGAGATGAGATCATTGGTCTAGTGCGCTGCATCAATGGATATGGAGCCTTTTTGGACCATGGTGATATGAATGTATTGGTTCCTGCAGAAGGGAACAATGTACATCAGTTCAAATTTGGTGATACTGTCAATGGAACAGTGAATTCCTCTTCGACGCTGCGCAAATGGAAAGACAGCGGCTGGGGTACATGGTGGACAGGCTCATGGCAGACTGGTCAATGGTACAAAGGTTCCGATGGTCAATGGGACTGGAAGTCGGAAGAACAGCAGTCTCGCGAGTGGTTTGCCGAGTCAAAAGCATCCTCTAAGGAACAAGAGGAGGCTGAGCAGAAGCAGCTCTATGGAGAAAAGATCTATCGAAATCTCCTGGAAGATGAAACAATAGATAATGACTATGTGGGCAAAATCACGGGGATGTTGCTGAGTCGTCCAATGGACGTGATTGTGGAGTGTATCGCAGATCATACATTCCTGAACGTTGAGGCTCGGAGCGCATACAACATCTTGCTAGGTGATGGTTGGAAGCTTGAGGAGACAGAACGTGCAGGTTTGGAAAAAACAACCACTTTTTCCCGGAAGCAGTACCACAACGCGCTCTACGAACTGGCACGCAAGAAAAGAAGATTTAGTGGACCAGTCGTGGGTGAAGCGGTGGCAATTTTGCTGAGCAAAGGGAAAGATGAGCTTTGGAACGAGCTGTGGTTGGACACCAAGCGATTTCTGCAAGAGCTTGATGGTGCAATCGAGGAGATGAGTAAGAGGGAAAACAGGCCAATGGAAGCCTACATGGATCCTGATCAGTACAAAAAGGCTCACACGACTCCGAAGACTGTGTCACCTGGATACAGCAAGCTGTGCAAGTTCTTCAATCAAGGGAGGTGTCGAAATGGAGATGGGTGTTCCTATGAACATCGTCGTTATGGTGAAGGGTGGCCTGAAGGAGAGCCAACTGAGCCAAGGAACAGCCAAAAAACTGGTGACGAGGATGGGGACATCGGTGGCCCTCCAACTGATGAAGGTACAGTGGATGAGGTGCAGCAGGAGCGGGAGGATTCGGCCTTCCGTGCCCAGTACAACTATGGCAAAGGGACATCAAAAGGTGAGCCTACGCTGGGTGAAACGAAGAAACGGCTGTGTCTGTATTACAATCAAGGTGGTTGTAAATATGGGACTGCGTGCAGGTATCTCCACGACGATGACATGGCATTGGAAGGGACTTGGGAGCCTGGCAAATCTTGGGACAATGCTTCCAGGAAGGCACTAAGGGACGCGGGGTTCCACCATTGCTGTTTTGACTACTATCTCAAAGGGAGATGTCGTGTGCGATTTGGCTGCAAGTATTCTCACGAAGAAATGTCTGAAGACCGGCTGACCCAGTTGAAGCATCTGGTGAATGTGGCAAACCATGTGTCATTTCAAAGGGGAAGGGGATTGGAGATTCCCGACAGGAACGCCTTTCAACCACCGGTAAGTGGGGGAGCAGAATCTTCGTCCTCCTCGGCACCAAAAGCGCTGCAAATGACCAATGTGTCACAAAAAGATGGTGAAGAAGAAGCTGATGAACAAAAGAATTCGGTGGCTGAGACCACTGGTACTCTGCTTCAAGATCCAGAAGAGCCAATTGAAAATTGGATGGCTCGCAATAAACACCTTTGGGTGTATACCCCTCATGTAAGTGAGGTGATGATTACTCTTGGTGTGAACACCGTGTCGGACCTGCAGGAGTTCATCTTTGTGGAAGATCTGCTTGAAAAAGGGATCAACAAGGTGACAGCATGCAAAATCCTACGATTGGTGGGAGGCGTCCGATATCGACCGGAGGGACCGGAAAAAGCAGTTCCTTCCGATGCATCTGTACGGGTACAACAATCTTCTGGAAGCAAGGAAGCTGGAAGAGAGGCGGTGCGAACCCTCACTCAGATGCGTGAAGCTGAAGGCTCCGGTGCAAAAACGATGCCGAGAGGCTCCTATCGGGAGCTTTTTGATAAGGTCAAGTACCGTGACGCTTGGACGCTTGCGCAGAGGTCTCCACTGTGCGTACAGAAGCTGAAGTTGGTGGGAGTTGGAATGCCACCGGTGAACCCACCAACAAAAAAATATCGGTCAATATCAAACCCTGTGAAAAGGGGAAGGCCCTTGCTGGACAAAAAACAGGTGCGACAGGTGCCACGCTCTCGTTCACAGCGACGAGCGCAACCGGCGGAAGTGGTGGAGAAACCAAAACCACTGGAACTGAAGCCTCGTGGTGGGTTGTCGTATCGGTTCAGCAGAGCGTGGGCAGATGTGGTGGACGATGATGATCAGGCGGAGGCTTTGGTTTCTTACGCCGATTCCTCAAGCGATTCAAGCGAGGAAGAGACCAATGCTGTGCAACGCGTGCGGGAAATCCTTTTGCAAGAAAGGGATTCACAGAGAACTGCGATTCGTGGCAATGTTCCGATGGGTGGTTCTTCCGGCCCCAATGACGGGCAGAAAAAATCGGTTCACCTTGGCGAAGAACGCGACAAAGCGTCGCGGGGGGAGACCCGCCAAGAAGTGACTTCTCAAGTTTTTTCGCTGCCACAACCTTCTCGTCCTGAACAGTCTCAAAAAAGAGCAAGGGATGGCTCAGTTATAGTGGGTTCGCTGGCGGTGGGCTCCACGGATGAGGTTTTACCTGGGCAAGGTGTTGCTGGACAGGTGAATGTATCTGAAGGCGCTCAAGTTCTTCCTGGGCAAAAAGTGGCTGGACAGGAGACGGCGCTGGAAGGAGCAGTTCAAATTCTTGGCGAAGAGACTGACCAAAACGAAGGAGAAGGTGGGAGCAATGAACTCCGTGGTGATGGTGCGAAGACATTGGATGTTCGTCCGGTGAAGAACGTTCCTCAGCAATTGCTTGTTAAAGGTCTTCTGAATCGGATTTATTGGAAGGTTGCTGTCGGCAAGTTACCTGTGGAGCACAAGGACTATCAGAAGGGATCCAATAAAATGGATCGAAACTTGGTTATTAGCATGTCATCTGAAGGTGCAAGCGAACAGGATTTGAACCTGGCATTGGAAGATGATACTGATCAGAGAATGGATGATGGTGCATTGGTGGTCATGGCATATGACCCTGGTACACTGATTCAGTCGGCGACAACTATGTGGGTTATGCGTCGTGGGTTGGCAGATCGTGCTCTCTGGTCGGCAATAGCGACTGCGGCACAGAGAATATGTGCTGAAATGGTTCAAGTGGATGAACTGAATGCCCAGTTGAATACTGGGAGACTCCTTTTTGAAAGGAGAGATCAAGGACACTACGGTGATTTGCATCATTCGTTCCATGAAGATCCGTGCTTGCCGGTGGTGGGAAATTATCCTCTTTCGGTGATGGGTGCACTGCTTTCTCCTGGCCTGGAAAAAGAATTCAGAAATACTGAAAAGTTTGGAACTGCTATGGAGGCAATAGCCTATGATTGGAGTCGCAGTCCAGGCATGGAAGTTCATGTGGAACTTATGGCAAGGGTAGCCAATCTGGTCGCTCCATTCCTTAGACTAGGAGGCCAAGGGACAGTGGTGAATTCTGAATTTCTCTGGCAGCACGGGAGGGACCAAATTATGGAGTTCCTTCAGGCGGCGACCTGCGCTGATCAATTGGAGGTTCTCTGGAGAAGAATGGACGACGATGCTGATGAGGAAGTGGATCCTACAGGAATGGTGCTGGAGATCCCCGATCAACAAGATGCGGTACTAGATCAAGGGAACAATGAATCCCTTATTCCCATTGAAGATGCTGGAGGTGAGACAATTGGTGACACTGGAAGGGATGGCAAAGCGCCAGAAGTTTCTCCGGAAGAGGAGACATCCAGGGGGTCGTCAAGACTGGCGGACACAAGGATTTTCTTGTGGTCAGTGTACTCTCGCGTTGCTTCCAATTTCTCTACGCAGGACCGCACTACTGGTAAGATCTTTGACAGCACAAAGGGGTATCCTGGTGAAGGACCAAACAATGGTGACAATTCTTCCTCTAAGAGGAACTTACCCTGGATCTCTGAAGACTACCTCGACGAAGTGGTGTCAAAAAAGATGGAAAGGTCTTCAGATATGGATGGGTTGGATGGGTTTGTTCCGGGAAGTGAGGGACCGTTGGAAAAGGTAGAGGTGGAGAATGTTACTGCCTCTAAAATTCTTATGGCTCTTTGGAAAAAGGGATATAGAGCTGGGTATAAGAGGTTGTGTCGTTTGAACGTATCTGGATGCAAGGTTGGAGCAATGAAGCATCCAATCAAAAGGGTGCAGAAGATCGGCACTAGGAAGGCCTTCATGAGGAAGTTCAATGTTTTTGGATCGTCTCAGCGTGGCTCAGGAGCTGGCGGAAAACCAATCATGAAGGTAGTAGGACCAAGGCCAGGTTTTCCAGCTGTACTCCAAGCATCAAATACTGATAGCACCTGGGGTGAAGGGAGCAGTCCTCAGGCCCATGACAATGTTCATGTAGAGCAGAATCGCCCTATGGACCGGTTCGAGGCGGAGCGCTTGGAGAAGAGGAAGAAAGGCTTCTGCTATTGGTTCAGTAAGGGAAAAGATCGCTGCAAATTTGGTGAAGACTGCAAATTCATCCATTCAGAAGATGATGTGGTGCTGCATTCGTATTGGTGCAAATACTATGTGGCGGGGAGACCCTGTTTCGCTGGAAAGAAGTGTGCGTTCTCGCATGATGCAACTGGTGTGAGGTGCATTCAGTTTGCTCAGTCTGGGAAGTGTCGTTATGGTGACAGGTGTGTTTTTGAGCATGGTGATCCGCTGAATGAACAGAGGCCAAGGTCTCCAAGGACGCCCCCAAGGGATGGTCCAAGGAGAAGTTCTGGTGCAAAAGGTGGGGAAAGGAGATCTCTCCTGAACAGTTCGATGATGGTGAGGAGTATTCCATGACTTATGACGATGACACCAAAATGTCGGAACTGTTGATGGAAGCGATTTCATTTCTGTCCAATGGCAAAACAGATTTGGCTCGAGCAGAGGCGGACCCATTGTTCAAACTCCTGAAGTTCAATGGAGATACTGACCAAATGGATAGAGAATGGGTTTCGTGGACCACCGATATGTTGTCCGTGCTGGAACTTCACGAAGTAGTGAAGTCGTATGAGGTTTCGCTCGAGGAGGTGGAAGAATGGGTCAATGACCTGAGGATATGGCTCGAGCGAGCCAACGTGGAAGAAGAAAAAGATCCCAAAAGGGGCAAGAAGAGGTCCCTAGAAAGGGAGTCCAGCAAGGATATTCCTGCCGAAAAGGAGGTGGTTGAGACTTCTGAGACGGAGGTTGCCGTTGAGGAGGAGGCAAAAAAGGTTAAAAAGAAGAGGAAAACTGCAGTTATCGAAGATCCTTACACTCTCCTGGTTCCAAAGCCGAAGAAGATGCCGGCGACCATTGAGAAGAGTGGATCATCATCCAATGCGGCGGTTTCTGCAGGGGAAAAAGCCTCGAAAATGCGCACAAAGTCAAACGTCGGTGGAAAGGCGAAGAAGAAGGAGAAAAGTCAGAGTCCCAAAAAGGGAGAAGTGGTGGTGGTGAAAGGTCCTGAGGAAAAGGATCGTCCTTCTGATGTGGATGCGCAAGCGTCTACAGCTGTGAGTGCAGAGCTGGGTCAATCTTGCCAAGCGATTGAGGACGCAAAGAGAGAAGGATTGGTATCCTCAATTCAAAGGTGTGTGCAGGATCCTGTTCTTGCAGTTTCGGACCTGGAGTATATTCTGCTGCAACTTCACCTCAGTATTGCAAACCATCGGAAAAAGAAGTGACTGGATGGTATGGATGAAGGGATGGTTTTTCTCTTTCTGGAGACAGGTGCGCTGGATCGGCCAATGTGCTGAAAATGTGGTGGTTACTATTAAGGGTATGGAAATCCCTGATAGTAGAAGTTAGTAGCTTTTCACGTAGCGAAGACCACGGTTTGTGGTGAAGAAGGCCGAAGAGTCTTCAATGATAAGAGGATCAAGGTGGAAAAAAGATTCTCTATGGTTAGTGGATTCAGCCAATGTGCTATAATTTCGTCCTGGTAGACGTAAAACCATATTGTGCATTTCAAGCAGCTGGCTGCTGCCCTAATGGCAGTTTTTGGCCAAAGATCTGCACCTCCAATGTGTCCTAGGAAATCCTAGGACAGGGGGAGTGCGGAGCTGCAACTGGTATTGTAGAAAAGAGTTAGTGTTGAGAGTTGGAAGGGTTAATGAACCCGGAAAACATGTTTGGCTCAAGATGGGCTTGAACAGAAAGCCACAAGTTCAAAAAGTAGTGCCTGGGTTCTTAGGGTTTGGTAAGGGTGTGGATTCCTTCCCCCTTTCCTTCCCCCCTGGGTTGCTCTTATCCGTGTTCTCGTTTGTTTCTTGGTTCGATCTGGGGAATATAGGTTCTGGGCAATTAGGGGAGTTGATTTCCTTCCTTGGTTGTTCCCCCCGTATAGGGTTTAGGGTTTAGGGTTGAGGGTTTGGGGCTTGGGGTTTAGGGTTTAGGGTTTAGGGTTTAGGGTTTTAGGGTTTAGGGTTTAGGGTTTAGGGCTTAGGGTTTAGGGTTTAGGGTTAGGGGTTTGGGGTTTAGGGTTTAGGGTTTATGGTTTAGGTTTAGGGTTTAGGGTTTAGGGTTTAGAGTTCAGCAGCTCCGGGTCGAGCAATCTCCAGTAGAGCCGCTGTTTGGGCTCTCGAAAAAAACCCACCCACCCAGAGAATCCCAAAACATCAAGAAATAAAAAGTTTATATTTTTCATCATCGGCCGCACAGGGCAGCCAGAGGGCTGGGGGGGGGGAGGGGGGGGGGGGGGGGGGGAGGGGAGGGATGGTGGGGGAGAGGGGGAAATGGGGGGAAGGGGGGGGAAGGGGGGGGGGGAGGGGGGGGAGGGGGGAGGGGGGGAAATGACCCTTGGCCACGAAGAAAGCCACGAAGAAATTACCCTTAGCCACCCTTAGCCACGAAGAAATAAATGACCCTTAGCCACGAAGAAATGACCCTTAGCCACGAAGAAGTGACTCTTAGCCACGAAGAAATGACTCTTAGCCACGAAGAAATGACCCTTAGCCACGAAGGACTATAGGGTTTAAATATATATGTGATAGAGAGGTTTAGGGTTTGGGGTTTAGGGTTTAGGGTTTAGGGCTAGGGTTTAGGGTTTGGGGTTTAGGGTTTGAGGTTTAGGGTTTAGGGTTTACGGTTTAGGGTTTTAGGGTTTAGGGTTTAGGGTTTAGGATGTAGGGTTTGGGGTTTAGGGTTTAGGGTTTTAGGGTTTAGGGTTTAGGGGTTAGGATGGTTTAGGGTTTACGGTTTGGGGTTTAGGGTTTAGGGCTTCGGGTTTGGGGTTTAAGGATTAGGGGTTTCAGGATTCAGGCGTGGCTTTAATGGGTTGGTTTAGGGTCTTGGAGTTTTGGGTCCACGAGATTTCCGGCTTGCCAATACAGCGAAAGGACTGCATCTCTGAACCGCAACCCTAAAGTCAGCCTTCAAAAACCCCAACCCCTACACCCTAAACCAGCAAACTTCAACCCTAAAACTCCCCTAAACCCTTAACCCTGAAATAACGTCCCAAACCCAAAACAATCTAGACCCAAAGCTCTTTGACACCAGAGAAGCGCTCCTTTTGGTTGGTGCGGTTCTTGAGTGGTTGCGGTTGCGTCGGTGTGCTGTTGCGGGTTTAGGGTTCAGGGTTTAGGGACGTGTAGAGTTTCGGGTCAAACCCCTAAAACCCGCAAAGCCCCAAAAGGCCCTAAAGCCCCAAACCTCACAACCCCAAACACAAAGCCTTCAACCCTCAACCCCCCAAACCCCGAACGATGCTTAACTTAAAACTTAAAAGCCCAGCATATAAATACCCTAAACCCTAAACCCTAAACCCCTAAATCCCTAAGCCCTAAACCCTTTTGGGTGGGCTGCTTACTTTTACAAGGGAGCCCAGAACCCAAATGGGCAAAAGCCGCACTGGCATTCTAGGAACGTCCCCAAAACCCTAACCCCAAACCCCACCAAACCCTAAACCCCAAACCCTAAACCCTAAACCCTAACCGCTAAACCCTAAGCCCTCGGGAGCCGCCTGGAACCCCTTGCTGAGCAGGTCAAAGGCCGTCTGCTGCACGCAGACGTGGGTTTCCACCCCGAAGAGCACCACATTCTGAGGGGGGCAAGAGTTTAGGGGGTTTAGGGGTTTTGGGGGTTTTAGGGGTTTTAGGGGCTTTAGGGTTTAGGGTTTAGGGTTTAGGGTTTAGGGGGTTAGGTCTTAGGGTTCAGGGCATGGGGTGCTTCGGTGTTGGGGCGTTGCAGTGTTGGGTGTAAGGTTGTCGGGTTTCACGGCTTCTTGGGCTCTATGGTGTTGGGGTTTTCGGGCGCCAAAAAATCCCAAGCCGCTCTAGCCCTGGAACCGAAAGAGACCTAAACATCCAAGTTCTGGCCCGAAAAACTACACCCCATTGGGT
>CAJNDS010002522.1:67181-301198 GCA_905221605.1 Symbiodinium natans
GTGGAGGTGGGCTCCAGGCGGCCCAAGTTCAGCGAAGCCATGGCGGCGTTGCGTTCACAAGATCAGCTCCCGACCAAAAGCCCTCTTTTACTAACCCTAAACCCTAAACCCTAGCCCTAAACCCTAAACCCCAAACCCCTAAATCCGACTCGCAGCCTTCCAGGGTGTATGGCTTCAGTGAGGTTCGGGTGGGGAGGTACATGGGTCGTAAGCGTCAACGCAAGCAGGTGGACCATGAGTGACTTCAGGCCTTCGAGAAGCCAAGATGTGTCACAAAGCCCGAAGGGATATAGGGCTTAGGGCTTAGGGCTTAGGGTTTAGGGGTTTAGGGTTTGGGCTTAGGGCTTAGGGCTTAGGGCTTAGGGTTTAGGGGTTTAGGGGTTTAGGGTTTAGGGTTTAGGGTTTAGGGTTTAGGGTTTAGGGTTTAGGGTTTAGGGTCCAGGGTTTAGGGTCCAGGGTTTAGGGTTTAGGGTTTAGGGTTGAGGTATGGGGGTCGAGGGTTGGGGGTTGAGGTATGATGGTTGGGGTTGAGGGTTTCAGGACCCCCATCATAGCATGGGGAAAGGTTTGGAGGCTCCAGAGGATTTAGAGGGTTTAGGGTTCAGGGTTTGGCGCAATCATAGAAAGAGTGTAGGGTTTAGGACCGTCCTGAAGGACCCAAAGCCGCTAATCCACTCGAAACCCCAACCCCTAAACCCCCAAACCCCCAAACCCCAAACCCCAAACCCCAAACCCCCAAACCCCAAACCCCAAACCCCAAACCCCAAACCCCAACCCCTAAACCCTTAGCCCCAAACCCTAAACCCTAAACCCTAAACCCTGAACCCTGAACCCTAAAACAAACCCTCAACCCCAAACCCTAAACCCTAAAACCCTAAAATCTGGTCTGCCGACTTCTTTTGATGAGGAGGCCGCTCGTGGGTTTAGGGCTTGGGGTTTGGGTTTAGGGTTTGGGGTTTAGGGGTTTGGGGTTTAGCCAGCCCAGCAACGACAAGAATTCTACGGCAACTGCAACTGCCACAACACGACTCTCTCCCTTCCCCCCCCCCCCCCCTCCCACCTGGTGCGTGGTGCGATACCTGTGCAGCGACTGCGAGACAACCCCCGCAAACCCTAAGGCCAAACCCCTACCCTAAACCCTCAACCCCCCAATCGGCATGTAGGGACTGGCAAAATGGTGCTTCAGAATTCAAGCCTCCCTGAGCAGCGGATATGGGGGGGCCAATGCCCCTGAGCAGTTTGACCTAAAACCCTAAACCCTAAACCCCCCAAACAAAAAAACAAAGTATAATAAACCTAAATCATGTCTCATCCTCCTTGTGTTTCTTGGTAACGATAACGATGTTTCCCCCTCCCCTTCACTAAACCCTACATCCCTGAACCCTGCAAATCCTCAAACCCCAAACTCTGTCCAGGTTGGCTTGGACTTTTGCAGAGGGGTTTAGGGCTTAGGTTTGGGTCTTAGGGGTTTAAGGGTTTGAGGGTTTAGGAGTTGACGGGTTTGGGGGTTTAGGGTTTAGCGTTTAGGGTTTGGGGCTTTAGGGGTTTAAGGGCTGAGAGTTTCGGGAAACTACCCACCGGAAACTGCCCCAGACTGGAGGGTCCCTGTTGCTTCTGTTTCCTTCCCCTAGTCTCCTTGATTGCCGGCTGGTAGCTCCCAGCTGGGGGGTTTAGGGGATTGTAGGGTTGAGGGTTTTGGGTTAGGGTTTAGGGTTTGGGGTTTGGGGTGGGTTTAGGGTCCCTTTAGCCATCAAGCCTGAACCCCCCCGCCCTCCCAATTGCCGAACCCTGAACCCACCACTAATTGGTTCCCTTACAAACGAAGGAGAATAGAAGGGACCCTTGATCTATGCACCCTTCATAAACCCCATATATATATATATATATATGATCCCTATCCTAATAACCCCTAAACAACCCTAAGGTCCCTTGTAAGGGTCCCTCCTGTAGTCCCTTGACCCATGACACCAAGGGCTGCGTCTAAACCTCAAACCGCTGAACCTTGACCCCCAAGCCCTAAACCCGAAACCCCCAAACCACAAAAACCCTAAGCCCTAAACCCCTAAACCTCCTAAACCTCAAGCCCCAAACCCCAAAGTCCTCCAGAACGGGCTTCCTTGAACCCTGGGTTTCGGGTTCAGGGGCTTTAGGGGCTTTAGGGGCTTTAGGGGCTTTAGGGTTTAGGGTTTAGGGTTCGGGGTTTAGGGTTTCGGATTGAGGGCTTCGCGGGTGTCACATTTAGGGGCTCCTATTTGGGAGCTCAGGGCTTCAAGAGAGCTTGGGATTCGGGTGTGGGGGACTAAGCCGGCCTCTTGTCGGTGAACTGCAGCAAGAGGCAGGTCTTTCCCACTGCCTTGGGAAGACACACCCTGGTTGAGGGTTTCGGGTTTAGGGCTTCGGGTTTCGGTGGGGTTTGGGGTTTAGGGTTCAGGGTTTAGGGTTTAGGACTGAGGGGAATGAGCCCTAACTGCTCCCAGCAGAGTCCCTGCAACCTCAAAAGCCTCAAGTACATCACACCGAAGGCTCTTCATATCGGCCCTAAACCCTAAACCCTAAACCTTTACATAGGGACCCCTTATATACCCCTGATTCCTGCTATACCCTATAAAACCCAAGGGCCCATACTTCAGAACCCTGTAAAGAAGGTGAGGGACCATGTTGCAGTAAACGCCATGCAGTTGGAACATGGTTTAAGGACGACTAGTGCTGGGATTCCCTTTCGTAACCCTCTCGGGGTATGAGGAGAATGATGTTCCAGCTTTTGGGAGTTGACTGTAAGGGACCATGAAACTACGATGAGATCATAAGCCCATCAAAGCACCCTTCGTTCGAATCATAACACCTGGTCTAAACTACGAGGGCTTTTGGGGAGGATGGCTTGTAGGGTTCCTTTTCAGAAGTCAGGGATTCCCCAACCCCAAACCCCAAACCGCTTTCAGAAAGGCAGCTCTTCATGACCCGAGCCCCAACAAAGCCCCACGGCCTCGTCGCCGATTATGATGAACTTGAACAGCGTGGCGTAGTCGCCTGTTTGTGAGAGCAGGTCCTGATCAGAAGAAATCCCTGAACCCTAAACCCTAAACCCTAAACCCTAAACCCGAAACCCCAAACCCTAAACCAAACCCTAGCCCTAAACCCCATACCCTAAACCCTAAACCCTAAACCCTAATCCCTAATCCCTAATCCCTAATCCCTAATCCCAAGCAACCCGAAAACTTGCGAGCTGAAGGTTTGGAGGATTTAGGGCTGCGGGGTCTTGCTTCAGGGGCCTAAGCGTGAGGATTCGGGCGGGCCTGAGCTTCGTCCTGCGCGGGCCTTTAGGAGCGTTAGGGCTTCAAGAGGCTAGGGGGCTTCAGGCTCAGGTTCTTTTGAGCATCATGTTCAGGGTTTAGGGTTTAGGGTTTAGGGTTTAGGGTTCAGGGTTCAGGGTTTAGGGCTTAGGGTTCAGGGTTCAGGGTTTAGGGCAGGGGATACATGCGAAATCACTGCTTAGGTTCTTCGTCTTGAGCCTCGGGCCCAAGAAACCCAGATGCATGCATGACGTAGTATTGGTGCCAGAACAACTTCTACGTGCTCTTCTTCTGACAGTCAACTACTACGTGCTCTTCTTCTGACAGTCCTTACCAAGATCAACATCATCTACATCTTCATCTTCATCTTCATCAACTACGTGCTCAAGAGACCCCCCCCCAAAAAAGATAGAATATTCTTCCCTATAAGGGCAATATGGGGATTACTATTCTACTTTTTTTTTTGGGGGGGGGCTTCTTAAGCAAATAGTAGGTAAGGAAACGATGTTTACCATAACTCCTTTCCTACTGTGCGAACCCAGGTTATGGCCTACCCTAAGCTCCCCAAAACCCTAAACCCCGAACCCGAAACTCCAAAGCCCTAAACCCTAAACCCTAAACCCAGGGCCGGTCCTGGTTGGATCCTTGCCGGTCGTAGTTCGGTTGCCCGCCGTATGACGCAGGCGGGTAGGCGCTGGCCATAGCGCTGGTCTGCATGTAGTGCGGGCCTTTGCTCGAAGGGGGGTTTAGGGTTTGGGGTTTAGGGTTTGGGGTTTGGGGTTTAGGGTTTGGGATTTCGGGTTTGGGGTTTAGGGTTTCGGGTTTAGGGTTTAGGGTGTAGCGCGGGCCGTTACATCTAAGCGTAGTCACATGGTCCTACTTTAGTATGGGCCCTTACAAGGGGACCCCGTACATACCCCTTATTTACCCTATACAAATTAAGGGCCCATACATCACAACCCTATAAAGGAGGTAAGTGCGGGCCTTTGCAAGGGTGGAAGGTTCCTAGGGTTTGGGGCTCAGGGTGCGAGTGTTTGGGCTGAGGGCTTAGGGTTCAAGGGCGCCAGGGCCTTTCAAGCTTTTTGGGTTTAGGGTTTAGGGCTTAGGGCTTAGGGTTCAGGGTTCTTTAGAATCCTTAAAAGGACTTGGAGTGACCATCTGAGCCTCCCCAAATGCATCATGAGAGCATTTCTCTATGTTAGGGTTCGTTTTGTGTCCTTTTGTTTTCTTTTTTTTTTTGGGGGGGAGGGGGGTTAGGGCTTCAGGTTGAGGGTACCCTAAACCCTACACCCTAAATACATTTAGCACTCAAAAAGGGACCAAAAAACTCGCAAACCCCCAACTCCAAAAACACAAAGGACCCTACCGCAACAAGGGTTCAGGGTTTAGGGTTTGGGGTTTGGGGTTTAGGGGTAAGACATGCGCCCACCAACAAGCCCAACGTTCACCCCCGAAACCCCAAACTCTCAACCCCGCAAACCCGGAACTCTAAGCCCAGCAACCCTCTAACCCTGCAACTCTTTTAGGGTTTGGGGTTTAGGGTTTAGAGTTTGGGGTTTAGGGTTTAGGGTTACACCCTAACCTAAACCCTGAACCCCTGAACCCCTGAACCCCTGAACCCCTAAACCCCTAAACCCCTAAACCCCTAAACCCCTAAACCCCTAAACCCCTAAACCCTAAACCCGAACCTTGAACCCCTACACCACCCAATCCGGCGAGCCGCTCGGGGCATGGGAATGCTGCTGGGGCGTGTAGGTGCTATAGCCGCCACCGCCGCCACCGTAACCCCGCGGGTCGTGCACTTGGTACCTGGCGTTCTTGCGGCCCTAAACCCTAAACCCTAAACCCTAAACCCTAGACCCTAGACCCTAGACCCAAAACCTTACTTGAGGGGGCTTGGGGCTTAGGGTTTGCTTTTTTGGGTTTCACATGGGATTTGAAGGGCTCGGAATGGGTACACGGCGCTGTTGTGGGGTTTGGGGCACCTTTGACTCCGCTGGGGATTGGTATGCAACCCTAAACCCCAACAGCCCTAAACCCTAAACCCCTAAAGCCCGAAACCCCTGAACCCTAAACCCTAAACCCCTAAACCCCACACCCCAAAAGCCCCTAGCCTCTACAACTCGCAAACGGCGGGGGTGCAGAGGTTTCGGAGGGCGCCTCAGCCCCGAAACCAAAAACCCTAACTAAAGACCCAAGGCGTCGTTTAAAGACGAATCCCTCAACACTAGAGCCTAAACCCTAAACCCGAAACCCTAAACTCTAGACCCTAAACCCTAAACCCTAGACCCTAAACCTAAACCCTAAGTTTAATCCCAAGTCCCTAATCCCTCAAGCAATCCCTACCCTGAATCAAAGGCCTTTGACAATCTAGAACCCCCCTGAACCCTAAACCCTAATCCCTAAAGCCTCAACCCTCAACCCTCCACCCTCATCTAAGTCCGGAACAGTCTAGGGTTTAGGGATTGAACGTGGATTGAAGGACGTTGAAGGCTTAGTGAGGGTTTGGGGTTTACAGGGCTTAGGGCTTAGGGCTGAGGGCTGAGGGCTGAGGGTATAGGGTTTAGGGCTCAGGGGTTAGGGGTTTAGGGCTTAAAGGCTTAGGGAGGCGGGTAGTGGCCCCTGCATCCTTCTCTGCGGGCGGTCGTCGGCGGGGCCCTCGAGCCATCCCTGTACCCTGATTCCACAGCAGCTGTTCATAAAAAACGACGAGGACGGAGTGTCTCCAGCACAGAGGGGGTTCTCTCTCTTGGGTCTGCCCCATATCGAACCCCTAACTTTTGCGGGATCCTTGTGTAATGAGTTCTAAACCCACACATGTACAAATACATGTAGATGTACAAGTACATATACATATACACGTACAGATTCATATACATACATATATATATATATATGCATACATATTCATACACACGCACTATAGATAGCGGATAAGCAGAGGCTGAACCCCCCGTGGCGAGGCAGCAGGAGACACCCGCAGGGGTCTATACACGCTTCTTGGGATTGCGGGCGGTTGCAGGTTCTTCTATGTTCGGGGTTTGGGGCTTCGGGGTTGGGAGTTTTGCTTGGGCGTGTGCTTCAAACGGTCTTTAGGATTTTAGGGTTCAGGCTCTTTGTGGCTGAGGGTTGAGGTTCAGGAGCACGACATAGTGTTTAGGGGGTTCAGATCAGCGCTTTGGGGATTGTTGGAGGTCATAGCAGCGCCAGCATCTGCCCATGGGGAAGAGCCCCTAAGCAGGACCCAAGACCTGACTTTGAAGCGCTTGGGCCCACGGGGGCTCTAAGCAACATCTGGGAGTTTCCCGAAGCCTTCCCAACCCTAAACGCTAAACCCTAAACCCAAGATGACCCTTAAACACCTGAGCCTTTGAGCCTGCAAAGCGCCTTAGGCCCTTGAACCTTTTTGAACTCCACACGTGGTCCACTGCTACACCCGAAATCCTCATTCCTTTGACTCCTTTGACCCCCTAAACTCCTAACTCCCCAATCTCCCCAAACTCCCCAAACTCCCAAAGCTCGCAAAACCCTAAACCCCTTAAGAAACTCCCAGGGCGTCGCATTAGCACGCACTAAACCTCCACCTTAAGTGGGAACCCTTGCAGTTAGCATTTCAGCTTCAAGGTTTGGGTTCCGAGAGTTCAGGGTGGGGTTTTCGGACGTTTAGGGTGTGAGGATTCTGTTCAGGGCCTGAGTTTCTAGAGTCTTCTGTTTCTGTAGCGCTTCAGGGATTTGGGGGCTTGAGGGCTTTCAAAATATTTCATGCCAAGGCCCTCTAGGGCTAGTACGGTTTGAGTTGCTTCTTGGTTTAGGGGTTCAAGGTTGAGGGTTTCCTCTGGGAGGGGGAAGGGGGGGAGGAGCCCTGAACCCAAACCCTAAACCCTAAACCGCTAGTTAGCAAGTCCCTTGAAGTAGGGTTTCACAACATCGGGCTCTGCACGTTCGGCGACATACACCCTACACCCTAAATCCACCCTAGGCTCTCTAAACACTTACCCTAGACCCTAGACCCCTAAACCCTAATCCTTAGATCTGTAAACCAGGCGGCAAGCGCATTATATAGGGAGTTGAAACCTTCTGGGTCTAGGGTTTAGGGTCTAGGGTCTAGGGTTTGGGGTTTGGGGTTTAGGGTTTAGGGTTTAGGGTTTAGGGTCGAGGGTTAGTTAGGGTTCAGGGTTCAGGGTTCAGGGTTCAGGGTTCAGGGTTCAGGGTTCAGGGTTCGGGGTTCAGGGTTCAGGGTTCAGGGTTCAGGGTTCAGGGTTCAGGGTTCAGGGTTCAGGGTTCAGGGTTTAGGGTTTAGGGTTTAGGGTTTAGGGTTTAGGGTTTAGGGTTTAGGGTTTAGGGTTTAGGGTTTAGGGTTTAGGGTTTAGGGTTTAGGGTGGTCTCCCACTGAAGGAGCGGAGACTGCGAATCAGCTTGAATCTATGCCGCTGGCATGGGTCAGCTTCGACTGCTCGGACATACCCTAAACCCTAAACCCCAAACCCTAAGCCTTGAACCCTGACCGGGTGTACGGTTCTCAGCGCAAGGCATGCAAAAGTTATATTCTAAGCCATCAGGAACCCTGGACACAACACCTTAGGCACTAAGCCTTACAACTACGTCACCCCTTCAACCCTGAAACCTACACCCACATACCTTGTGTAATCTTAAACCCTAAGCCAGAAACCCTAACCCTCGACCAGTGACCCTAAACCCTTAACCCTAAAGATCCGAACCTTCCTCCAAACCTCAGAACCCTGAACCCTACACCCTAAACCCCTAAACCCGAACCCCTGGCGCAGATGTCGAGGCATCGCAGCCCAGTTCGCGTGCCCAGTTCGGGGGTTCGGAGAGTTTAGGGTTTAGGGTGGTTTAGGGCATAGGGTTGAGGGTTTTACGGATTTAGGGGTCCAGGGGTGAGGGGTGCGCAGGAGAGTTCGAGTTTAGGGCTTAGGCTTGAGGTGCTTAAGATACGGTTTAGGGTTTAGGGTTTAGGGTTTAGGGTTTAGGGTTTAGGGTTTAGGGTTTAGGGTTTAGGGTTTAGGGTTTAGGGTTTAGGGTTTAGGGTTTAGGGTTTAGGCAAAGGCACGAAGATGGTCTGAGCCATTGCGATGACAGCGGACGAACGCTACAGTCTGTATCCCGGGTTTGCTGATGATATAGCACTCATGTCAATAGCCCTAAACCCTAAACCCTAAACCCTAAACCCTAAACCCTAAACCCTAAACCCTAAACCCTAAACCCTAAACCCCACATTCTTCCAGCAACCCAAGGCAGAACCCCCCTTCTTCAAAGCATCTTGAAGTGATGGGACCCCCCAACATTTTGACCTTAAAACCCAAACCCTACAAGCCACCCAAAAGAATCTGCACAATGAGGGTGCCACTTTTGTGTCGGCAAATTTTGCGTTTTGTTGAACCAAATACCAAACAACCCAAAATCCGAAAGCCCGAAAGAACCCCAAAAAAACCGTAGAAAAACTTTCACCCTAAACCCCAAACGCTAAAACTCAAGCCCCTAAACCCTAAACCCTAAACCCTAAACCTAAACCCTAAACCCTAAACCCTAAACCCTAAACCCTAAACCCTAAACCTTAACCCTAAACCCCTCAGCGCGTTATCCAGCAAGCCCGGCTGTGCCACAGGGCGCGACGGCCCGATTCACCAACGGCACCCTAAAACCTCCTGAGCTGCACGGGCGTGGGGTTTAGGGGGTCTGGAGGGTTTGGGGTTTAGGGTTTAGGATTTAGGGTTTAGGGTTTAGGTTGAGGGTTTGGGGTTTGGGGTTTGGGGCTTAGGGTTTGGGTTTAGGGGGTTTAGAGGGTTTTGGGGGTTTAGGGGGTTTAGGGGGTTTAGGGGGTTTAGGGGGTTTAGGGGGTTTAGGGGGTTTAGGGGGTTTCGGGGGTTTCGGGGTTTCGGGGTTTGGGGTTTAGGGGTTTGGGGGTTTAGGGGTTAATGTGTGTAGGGTTTAAGGACTTGGGGTTTGGGGTACTTCCTGGTTCTTCACAGGAATTTTGGCATTAGGGCTTTCGGTACCTTACGTCCCCTCCCGAGGACCTAAACCCAGCTCTCAATCGACATCCGTCACATAAAACTCATAATGAAAGGCCCTTAATAAATAGAATATGGTTTAGGTTTAGGGTTTAGGGTTTGGGGTTTAGGGTTTAGGGTTTCGGGCTTCTAAGTTCAGGGTGTTGGGGGATAATATAGTAGACTCGTACAAGGACTATGAGGGGTTGCTTGTAGTTATTCTTCCAACCCCTATATGAACCGGGTGCAGCTTTGGGCTTGGGAGTTCCTTGATCGACAGACGACAACACCCTAAGCCCTAAGCTCTTCCACCCTGAACTCTGAGGCCCCATCAAACCTAACTTTCAAAAAGCCCTAAGGCTAAACCCCATAAGGCCCGAAACCCTCTGGTCTAACCCTGAGAAACGGAGCCCTACTGGGAGGTGAGCGAAAGCGACAAGTGCCCCAACAAACGGCAATGCCCACCTATAACTATAGCTACCCTGCTCACCCTAAACCCTAACCCCTAACCCTAAATCCCTGAACCCTAAGCCCCTAAACCCTAAAACCCCTAAACCCTAAACCCCCTGTATAAACCCTAAACCCTAAACCCCTAAACCCTTCCCTTAACCCTAAAACCCTACACCCGAAACCCCAGCTATAACAGTCAGCCCCAAGTCCCGTCCTGCGGCTGCGCACCTGGAGGGCTTGTGGAGGGAGGTTGCTCGGAGGTGTTTAGGGTTTAGGGTTTAGGGTTTAGGGTTTAGGGTTTAGGGTTTAGGGTTTAGGGTTTAGGGTTTAGGGTTTAGGGTTTAGGGTTTAGGGTTTAGGGTTTAGGGTTTAGGGTTTAGGGTTTAGGGTTTAGGATTGTTTCGTGGGTTCGGGGTGATGTTTAAGGCTTTTGGGGTTCGGGTTTTTGGGGGTCTTGGGCTTTCGGACTTTTGGGGTTTAGGGTTTTTGGGGTTTAGGGTTTTGGGGGTTTAGGGTTACAAATGGCTCAAACTTTGCGCACCCTAAACCCTAAACGCTAAACCCTAAACCCTAAACCCTTCGCTCGGAGTCTTTCGGGGTTCCATGCTCCACGGGTGGGCCTCGCTAAGGCCAAAGAGCAGGCCGAGGAGTAGTGGCACCAGCCTCAGCTCAGGGTTTACGGTTTAGGGTTTAGGGTTTAGGGTTTAGGGTTTAGGGTTTAGGGTTTAGGGTTTAGGGTTTAGGGTTTAGGGTTTAGGGTTTAGGGTTTAGGGTTCAGGGCCCATGGACTCGGAGCAGTGTTAACGGTGGAATGGGGGACCAGCGTTCTGGACTTGAGCTCGGCCCGGGCTTGAGAGCGTAGGGTTCAACTAGGAGGAAGATGCCGGGATAAGAGAAAAAAACACAAGACAACGCCGAAAAAAGGACACTGATGAAACCCTAAACCCGAAACCCTGAAAACCCTGAACCCTGAACCCTAAACCCTAAACCCTAAACCCTAAACCTAAACCCTAAACCCTAAACCCTAAACTACACCTAAAGCACACGGTTATCACGCAAGGCGCATACCCCCAGCCCCAAACCCCCAAACCCTAAACCCTAAACCCTAAACCCTAAACCCGAAACCCCCAGAACAGCTGAAGCCCAGCGGAGCAGCAGCAAGGAGTGATCGGCAACGGCCTCGACGCAAGGTTCGCTTGTTGTTTGCTGGCAATGTGGGTTTTAGGGTCTAGTAAGTTTAGGTGTAAGCTTTAGGTGCTTTTGCAGGATTACGGTTTCGAGTTCAGGGTTTAGGGTTTAAGGCTTAAAGTTCAGGGTTTAGATCTTTGCGGGTTTAGGGTTTAAGGCTTGGCGGTTGGGATGTTCCTCCTTATATTAACAGTCCCTAATCGGGATTATAGTACCCCAGATTATCATCCCTATCAAGGACTGTTACTTGGAGGTTCGTTCATGGCACTTAATAGCCCAATTATACCCTTACTTATAACCCAATTGTATCCATCGGGCACTTAAGGGCTTATAAGTGGGTTATGAGTAAAGTTATAATTGCTAGGCTGCCCAGTAACCTAGGCTTAAAAAGGCTGCCCTTTTTTGCTTCAAGGGGTTTATAAGGGAACCTAAACCCCCCAAAAAGGGAATAAGGGTACTACTGGGCATCCTAGATTGGATTATAAGTAAACCTCCCAAGTATTCTAAGGGGGAACGACCCAACTTGGCGTCTAGGGCCTCTCAGGCTGGGCAGCTCACCAGGATTTAGGGCTGTTTAGGGTTTAGGGTTTAGGGTTTAGGGTTTAGGGTCTAGGGTCTAGGGTTTAGGGTTTAGGGTTTCCGGGCTTCCACAGGGCCCTAAACGGGACGAAAACCGGAGCCACTCCTGCCCCACCCCATCAAGCCGAAACTTTTGCCCAGCATGTTTCGGACTCTCAGACCTTTCCGTTTTAGGGTTTAGGGTTTAGGGACCAGCAGGATATTCTCACTATTTACTTTTTTGTGTATTTTACAATTTTGTATATTGCATATGTATGTATGTATGTATGTATGTATGTATGTTTATATATATATATATAGGTTTATTTGATGTATTTATATATTGTACTATTTTGTATGAACTCATGAGTTTCTTCATGAATTGAGTAGAAAACTATATGTCTACATTCCTAGTGTCTGGCCAGGAATTCCGGAAGTCACCTCTGCGCAATCCACACGTCCTACGTGATGCTTCCCCAGACGTCCGAATCCTTGGGCTCCTTTGGCAGAAAAGAAGTACGTCCCAAAGTAAGTTTCCAGCGCATTCAGCCAAGCCCGGTTATTGGCGTCGGACTCGGCCAACAAAACTAACTCCAGGCGGTTCTTATCCTTCTTCCGCAGACGACTTCGCATCAAGGTCGCCACTTCAGAACCGAGACCAGAGCAAGCTACACGGATGCGCTTCGGCGACCCTGGATGTCGTTGCTCTTGCATGGGCCTGGTTTAGGGTTTAGGGTTCAGGGTTTAGGGTTTAGGGTTTAGGGTTTCAGAGTTTAGGGTTTAGGGTTTAGGGTTTAGGGTTTAGGGTTTAGGGTTTAGGGTTTAGGGTTTAGGGTTTAGGGTTTAGGGTTGCCTCTCGGACTTCTCCAGCAGTTCCTCCAAAAAGTTCTGCGAAACGCGAAGCTGCTCGGCGGCGGTGTCATCTGTAAACTTTGTCTTCCCGGTTTGCCCCTTCGTCGTTTTAAGGGTGCAGAGTTTGGGGTTTAGGGTGGTTTAGGGTGGTTTAGAGTGGTTTAGGGTTTAGGGTTTGGGGTATTAGGGTTTAGAGTTTAGGGTTTAGGGTTTAGGGTTGAGGGTTTAGCCATCTCTCTACAGTTTAGGGTTCGGGGTCAGGGTGTAGGGTTTAGGGTTAAGGGTTTTGCGGGTTTAGGGTTCAGGGTTTTGCGGGTTTAGGGTTTAGGGTTTAGGGTTTAGGGTTTTGGGTTTTTGGTTTAGGATTTCGGGTTTAGGGTTTAGGGTTTAGGTTTAGGGCTTTGGCCCAACTCATGGTTCGCAACAAGACTCAACAGTAGTAGAGCGCACAAATACTTGAGCCCGAACCCCTAAATTTCAGGCCCTTTGGGCCCTGGGCCTTCACCTGAACCTTAACCCTAAACCCTCTAAACCCTAGCCCTAAAGCCTAGCCCTAAACCCTAAACCCTAAACCTCAAACCCTATAAAGCCTAAACCCTAAACCCTACATCCAGCAATCTGGGTAAAGACTTCTAGCCAGGGCGCGAAGGCTGCCGGACTCGAGTGCAGAACCAGCTGCCTAGCTTCCCCACCCCCGGCTTAGGGGGTTTAAGGAATTAGGGTTTAGGGTGTAGGGTTTAGGGTTTAGGGTTTAGCGTTTAGGGCTTAGGGTTTAGGGTTTAGGGTTTTAGGGTTTAGGATTTAGGATCTAGGGTCTAGGGTCTAGGGTTTAGGGTTTAGGGTTTAGGGTTTAGGGGTCATGGGACTTACGAAGCAGCTGCAATTGCGACAGGAAGCCCTATGTAACTTGCATCTGGCCCATGAACCTACACTTGGGGTTTACGTGGGGTGGGTTTAGTTTTTGGGGTTTCAGGATCTGGGCCTTCAGGTTCCCGTTACACTCTAACCCTACGCCTTGAAGCCCGGAAGCCTACACCCTTCACCGTAAACCCTTAACCCGAAACCCTAAACCCTAAACCCGAAACCCTAAACCCTGGACCCTGGACCCTAAATCTCTTGGGGTGCTTTGAGGATTTGAGCGTCAGGTCTGCGGGAAGTGTCAGACTCCCGGGCAACAGGATGGGCTGCGAAGAGTTTTTGCGGGGTTTAGGGTTTACGGTTTAGGGTTTAGGGTTTAGGGGTTAGGGTTTAGGGTTTAGGGTTTAGGGTTTGGGGTTTAGGGTTTAGGGTTTAGGGTTGAGGGTTTAGGGTTGAGGGCTTCACCAAACATCTTGAGTCATGTGTTCGGTTGCGGGGATCATTCAACGACTTCAAAAGCCTCCAAGAACCCCTCAATTGAGCCCCAACTCCCCTACTTGGAGGTTCATGGTACTTAGAAACCCAAGTATAACCGGGCTTATAACCCAATTGCAACCGTGTTTGGGCACATAAAGGGCTTTTAAGTGGGTTATATAAGTTATATGTGCAGTTGTAATTGGGTTACTAAGAACATGAACCTCCAAGTAACCCCTTTACTTCTCGTTTTGCCGGGGGCGGGCCCAAGGGGGGGAGAGGCGCTGTTGGATTCCGTGTATGAGGCTGCGGGATTTCTCGGTGCATGGGTAGGGGTTTGGATGGGTTTAGGGCTTTGGGGATTTAGGGTTTAGGGTTTAGAGGGCTTTGGTGATTTAGGGTTTAGGATTTAGGGCTAGGGTTTAGGGCTAGGGTTGAGAAGGTGGAAGGTTGACGCTAAGCCCATACACCCTAAATCCCAAAACTCCCCGTGCCCAGCGCTCCGACGAGCGTCATCTCCTCGACGTCGCGCCGCGGCGAGGGACCCTCGAAAGCTGGCTGGCTCTTAGTAGGGAAAGGGGGCAAGAGGTACCCTATATCCCCCTAGATACATATTTATATGTATATATATATATATATCTATCTATTTATTTATATTTATATTTATTTTTACTTTTATATTTACTTTTATCTTTCTTTATTTATATTTGTATTGATTGTTTTATATTTATCTACATATATGTACTTATTTATAGTTTATAATAAATATGTATACTTATTTATCTATATTTATGTTTATTTATTTATGTTTTACGTTTATATTTAATCTATATTTATATTTATATTTACAATTAAACTTATACTTATAATTATACTTATATGTATATTTATATCTATATTTATATTTATACTTATTCATTTATTTATGTTTTTGTGTATTTATGTATTTCAGTATTTATGTACTTATGTATTTATGTATGAATGTACTTACTTATATAGATATATACATACTCTTTAATGGAATATGTAGGGTACCTCATTCCCCCCAGTCCCTGCTATGGACCACGGGGGAAAAGGGTGGGCTCTGGGACTTCTGGGAGGTTCGATGGCTCTAAGGATTTTGGAACCCTCTAAACCCCAAAACCCTAAACCCCAAACCCCCGAAACGCGCAACCCAAAACCCTAAACCCTAAAGCCCCTAAACCCTAAAGCCTCGAAACCCTAAACCCTAAAGCCCAAAAAGAGCCTAAGCCTCCGGCGCGAGGCAGACTCAACTTCTTCATCTCCGGCGCTTTCGGCGCCTTCAGCTCCGGTACTTTCGGCGTCGCCGCGTGGGGCAGGAACCGCCTACAGCAAAGGCCCCGCGTTGGCTTTGAGACTTAGGGTTTAGGGTTTTGGGGTGTAGGGGTTTAGGGGTTTAGGGTTTAGGGTTTTGGGTTTAGGGTTTGGGGGTTTAGGGTTTAGGGTTTAGGATTCAGGGATCAGGGTTTAGGGTTTAGGGTTTCCAGAGCTTAGAGAAGCTACGGTCTAAAGGGTTTAGGGTCGAAAGCGTTCAGGGCTTGGCAACTTGGTGCACAGGCTTCGAGAGTTTAGGGTCTAAAGAGTCTAGAGTTCAGGGCCCAAACCCTAAACCCTAAACCCTAAACCCTAAACCCTAAACCCTAAACCCTCCCTAAACCCTAAACCCTAAACCCTAAACAAGAACCCTAAACCTAAACCCTAAACCCCAAACCCTTAACCTTTCGGGTCTCAAGAATGTCGGTCTAGAGGGTCTAGGGCTCACAGGAGGTCTCAAACCCTAAGCCCCAAACCCTTAATTAAACTTTCGGGTCTCAAGAATGTCGGTCTGGAGGGTCTAGGGTCCGATCATCAGACCCCTCGTTCAAAGGAATGCTACCTAAAGGTCAGCTGACGGATTAGAGTTCTAGGGCCGTTCTTCAGGGCTTAGGTTTTTGGGTTGTGGGTATTTGGGGTCTGAACTGGTTCAGGGTTTTGGGTTTCTGCGGGGGGTGGGGTTGCGTTGGGGGCTTCGTGCCTGAACGACACTTGCACTTAAACAACAACTCCAGCCCCCTAAATCCTCAACCCGAGAAACCTAAACCCTCATCCTCCAAAACGCCCCCCTAAGACTCTGAAATGTCGAACCCTCAGGCCCGTAAACCCAACATGTCTTGTGTGCTGATGCCGAGCCCCCACCTTACACCCCAGACCCCAAAAGGCCCTGAACACCAAACCGTAAAGTAGCCCTCTTCCCTAAACCCTAAACCCTAAACCCTAAACCCTAAACCCTAAACCCTGAACCCTAAACCCTAAACCCTAAACCCTAAACCCTAGCCCTAAACCCTAAGCAACAAAAACCCTTCTCCTCCCCTTGAATTAGAAGGGCGCCTGAAGGCTCGGTCGATGGCCCGGCGCAGGCGGCTGCCTTCCTCGAAGAACCTCAAGGGACTCAAGGAGGGACCTTAGGGGCTATTCCTGGGTTTAGGGTTTAGGGTTTAGGGTTTAGGGTTTAGGGTTTAGGGTTTAGGGTTTAGGGTTTAGGGTTTAGGGTTTAGGGTTTAGGGTTTAGGGTTTAGGGTTTAGGGCCTACTTGGAGGTTCGTGCTTTAAAAACCGGTGTAAACTGTACATATAACCCATTTCTAAGCCCCTGAATGATCCTAATATGGTCATAATTGGGTGACAAGTGCAACGACTATTTGGTTAGTAAGTACCATGAACCTCCAAGTAGGGGTTGTTTAGGGGTTCTTTGGGGGGCTACTTAAATACATAGGGGCTATATAGGGGTTATACAGGGGAATAAGATTAAGCCCCCTAAACCATAAACCCTAAACCCTAAACCCTAAAGCCTAAACCCTAAACCCCTAAACCCTATACCCTAAACCCTAAACCCTAAACCCTAAATCCTAACCCTTCTAGGAGTCCCTCCTAATCACTCCCTGTACTCGCGACGGCCCAGGGATTCCTGAATCCTTGCAGGGGTTAGGGCGGTCCAGGGGGGGGCACCTGTGTACCTTTCTCCCAAGTAGGCCGATAGGATGATAGGATGGTGCCACCGCGTCTCCGAGTTCTGCAAAGTGATCAACCAGGGGAGACCAGAAGATGCAGGGTTTTTGGAGCTTAGGTTCCCTTATCCCTGAACGGCCCCTAGTTGGGGGCTTCCGAAATTAAAGGAACCTTCTTGGGGTCCCTTTTGGGGGTCTACATTCCGGGTCCCTGGTCTTCGTCAACCCCCAGTTGAAGGTTCCTGGGCAGTTCCCGCAGTAAGCCCTTCTCCTACAGGCCTCTTCCGCATCTCGTCCGCTGGGTCCGCGGGCGTGCAGCCTTTGCCCCTGAGAGAGCGCCGTGTGCAAGGCGTTCAGAATTTAGGAGATTTAAGGGTTTAACAGGGGAATGGGGCGGCTCTGTCACTTTGCTCACCTATGAGATGGGCAGCTTGGGATGTTCTCCCTTATACGAACAGCTCCTTGAAAGAGATTATAGTACCAATCCCTAGTAAGGACTGTTCGTATAACGGAAACATCCCGAACGATATGGGTAGCTATCTAGACCGCTGTACTAGGTGGGTTCAGGGCTTGGGGTGAGAGACGACTCCGGCATGGATGGTCGTGTTTGCGTCGGCAGCCCAGGACTGCAGAGCGCGTCACTCGAAGAAGCCAGCCCTCGTGGCTCTGTGAAAGCATGCCGCGTGTGCGATAGCATCCATCGGAAGGCTTCCTGTCAGGCTCCATGGATGATGCGCCTCGTGCGCAATCAAAGGAAGCCGGGCGGGAGGGGGGCATCACGGGGGTGAGTCGACGTGCTGCTCTTTCCACAAGTAGACCTGGGGTGTGAAATACTACTCGGGCTTCTGTGATCCAACGACCGGGTGGTTTCCGATATCTGGGGTACCTTGTTGGGGTCCTTCCTTTAAGGGAATATTCGGGTCCCCTAGTTTCGTAAACCTCCATCTCAAGAGAGAGCAGGGAGAATGCAAGAATCGGCGGTGGGGCTAGAGGGCACAGTTGGACAATGCAGAGTGAAGGACCCCACACATCCACCTGCCAAGCACCAAAGGACGGAAACCTCTGGAGGTTGTACCTTGGACCCATAGGGTTGTACCCTTGGGTTTCGGGGAACCCTAAACCCTAAACCCTAAACCCTAAACCCTAAACCCTAAACCCTAAACCCTAAACCTTTTTCTTAATATACGATCCTTAAGGTAGTGTAAGGGCCATATTTGGAGTCACCTTTAGGGGTGCAACCTTAGGGGCCCGAGCCTCAATCCCTTGAAAACCCTAAGACCTAAACCCCCTCTAAACCAGTGCAAGCCCTGCGGCCCGAACAACCCTGAACCTGATATGGGTCCTTCCCAAAATCGGGGTTTAGGGTTTAGGGTTTAGGGTTTAGGGTTTAGGGTTTAGGGTTTAGGGTTTAGGGTTTAGGGTTTAGGGTTTAGGGTTTAGGGTTTAGGGTTTAAGGTGTACACCCCCAAAAATGCCAGATCATCGTCATGCACAAAGGAACCCCAAAAACCAGGCAAAACCCCCCCTATCTCGCCCCGCAAGCTTCTGCACCACCTCCAAAACAAAAACTCGGGCCGCGAAAGCAGAGCTCAAAACCTTGAAAGAACGATTTGCAAAAAGCCGGACTTGTCCCTCAAATCAACCTCTGTCTGGGTGCCCTTCACTTGGAGTTTAGGGTTTAGGGTTTAGGGTTTAGGGTTTAGGGTTCAGGGTTTAGGGTTTAGGGTTTAGGGTTTAGGACAAATGATTCGACCCTGTCGGGTCTAGGGACTAGGGTTTAGGGTTTAGGGTTTAGGGTTTTAGGGTTTAGGGTTTAGGGTTTAGGGTTTAGGGTTTAGGGTTTAGGGTTTAGCAGGGTTACAAGAACCTCACCAACGATGGCACCCTAACATGTTAAAACTGCATAGGATTTAGGGTTTAGGGTTTAGGGCTTAGGGCTTAGGGTTTAGGGTTTAGGGATTAGGGTTTAGGGATTGCTCGCTGCCTTCCTTACACTTCTATACGCACCTCAAAGCAGGCTACACCAATAACCGTAAATTGTACACGCTAAGCCCTAAACCCTAAACCCTAAACCCTAAACCCTAACCCTAGACCCTAAACCCTAAACCCTAAACCCTAAACCCTAAACCCTAAACCCTAAACCCTAAACCCTAAACCCTAAAGCCTTGCTTGCGTGCCAGCTGCTTGACTCTGTTGCACAGCATGACTTCGGGCGATAGCTCCTGGATCCTGAAAACAGGGGTTTACGGTTTAGGGTTTGGGGTTTAGGGTTTGGGGTTTGGGGTTTGGGGGTTGGGGTTTGGGGTTTAGGGTTTAGGGTTTAGGACTCGCGACCCTGAGACACCTAAATATAGATAAACACAGGCCCTAAGCTGCTCCTAAACCCTAAACCCTGTAGGTTTTGGGCTTAGGGGCTTAGGGCCCTTGCGCCCGAAAAGTGTGCTAGAGCTCGGACAGTATTCTGAAAGTCCCCAGAGGTTCGGGCTTGGCATTGGTACTTTCGCCCTTGCAAACCCCACAGCCCAAGGCTTCAACCAAAAAACCTTCAAAGGGCTCTCTGCTGGGGGTTGTTCGGGTTTGGGGGGAGGACTAAACCCTAAACCCTAAACCCTAAATCCAAAGCCCTAAGAAAAGCGATCGCAGAGCTGAAGCTCTAGGGGTTAGGGTTGAAGGTTTAGGGCTATGGCTGAGCCCTGGTCCATCTGCGAGCCTGCTAAACTGCCCGGATTAACTTTCCGGCTTTTTCGTGGTTGCTTCGGTTACCAGAGCTGGGCCCCTACAAGGCTCTAGGATGGCCCCACAAAATCCAGGGTTTAGGGTTTAAGGTTTAGGGTTTAGGGTTTAGGGCTTAGGGTTTAGGGCTTAGGGTTTAGGGTTTAGGCTTTACGGTTTAGGGTTAAGAGTGAAAAACACTCCTGAATATGATCCTCTTAAACTCAATGAGGGAAGTTATAAAATATCCGAAGGCCTCCCTGCTGTAGGGTCGAGGTCGCCAGAGTTGAGGGTCACATGCTGAAAAAGAAGCAGCTGGCCAGGCAAGAATCAGAATCTGCCCGCGGCGAGCGACGTGCATGGTAGATTCCTTTTGGATCCCCTACATGACACACGGCACCCTTATCATAAGAACCCGGAAAAAGGAACACTAAACCCTAAACCCTAAACCCTAAACCCCAAACCCTAAACCCTAAACCCTAAACCCCAAACCCTAAACCCTAAACCCTAAACCCCAAACCCCAAACCCTAAACCCTAAACCCTAAGCCCAAGCTAAAGATTACTTGAAGGTTCTTGGGACCTAACAACCACTTATAACTGTACTTATAACCCTACTTATAGTTGGGACAACCCCTCTAAGGCCCTTTAGGGGTATTCTAAGTAGGGTTGTAAGTGCAAGTTATAATTGGTTAGTAAGTCCCATGAACCTCCAAGTAGCGAGCTCAAAAATCCCGTGCGACCCGATGCGCGCCTCTTGCCAAGCTTGTCGTCGGCTAGCTCCTTGACCTGCTCGACGTCTGAGGGCTTTAGGGTTTAGGGTTTAGGGTTTAGGGTTTAGGGTTTAGGGTTTGGACTTAGGGTTTTAGGATTTGGGGTTGAGAGTTTAGGGTTTTCGGAGATTGGAGTCTAGGATATGGTTTGAGCGTGCCCACCACTGCTACAGCCGCACGAAACGAAAAGCGCAGCGCCATTCTTGCAGGGTGGAGAAAGAAGTGACATGCGCCACAGAAGGTTTAAGGCTTGGGGTTAACTAGGGTTCAGGGTTTCGAGCTTAGGGTGACCTGTGGCTTTTGACACAAGAGTTGTTGCAAGTGTATGCTGCGAGCGCCATTGGGACTCGCCGAGATGCATAGACCTTTTGCCGAAATGCTTCGAGTGACATAGAGGCATCGAAGTACATCCAGCTTTGCTTGGAGATGCATGGTTGTACATCGTATCTTTGAGTTGAGATACGTCCGTTCACATGGCCTTTGCTCTGAGACACACTGCTGCCCGACGTCCATAACTGACTCCACAGCGTCACGACAACTGTCTCTTCCCTGCTTCCCGGCCCGGAATTCAAGCCACTTTGTCAAAAGAAATCAATATCAGAATAATGATACTGATACAATAAAAATAGAAGAGTTCAAGCTTTACTTCCCGACAACACCC
Organism: Symbiodinium natans; assembly: GCA_905221605.1. Classification (NCBI taxonomy): domain Eukaryota; class Dinophyceae; order Suessiales; family Symbiodiniaceae; genus Symbiodinium; species Symbiodinium natans. The sequence goes on from CAJNDS010002522.1 coordinate 88,011, forward strand.
TTGACACCCCGCTTTTCCGCTGCCCTAGATCACCCCAAGTTGTAACTTCACCCCATCTGGGTGTCAGTCCATCTTGACCTAAACTGCAAGCTTTCCTATGTGCTTGGTTGTACTTCGCCCCATCCAGGTGTAGCCTCCCTTATTGCCTGATGGCACCCTGAAGGAGGACCCATGTTGATGGGAATAGGGTCCAGCTCAAGGTTGACAGGTTGGGCAAAGTTTAGGGTTTCGGGTTTCGGGTTTAGGGTTTAGGGTTTCGGGTTTAGGGTTTCGGGTTTCGGGTTTAGGGTTTAGGGTTTAGGGTTCAAGGTATAGGGGGGGGAACCCATTCGCACAGGACATTTTGCAGGATCGGCTCGAGCTTCGATCAGCAGCCGCGCGATCGCCACATGGCCCGTGCCACTTGCAACGGCCAAGGCCTCACACCTCTCCCGTCCGGCCGCGGCATGGGCATCGGCAGCAGCCTCTAGCAGCAGCTGCACAATCTCTACACTGCCAGAGCGGGCTGCAAGGACCAGAGGCGAGAGAAATCGATGCGTCACGCGCTCCCGGTCCGCGTGGATGGTGTCCGACGGGCTGTCTACATCGGCCCGGGCTTCTACAAGGAGACGTGCAATGTTTGCACAGCACCCTGCACACGCAACGCCCAAAGGCGTCTGCTCCTTCCCGCCTTCCCCGAACTTCTTGCTCGGATCGGCCCTGGCCCCCAGGAGGAGCCGCACGATCTCTTCGGACCTCTGGTAGTAGTTCCTTGCAAACCACATGAGCCCTTAAAGGGCTTAGGGATTTAGGGCTCCTTTCTACCTTCAAGAGGGATTCTGGTAATATAGAGTCTATGACTCCCCAATGCTAGGGTTCATGTATCCCTAAACTCTAAACCCTAAACCCTAAACCCTAGATCCTAAACTAAACCCTAAACCCTACTAAACCCCAAACCCTAAACCCTCAGCCCCAGGTTCTGGCACCGTTGTAGCCCAGCACCCAGAGGAGACGTAGGTAACTCGAAGTCGGCGAGGCAGTCCATGTCCGCATGGGCCCGGGCCTCCAGCAGGAGGCGCACGACCTCCTCGGTTTAGGGTTTAGGGTTTAGGGTTTAGGGTTTGGGGTTTGGGGTTTAGGGGTTTGGGGTTTAGGGTTTAGGGTTTAGGGTTTAGGGTTTAGGGTTTAGGGTTTAGGGTTTAGGGTTTAGGGTTTAGGGTTTAGGGTTTAGGCTTTAAGGTTGAGGGTTTGTTTTACTGGTTCTGTTTACGAACTAACCCTAAACCTAAACCCTAGAACCGAAACCCTAAGTCCTAGCGAAAGTCCAGCATGACTTGGGATATTCCCCCTTCTACTAACAGGCCTTACTGGGGATTCTAGTAGATGGCACTTTAATCCCTACGAAGGACTGAACATCCCAATTCATCCCACAAACAAGCATGCTACCCTAAACCCTACTAAACCCTACACCCTAAACCCCAAACCCTAAACCCCAAACCCCAAACCCCAAAACCCAAACCCCAAACCCCAAAGCCTAAACCCCAAACCCTCAACGTGAGGCTCAAAAGCGCCGAGCTTCGGCGTGGCCTTCGGCACAGGCCGAGACCAGGGGCGTGGGCGAGTCGGGGCGGTGGTCGTTGGGATCCAAGGGCCGCTGCCTCGGTGGGCGTTAAGGGGCCTGAAGGGTTTAGGGTCAGGGTTTAGGGTTTAGGGTTTAGGGTTTAGGGTTTAGGGTTTAGGGTTTAGGCTTTAGGGTTTAGGGTTTAGGGTTTAGGGTTCAGGGTTTAGGGTTTAGGGTTTAGGGTTTAAGGTTTAGGGTTTAGGGTTTAGGGTTTAGGGTTTAGGGTGTTGTGGTTTTAGGGTTCTGGGTTTAGGGTTTAGGGTTTTAGGGTTTAGGGTTTTCGGGCTTAGGGTTCAGGGCTTAGGGGGTGGAAGATCTGGGGCAAAGGAAGTTTCCAAACGGAAGGCTCTTGAACTAAGTCGCCCGAAATATGGATACATCGGACAAAAACGAGATCCTTTTTTTGTAGATATGGAGCTCCACAGTACAAAATATAGGGGTCGGAATAATTACTAATAATATTCCCTTATAATTACTAATAGTATTCCGTTATGGTCTTTTTGGATTGTATAATAACCCCCAAGACGCCAAACCATAAATCCTAAACCCAATTCTAGTTCTTCAGGCCAGTATAGTAAACCATGGTTTTGGGCGAAACCGCCCTAAACCCCAAACCCTAAACCCTAAACCCTGAACCCTAATCCCTAAACCCTAAACCCTAAACCCTAAACGCTAATCCGCAACCCCAGCTGCAGTAACTCCTCCACCTTGTCCGCTAGGCCCCGCTCAGCCACCTGGTGTTGGGGTTACCAAACAATTCCAGGGTTTTCGGGTCTTAGCGTTTAAGGGTTTTGGGGTTTTTGGGTTTTAGGGTTCTGGGGTTTTGGGTTTTCAGGGTTTTAAGGTTTTGGGGTTTCATCGCCCCCTAACACAAACCCCCCAAAAAAGAAAATGTAAGTACTTGGGGCCCCCCCAACCTGTTGGAGTAGCATGCTGCAAGGAGAAGACCTTACCTTAGTTGCTGAGTTCATAAGCCCCCAAAAAGTGTACACTTTCAGTTCTATAGTGGATTGTAGTATCTCAAAAAAAGCTTAAAAGGCGTACTCATTCAGCTACGAAGTTACAAAGTCCAAGACCACGTGCTGAAGGTCACACGGCCCCTGCAGCCGAGCCGAGTCACCTAGCACCGAGCCTTTGCAGAGCAGCTTCTGCTGGAATCGGGGCAGGCCACAGAAACACTGGAGATGCTGCTTAAGGGCGCGCACGTCGCCCAGGTCCTCCACCACCTCTACCGGAAGGGTGAGCAGCTCTTCCCCAGAAATCCTCCAGATGCGAATCATCTTCGACGACGCAGCCGAAGAACATCATCCCTACTTTGGAGCAGACCCTGGAAAAAACTTGACTCTTTAGGTAGAAGTGGCTATAATAGGAACCCAGAACTTCAAAAAGCATTGAGGTGTACGGACTTCTCGGAGGCCCAATATGGCTGGAATTTGGTTTGTAAGCACAGCTAGAATTGGGAGAATCATCGTCACGAATTTGGAGTATACTCCCCTGAAACCTAAAGCGAACGTCGGGCTTGAGATGAAGGTCGCAGGCGGGCGGCACGTGGCTTGAGGTTGCTTGACGGGCTTTGAGTGAATTGACCCGCTGAAGCACTAAAGCTTGAACATCAAGCCTAAAACCCTAAACCCAAAACCCCAAACCCTCGACCCTCAAACCTAAACCCCAACCCTTGGGTCGTTTGCCTCTTACAGAGGAGCAGTTGTACTTAAAGATCACGATAAGGCTCGTCCCAGATAAGAAATCGCCCCAAACCCCTCAAAGCTTGAATGGCGACAGCTCCAGAACCTCAAAGACCTCCCAGCTCATGAGGGTGAAGGCGCCAGGGTTTAGGGTATACAGTAGGGTCTAGGGTTTAGGGTTTGGAGTTTGGAGTTTGGTTTGGTGTTTAGAAAGAAGCCTAGGGCTTGGATCTAAGGTCTGGGGACCCTCTTTAGAGATCCTCTCAGGGAAAGTGAGGGCCACATTAGGAGTTTGATTAGGGGAACCTCTTCGAAATACATCCTTAAAGTCCAAGTTTTGCTCCCATGAGTTCCTCAACCCTAAAACCGAAACCCCAAGAAGCGCGAGTCTTAATCCCTTGAACTCCAGGTAACCCTAAACCCTAAACCCTAAACCCTAAACCCTACACCCTTCGAGTTTTAGGGTTGGTTTGCAGGGCTCCAGGGCCTTCAGAAGGCCCTGGAGCAGTTGGAGCCCCAGCGCTCCGGAGGAGGAGGCCACCAACATCGCGGCCTGCGCGAACACTGTGTTTAGGGTTTAGGGTTTAGGGTTTAGGGTTTTGGGTTTTGGGTTTAGGGTTTAGGGTTTAAGGTTTAGGCATTAGGCCAAGAGGGTTTAGGGCTTAGGAATTAGGGAATGAAGTAGCATGGTAGCAAGAGGTTCTAGGGGGTGAGGACCCTCAAAGGGCGCCCTGTGCCCTAAACCCTAAATCCTAAACCCTAAACCCTAAACTCCTAAACCCTAAACCCTCAACCCTACTTGCCGCATCCCCCGCCCTCTGCAGCTAGCCCTTTGGCCCCGTGCACTTAGGCCCCGGAGCTGCAAGCATTGGGCCCTAAGGAGGTTGAGGGTTTAGGTTCTAGGGTTTAGGGTGTAGGTTTTAGGATCGGGATGTTCCCTCTTGTACTACCAGTGGGATTATTGTAACCCCCTATTCTAGTCCCTGTTCAGGACCGCTAGTATAAAGAAGAACATCCCAAGTGTGGGATTTACAGCATTGAGTGTTTGGGGCTTATAGGTTGTAGGGCTTGGGGGCTTTACAGTGTACTTGGGGGTTCATGGTACTTACTAACCAAATAGTAATTGCACGTATATCCCAATCAGAACCATTTTGGGGTAATTCAGGGGCTTATAAGTGGATTATAAGTACCGTCACAATTGGTTATTAAGTACCCTGAACCTCCTAGTATATCCCCAAACCCTAAACCCTAAACCTTAAACCCTAAACCCTAAACCCTAAACCCTAAACCCGGGCTTGCACTGACAAAGGACGTGCCTGGAGCCGCTCGAGCGTCGGCGCCATGGGCCATTTCGGACCTGACTCTAAGGTACTTATAACCCTCAACCCTAAACCCTAGACCCTAAACCCTGAACCCTAGACCCTAAACCCTAAACCCTACACCCTAAACCCTAAACCCTACACCCTAAACCCTAAACCCTAAACCCTAAACCCTAAACCCTACTTATAACCCCTACTTAGACCCAGAGGTGCCTCCCCGAGCTAAGATCCACCTTCAGCCGGACCCTATGAGTTTTTAGGATTGAGGGTTTAGGGTTTAGGGTGTAGGGTTTAGGGTTTAGGGTTTAGGGTTTAGGGTTTAGGGTTTAGGGTTTAGGGTTTAGGGTTTAGGGTTTTGCGGGTTTAGGGTTTTGCGGGTTTAGGGTTTAGGGTTCAGGGTTTAGGGTTTAGGGTTTAGGCTGCCACTTCACCTGCACCCCAAGGTACCCTAAATCCGAGACCCCCAAACCCTAAACCCTGGACCCCTTGTGGCTTTACTTCTGGAAGGGGTGGGGCGGCCCCCAGTTCTCTACACCCTACATCCTAAACCCAACTGTTAGGGGTTTAGGGTTTACCTAGTAGGGTTTAGGGTTTAAGGTTTAGGGTTTAGGTTTAGGGTTTAGGGTTTGGGGCTAAGGGCTTAGGGTTCAGGGTTTAGGGCTTAGGGTTTCGTAACTCCCTACGCCCTCCACCCCAAAGCGCAGAAAGGCGGCTCAGGGGTACTTTCCACTTGAGCGGCCGCGCGGACACGAAGTGGTAGACCTGCGCCTCGACGCAAGTGTGAAGTTGAAGCAGTTGGGGGTTTAGGGTTTAGGGTTTAGGGTTTAGGGTTTAGGGTTTAGGGTTTAGGGTTGACGGTTTAGGGTTTAGGGTTTAGGGTTTGGGGTTTGGGGTTTGGGGTTTGGGGTTTAGGGTTTCCGGTTTAGCGTTTATGGGGTGTAGAGTTTCGGGTTTGAAGTGCTTCTGGAAAGCCCGTCTTTGCTTTGGAACAAACCTGCTGTGTGCTTAAAGGAGGCTCTAAGGTCTCTTAGTTTGGGGGTTTTACCCACAACCCGCAACCTAAAGCCTAAACCCTAAACACTAAACCCCATGTAAGGTTTTTCTACGCTATATTGAGCCCAGTGGGGGGATGGAATTGAAAGAGTTGGGCGTTGAGGGCGTTGAGGGCGCAGGGTGTTTTTCGGGGTTTTGAAAGGGGAGAAAGGCCTGGGTTTAGGGCTTCTAGGGCTAAAAGGGCTTGGGGCTTTAAGTCTTTGGGCATCAGGGTAAAGAAGACACTCAAGGCCCAAACAGGCCTTCAAGTGGCCCTCAGCCCAAAGCAAAGGCCCCGGGTCGAACACCCCAGTAAGACCCCGACCCTAAACCTTCAAAACCCTGAAATCCCTCACGAAAGCCTTCAAACCCTTGCACCCAGACCCTTTCAGCCTAAGCCCTAAACCCTAAACCCGAAACCCTAAACCCGAAACCTTTGCAAAGCACCCTTTGGCTGGGCGGCCCCACAAGATGCAGAGCTTCCTCTGGCTGCTGGCAGTACGGCAAACGCTTTGCCTTGCATCGGGGACGGACCCTAAACCCTAAACCCTAAACCCCAAACCCTAAACCCCCAAACCCGAAGCCCAGCTTTCCGGCTGAGGCCTCCAGGCCTGGCCACAGAAGCTCTCTTCGGGCAGTTGCACGGTCCCTGAATATGGGCCCTTAACAAGGGACCCCTCAAATACCTTGGGATGCACCCCCTTATACTAGCAGTCCTTAATAGGGATTCTTAAGGCGGTACTATGCTCCCGATGAACGACTGTCAGTGTACGGGGGAACATCCCAATATATACCCCTTTTTCCCCTACACAAATTAAGGGCCCATACATCAGAATCCTTTAAAGGAGGTTTTGGATCATATTGAGGGCCCGCCCTAAACCCTAAACCCTAAACCCTAAACCCTAAACCCTAAACCCTAAACCCTAAACCCTAAACTTAAACCCTCAGAAGCTCTCAACCTAATGAGCTCTGAGCTTGGCACCACTGCGCCCACAATCTGCGCATGATGCTGCTCGATGTTGCTGAAGAGGCCATAGCCTGGTTTAGGGTTTAGGGTTTAGGTTTAGGGTTTAGGGTTTAGGGTTTAGGGTTTAGGGCTTAGGCTTTAGGGCTTAGGGCTTAGGGCTTAGGGCTTAGGGTTTAGGGTTTAGGTTTAGGGTTTAGTAATTTCGGGTTTAAGGTTTTTTCTTTTAACTGGTTTAAGGTTTAGGGTTTAGGGTTACTAGAAATGGGACTAACATATTGTAGAAGCACTATTTCTGTTTCACTGATTTCTGTTATCGACCGACTTATTGTGGAAATCATTCACTCTTCCACCCTTTGAGAAGCTTGCGGAGAAAGATGGTTCGGGTGATAAGCTCAAACCCCAAAACCCTGAAGCCTGCAACCTGTACATCCTGAACCCTTACCCTAAACCCTAAAGCCTTTAGATCCGATACTTACAGCCCTAAACCCAGCTTTATAAACCACAATGAACCCTAAACCCTGAACCCTAAACTAGCCCTAAACCCTGAATCCTAAGCTACACCCTAAACTCCAAACTTAAAGCCTGAACTCCAAACCCTACAACCCTAAACCCTAAAGCTTCTGGATCCTCAACCCCTTGCCAACCCCATCGCCGCCTGTCGCGAAGGCACTGCCGTAGAGCACGGCCAGTGCGTAGGTGACCTCGGCCGACAACTTTCGGGGTCCGCGCGCGTTGAGTTTAGGGTTTAGAGGTTTAGGGTTTAGGTTTAGGTTTAGGGGTTTGGGGTCTAGGGGTTTATGCACGTGGTCCTTAGGAAGGGGTTTAGGGGCTTAAGGGAGTTTAGGGGTCTAGGGATAAGGGTGGCCCTCAACCCTCAAACTCTAAACACTTTGGTGCCTGTGCACTACCGACCTCAGTCTCAGTGTAGCAGTCGACTCCATACGGCGTTTCAGGTTTAGGGTTGAGGGTTTAGGGTTTAGGGTTTAGGGTTTAGGGCTTAGGGTTTAGGGTTTAGGGTTTAGGGTTTAGGGTTTAGGGTTTAGGGTTTAGGGTTTAGGGTTAGGGTTTCGGGTTTGGCGTTTAGGATTTGCGGCCTTGGTGTCGGGATGCGCTGACGCCTGGGGTTTACAGCTGGGGAGGGGGTGGGGAGGCATCGTCTCCATCAGCTCTTAGCAGGCTTTCTGGGTTTGGGGTTTCGGGGTTGGGGTGCCTTGAACCCGAAAAACCCTAAACAGTAAACCGCAAACCCTAACCCCTAAACCCTAAACCCTAAACCCTAAACCCTGACCAGGGTTTCGGGGCTTTGCATGGTCAGCATATCCCGCGTGCCGCCAAGTCTCGTAGACCGAGATCGGCCTCGGCCGATCACGGTGAGGGCTTAGGGTTTAGGGGTTAGGGTTTAGGGGTTAGGGTTTAAGGTGTAGGCTTTAGAGTTTATGATTAAGGGGCTAGGGTTTAGGGTTTAGGGTTTAGGGTTTAGGGTTTAGGGTTTAGGGTTTAGGGTTTAGGGTTTAGGGTTTAGGGTTTAGGGTTTAGGGTTTAGGGTTTAGGGTTTAGGGTTTAGGGTTTAGGGTTTAGGGTTTAGGGTTTATGGTTAGGGTTTAGGGTTTAGGGTTTAGGGTTTAGGGTTTAGGGTTTAGGGTTTAGGGTTTAGGGTTTAGGGTTTAGGGTTTAGGGTTTAGGGTTTAGCAAACTTCTAAACATATCAGAGTCACATTCCCTGTACTAGGCACCCCTACACCCCCCAAAGCAAAACTTCATCCCCTCCACCCCCGGCATATGAGAGCGAATTACCTTAAACCCTCGGACCTGCGAATTACAGGGCTTAGGGCTTAGGGCTTAGGGTTTAGGGTTTAGGGTTTTGGGAAAGCTCTGGCTTCAGAATGGGTTGGCCTTCGTGGTTTCGTGGATTTTAGTCTTACAATGGTCCCGGGTTTGGGGGTTAGGGCTTAATATAGGGGCCTTAAGAAGTAGAATAGGGCTTTGGGATTTTCATTCTATACTTATAACTTATAAAGGGACCATAAGGGAATAATATCAATGAATATTCCGACCCCTAAACCCTAAACCCTAAACCCCAAATCAGGTTGCGCACTGGGAGAAGCTGAGGCCCACGCGCCAGAGCAACCTCCGCCGCTTTTCTTTGTGTGGGGCGCTCAGGGTTTAGGGTTTAGGGTTTAGGGTTTAGGGTTTAGGGTTTAGGGTTTAGGGTTTAGGGTTTAGGGTTTAGGGTTTAGGGTTTAGGGTTTAGGGTTTAGGGTTTAGGGTTTAGGGTTTAGGGTTTAGGGCTTTGGGTTACTTGCCTGAGAAAGTCCAAAGTAGCCCCTACGGCTCTAGGTATATGTATAGGGTAGGTAGGAATGTCTCTCTTCGGGTCTTTGATTGGGGGGAAGTCGGCAAGCCCTTCACCCAACAACCCGAACCCTAACTCTGCATCCCAGCAACCCTAAGCCCCAAACCCTAAACCCCAAACCCCAAGCCCTAAACCCCAAACCCAAACCCCAAACGCCAAACCCTAAACCCGACCCATACCCCAACAAAGCAAGGGCGCATACTCGGGGAACCCTAAACCCTAAGCCCTCTTCGACTCTGATGGCTTTGGGGTGGAGGGGCGTTCGGGTTTTTGGGACGTGGGACTGTTCTAGGGCTTCTTGGGGCTTCTGTTGGTTTAGGGCTTTTAGGGAATTAGGGCTTTAGGGCTTTTGTTGGTTTAGGGCTTTAGGGCTTTAGAAGGTTTTAGCAGCAAATATTTGGGTTCGGGGGGGCATCATTTTCGGCCCTAAACCTTAAACCCGAAACCTCAAGAAGTCCAGACGGGAGCCCTGAACCCTGAGAAGCCCAAGAGCACCTGCGCGGGGGATCCTTAACCCTGAATCCTGCGTCCAAACCCTTAACCCAAAACCCTGAACCCTAAACCCTAAACCCTGAACCCTGGGTTTTGGCTGAGGCTTTGAGACCATGGAACTCACCAGGCTCAAGTAAATCCTAAACTCCAACAGGCGCACCTTGTCGATCCACACCCAGACCGAGAAGCATTGCCTGACGGCAATAGAATGGCTTACAAGTTTGGGGTTTAGGGTTTAGGGTCTAGGGTTTAGGGTCTAGGGTTTAGGGTTTAGGGTTTAGGGTTTAGGGTTTAGGGTTTAGGGTTTAGGGTTTAGGGCTTTAGGGTTCAGGGTTTGCAGTTCAGGGCTTGGGGTTTGGGGTTTGGGGTTTGGGGCTTAGGCTTTCATACGGTTTAGGCTTTGGGGATGAATCATGGCGAAGACTGAGAATAAGACTATCTTCTCTTGAAATGGGCAAAAAACGATGACAATGATTGCAACCATGACGCGCTGGGACCTTGTCTTGGAGGATCGGGGGCACTCAGGAAGTAGGGTTACACGTACCTTAATTGGACTTATGAAGTAATTCTAACCCTAAACCCAAAACCCTAAACCCACCTCTGAAACCCAGTTTAGGATGAGTGTTCAGGATTTCGGGTTTAGGACGTCGGGGTTTAGGGTTTAGGGGTACACTGAGCCTTGAACCCTACACCCTAACCCTAAACCTTAAACCCTGGACCCTGAACCCTAAAGCCTAAACCACCCACACCTCAGAGGGTCTGTGAGTCCCCAGCGTCAGGGTGTAGAGGAGGGAAGCACCCAGCAGCCACGTGATCGAGGAGTAGAGCTCCTCTTTTGGGTTTAGGGTTTAGGGTTTAGGGTGTAGGGTTTAGGGTTTAGGGTTTAGGGTTTAGGGCTTGGGGGTTTTGAGGTTTTTGGGGTTTGTTTTTTGGCCTTGGGGGGGGTTGCGTCTTGAGTGGGGGACGTCTCGGCTCCTAGAAGAAGCTTGTACGATTCGGTGGAAGTTTGGGGCTTGGGGGGCCTTTGGGAACAAGGTCGCGGGGCTTAGGGGTTAGGGTTTAGGGGTTAGGGTTTAGGGTTTAGGGTTTCGGGTTTCGGGTTTCGGGTTTAGGGTTTAGGGTTTAGGGTTTAGGGTGACCTGGTGGATTGCAGCGGCACAGACTTTGAACATTCACGCTAGGGCATAGGCTTGGTTATTACCCGCAACCATATTCATACTCGCGCATGAATTCACCGCTTCCCGTACACTACATGACCCTTGCCTTACCTTACACATGACACAACGGCAGGTGACACATTAAATCGCCGCAAGAATTGCAAGGAGGCTGAAGCCGAGACCGCAGATACTTTAGGGTTTAGGGTTTAGGGTTTAGGGTTTAGGGTTTAGGGTTTAGGGTTTAGGGTTTAGGGTCTAGGATTAGGGATTAGGGATTAGGGTTTAGGGTTTAGGGTTTAGGGTTGTTTGAGCATGTCTTCGTGAACTCACAGGCACCGATGCCTGAAGCCTCTGAACGACAGCAACTTTGTTGAATCCTTGGTGCCTACATACCGGGCCAGACCAGGGCAACAAAGCTCGCCTGGAGATAGTTTGAACGCTTTGGCTAAATGTCCACCCTAAATCCAAAACCCAAACCCCAAACCCCAACCTTAAACCGTAAACCCCCAAAGCCTAAATCCTCTCCTTCACCGCGTCGGGGGGTTTAGGGTATAGGGTAAGCCCCCTGACAAACTCGGATCCTTCAGAAGTGCAATTTTTCTGTTAAGCGCGCAAGAAATGCCCGATACAAGGCCATGCAACAATGCACACAGTCTAGGGTTTAGGGTTCAGGGTTCAGGGTTCAGGGTTCAGGGTTCAGGGATTAAGGTTTAGGGTTTAGGGTTTAGGGTTTAGGGTTGAGGGTTTAGGGTTGAGGGTTTAGGGTTTAGTGTTTAGTGTTTAGGGTTTAGGGCCAGTTTAGGGCCAGTTTAGGGTTTAGGGGAACATCTCAACCACCAGACCCCCTGCAGCCTTCGACACGATGGCTACGTGCTGCTCCGCCGCCCCATATTCGCGGAGGAAGGTGCCCCAACAGATCTGCCAAGGCTCTTTGGCAAGGTTTAGGGTTTAGGGTTTAGGGTTTAGGGTTTAGGGTTTACACATGCAATTTCAACCCTAATCACCTTCGTGGGCATTGGCAAGCTTCGTGCAAAATTTTGTGGACCATGGCAAGTTTAGGCCAAAAGCTCGTGGGCAACGGCAAGCAGCCAAGCCGAAACGAAACCCTAAACCCTAAACCCTAAACCCTAAACCCCAAACCCTAAACCCTAAACCCTAAACCGCAGTCATGCGACAAGGAGGCCCCGCCTGCTCAGCCTTGGGATCCAAGTAGCTCTGGAGCTCCTCCAGCCTGTGGGCTTAGGGTTTAGGGTTTAGGGTTTGGGGGTTAGGGTTTGGGGTTTAGGGTTTAGGGTTTGGGGTTTAGGGTTTGAGGGGTTTTGGGGGTTTAGGAAGTTCTGGGTTTTGGGTGTGGGGGCAGGGGTTCAGGGGTTTCAAAGCGAAAGTTTAGAGTTGAGGGGGGTCGTAAGGTTCGTGTAGGGCTTCAGGGAATTTGGAGGACTTCAGGACATTTGGGGGGTTCGTAGATCAGGGCTTCCGGTTTAGGGATGTTCCCCTTGTACTGTTGGGGGCGTTTTGGGGAGGGACCCTAAAAAACCCTAAAGGGCCTCTTTGCTGCAGAGGAGTCTCGCGCTAAGATCTTGACTGCGGGGGTCACGGAGCCCACGGCCGGAGGATTCTTGTTTCGAGTTCGCGTGCGCTTTCCACCCAGGTTTAGGGTTTCGGGTTTCGGGTTTAGGGTTTCGGGTTTCGGGTTTGGGGTTCAGGGTTTAGGGTTTCGGGTTTAGGGTTTAAGGTTTAGGGTTTAGGGTTTAGGGGGGAAAAAAAGTCCAGGAAGCACGCACGCCGCCGCAGCAGGCATGTGGCTCAGGGGCCATTTGGGCATTTTCCCCAACTAGCGGGGTACCCCCAAGTATAGCCCAGAGTACTCCAATCCTTGTTATAGGAACCCCCAAAAAAGAGTACCCCCCATTTTCGGAAACCCCCGATTTTTGACTGAAAACCCTGCATCTTTTCAATCGTAGAAACCCCACAGCGCCTCTCCTCCGCAGAAGATAAGCCCAGCAGCACCTGGCCCCACGGGAAGTTTTGCTTGGGGCTTACGAAAACTGGGGTTTAGGGTTTAGGGTTTAGGGTTTGGGGTTTAGGGTTTAGGGTTTAAGGTTTAGGGTTCAAATCCTATAAAACCCAAGGGCCCATACTTCAGAGCGCCCTTAAAAGTAGGTAAGGGACCACATGGACCATGTAACCACCCTTTGATCCAATGAACCCCAATGAGCCCCTAAACCCTTATGGGTTGGGATGTTGCCCCTTATACGAACAGTCCTTAGTAGGGATTATAGTACCCCCCCAGAACATCACCGGGGCTTCGGGCTCAGGGTTCCGGGCATCCTCAAACCCGGCAGACCTCGATCCTCAACCCTCAACCCTCAGCCCCCTCGAATCAAAGGCCAAAAGCCACAGTCCTAAACCCTCTGCCCTAAGCCTTACACTTCAACCCTAAAACCCCAAACCCCCAAACCCCAAACCCCAAACCCTAAACCCTAAACCCCCAAACCCCAAACCTCACCCTAAACCCTGAACCTTCATCGCTTAAACACAAACCCTAAACCCTAAACCCTAAACCCTAAACCCTAAACCCTAAACCCTAAACCCTAAACCCTAAACCCTAGACCCTAAACGCCGCGGCATGACCGGGAAGAAGGCGCAGACCAGGCCCGGCGTCGAGGCCACGAGGCCTGCAGAGTCCCGAGGCTGAGAGGCCTCTTTTGTTTGGTCTTGTGGTGGGGGTTTTAGGGTTTAGGGTCTAGGGTTTAGGGTTGAGGGTTGAGGGTTGAGGGTTTAGGGTTTAGGGTTTAGGGTTTAGGGTTTAGGGTTTAGGGTTTAAGGTTTAGGGTTTAGGGTTTAGGGTTGTGAAGGCGGTTGGGCTTCGGGGTTCAGAGTTGAGGGTTTTGCGTTACCCAAACTCTCAAACCAAAGCCCAACAGCCCTCAGGGCTACATAAGGGCTTAGCACGGGATGTCAAAGGTTGTCGGGTCTAGGTTTGGGCAATCTTGAGCGGAGCTTCCAGGACAGTTTCGGGGCTAGGGTTTAGGGTTTAGGGTTTAGGGTCTAGGGTTTAAGGTCTAGGGTTTAAGGTTTAGGGTTTAGGGTTTAGGGTTTAGGGTTAGGGTTTAGGGTTTAGGGTTTAGGGTTTAGGGGAATACTAGTTTGCAAGCACTCTTCTAAACAGCATAGGGTGCAAAGCTCTAAGCTCTTGCAAAAGAAGCGATCCATGCCGGAATTCTCCGCCTCCTTCCAAAAAACAACACTGATCAACGGCTGAACAAAGAGAGATAGCAATAATTTCCAGGATCACGGTCAAGGGAGCCATAAGCCTGCCTAACTAACCCACAACCCGAAACCCTGCAACCCTAAACCCAACAACCTCAGGGTTTAGGGCACAGGGGCGCAACCCTAAACCCTAAACCCTAAACCCGGCACCCGGATATTGCGCCTGCTGCGCCAAGGCCGGTGCAGATGACACGGTCCTGGTCTTGGGCTTTGAGTGCCATTAGGGCTTCGGGGCTTCAGGGTGTTAGGGCTTCGGCGGCTTGGGGGTCTGGGGCTCGAAATTTTTAGCTTTAGGATTTAGGGTCTAAAGCTCAGGGAGCGCCAACACCAGCCAATCGGTTTAGGGTTTAGGGTTTAGGGTTTAGGGTTTAGGGTTTAGGGTTTAGGGTTTCTCTCTCTCTTGAAAGCCAAAACCCTCGTGTAGGTTTTCCTTCAGACTTCAGCGCCTGTCGTGCCACCCCCATGGAATCCAAAACCCTAAACCCTAAACCCTAAACCACCAATAGATCCTGGCAGGCCCACTGGTGGCCGGCAAATAATTGTCGGTAATCCACGGGGGGCTAGCTCTCAGAAACAAGGGTCTGGGGGGCCTGGGATTTAAGGGCTTGAAGACGCCGCCAGCAGCAGAGGGCCTTCAACAAACCTCTTTTCTGCTTGTTAAACGGGGTTGCTAGCTGCTGCCATATGCGCGCACTGATGCGCTCTTGACGCGTGTCTGTTGGGACAACTTCGGTCACATGCGTCGGTGACCAGGGGCTTAGCGTTATGGGTCTTGGTTTAGGGTTACAAAGTTGCCCGAAACTAGCTGCTCACCGAGGTGTTGACGTACACCGTGATCGGCGCGATCGGCGGAGCCAGGTTTAGGGAGCTGTGGTTTGGGGGTTCTTCCAGTATGATTCTGAAGGGACTCTAAGAGAAGTCGAGGGTTTAGGGTTTAGGGTTTAGGGTTTAGGGTTTAGGGTTTAGAGTTTAGGGTTTAGGGTTTAGGGTTTAGGGTTTAGGGTTTAGGGTTTAGGGTTTAGGGTTTAGGGTTTAGGGTTTAGGTAGTAATCATTCCGACCCCTACATTGGGGTTGCAAGCTTTGGCCACGAACCTCCTGAGCCCGCCGCAATGCTCACTTGGGGATCGTCTTCCTCGATCACTTTCAAGACCATGGAATACAGGAAGAGGGACCAGTAGGCAAACCTGAAGCTGCTCAGGGCTTAAGGGTTTTCGGGCTTTAGGGTTTAGGGTCTAGGGTTTAGGGTTTAGGGCCTAGGGTGCAGGGTTTTGGGTTTAGGGTTTAGGGTTTAGAAGCTTACTCGAACTCCCGAAAAGTTTGCGGGACATAGGCATCTGTTTCATCTACTTTTTGGGAGCCCCGGTGGGCTAATTGGGTTCGGAGGGCTTGCATTGGCTTAACAGCAGAGGGCATTGGGCACTTTTTGCCGGCTGAGTTGCAAGGCTTTAGGGTTCAGGTGAGTTTAAGCAAGTGATAGGGGTTTAGGGTTTAGGGTTTAGGGTCTGAGGTTTAGGGTTTTGGGTTTTGGGTTTAGGGTTTTGGGTTTAGGGGTTCTGGGGTTCAAGGTGGAGGGAGGTCTTTAGGGCTCGGGGTTTGAGGAGCTTCTCAGGGCGTATCGCAGTGGTCTAGAGGTTCGGGCTAAAGATCTTGCAGTGCAGCACTGGGGGTCCCCGGCTGGAAAGTGCAGAGCACCGCCCCAAGCGTCGTGAGCCTTAGGATTTGGGGTATAAGATTTTTGGGTTCTAGGGTTCTAGGACTTTATTAGGGCTTTGGGGTTTTAGGGTTTTGGGGTTTTTGCCAGGCTTTGGCTCTGGCGGCATGCAGCGTATTGCGCCAACGCCGCCTGCCTCTGTCGTTGACCAACTTCTATTTAAGGTTCAGCGGTTTAGGGTTTAGGGTTTAGGGTTTAGGGTTTAGGGTTTAGGGTTTAGGGTTTAGGGTTTAGGGTTTAGGGTTTAGGGTTTATGGACCTGAGCCCACTACACCCCAAAACCCAAGCGGTAATACAGGAACTCGCCTAAACTACAAACTGGGGTACCTAGTTGCTGGGGGGGGGGGGTCCTTTTTAATAAGGATTTTGCGGCATTTGAACGTATTTACGTGGTACCCTAAACCCTAAACGCTAAACCCTGAACCCGAAAACCTAAACCCTCAACCCTCAACCCTAAACCCTAAACCCTAAACCCTAAACCCTAAACCCTAAACCCTAAACCCTAAACCCTAAATGCATAACCACATGCTCATGGCGATCCAGCAGCTTCCAAGCCAGATGCTCTGCCTTGCGAAGGACGCTGTGAGCTTCGGGGCTTGGACCATGGCATTAAGGGGAAGCTGCAGAGGCATAGAAGAACCAGTATAAATAGATGTGTTATTTATTTACTGATGTGTTTACGTGTTTTGTATATTGATCTATTTACTTGTATATTTCTTTTCTCAAATTTGTTTGTATATGTATGTATTTATTTGTATATATATATATATCATAATTATATGTTATGTTGAATACAGTATAGGGTCGGGGATTTCAGGTCTTGAGGCTAGGGTCTTCGGGTTCACGGAGGAATTTGAATGTGTTTGCCAGCCTTGCAGGCCCCTCAAACGGGGAGCCCTTGAATACCCCCTGTGTACCTCATCAAACCCAACTGCCCATACATCAGAACCCTTTAAAAGAAGGGAGGGGGCCGTATTAAGGGCCATGAAACTACCCTCAGGCAACCAGCAGTACATGGTACTAAGTGGAGAGATTTGGATCAGCTCGCTGGTTCTTGTTAGGGAATGGAGGAATCAAGTGCATTCAAAAAGTGCCCTTGAGAGGTCTGTAGGGCCATAGGGTGTCTAACTAAACCCTAAACCCTAAACTCTAAACCCTAAACCCTAAACCCTAAACCCTAAACCCTAAACTCCCTACTAAGAGCCAGCTTGGGATCAGACAAGATCTTGTTGAGATTCGTGTCTGGGGCAGCTCGGTCTCTCGAAGCTCCGGGGGGGGTTGAGGCTGAGGAGTCTGGATTTAAGGGCTTTTGGAGTTCAGGGTTTAGGGTGTAGGGTTGAGGTTTAAGGTTGTGGGGGGCGGGTTCATCCGAACCTGGAAACCTGTGCCCCTGAGGCTTGGGGTGTAAGCTTTAGGGCTGGGAGTTTGAAGCTTAGGGCTTCGAGAGTTTCAAGTTTCGGGCTTCAGGGGCACCCCCCGCCGCGCCTGGTGCGGAAAGTTATTCGCGAAGGCCTGTCGGCCATCGAAGCAGCAAGAGGTGTCGGGCTCGAGAGAACTTTGTTCCGATGTGCAGAAATCTATGTTGCAGGTTTAGGGTATCGGGTTTAGAGTCGGGTTTAGAGTCTAGAGGTGCTTCAGCAGAGCATGTCGACAGGGTTGCTGCGGACAGCAAGGATTGTGTTGGTTCTTTTGGGTCACCCTCGGGAAAACTTTGCTGCAAGCAAAATTCTCCACCCTAAACCCTGAGACTTCGCTTTGGCTTCAGAATCTCCTGGAAGATCAAACCCGCCACTGAACCTGAGCCCCACCCCCCCCACCCGAAAGCCTGCTTTCTCTTCTGGCGGCAATCGTTCAACGGGAATTTAACGATAAGCCCCAATCCTTAAGCCCCAAGCCTCTAAGCCCTGAAGCCCCTTCTACACTAAACCCTATCAACCCTCAACCCTAAATCCTGAACCCTAAACCCTAAACCCTAAACCCTGTGCACCCAAAACCCCTCTCAACACCTAACCCTTAAAGCCCCAACTCAAGGTCCGGCCTGGAGTTGCTCTGAAGAGTAGGCATGGCGCGCAGCCTAACGGGTGCGACTGCGGAGTTTAGGGTTTAGGGTTTAGGGTTTAGGGTTTAGGGCTTAGGGTTTAGGGTTTAGGGTTTAGGGTTTACAGGACTTGTGGGGCTTAGTGATAGGGTTTAGGGTCGAGGGTCTAGGGTTTCAAGCTCCAGTGATTTAAGGGCGCAGGGCATGGCATTCCGGAGCCTCAACCCTGCCCCTTCCACCGGCAACCGACAGAAGCCCGAACCGACCTGCACCCCCCGAGCCTGGTGGTGTAGGCCAAAGAGATGAACAAGAAACTCCAAGCCCGAAGCCCTAAGACCCTAAACCCCCTAAAAACCCCAAATCCTAAATGCCAAGTCCGAAACGCTGAGACCTAAACCCTAAACCCTAAAACGCTGAACCCTGAATCCTGAACCCCCAAACCCTGGACCCTGCCATCGGATCCGCCGGCGTGCCTGCAGCCCAAGGAGCGCCAGGAGATCCACCACCGCAAAGCCCACGGTCTTGAAGGCCCCTGTTGGAGATTTTTAGGGTTTAGGGTTTAGGGTTTTGGGTTTTGGGTTTAGGGTTTAGGGTTTAGGGTATAGGGTGAATACACCTTAAACTCTAAACCCCCTTCATTGCTTCCTAAGAACGCAAGAAAAGTCATCCTCAAAGTCATAATCATAATGATAACCTGCTGACACGCCCAACTCCTAAACTCTAAATACGCCTAGAACCCCTAGCCTAAACCCCTGATCCCGAAACCAAAACCAAAACACCCTAAACCCCAAACCCTAAACCCTCAAGCCTAAACCACCCTGAAGCCTGAACCAAAACATCCTGAAAGCCTGAAACCCCAAAGCCCCAAAGCCCCAAAATCTGAGGGTAGTTTCATGCGCCCCGAATATGGTCCCTTACCTTCTTTAAAGGGTTCTGAAGTATGGGGCCATGTAACTACGCCAAGACTGGACCTCAAGCCTCCCGCCTATGTAGACCGACATCTGCCCGTGGTGGGCCAGGGTCTTCCAGTGGTCGGACCAGTGCCACGCCTCAGAGGGAAGCGGGGCTTGGCTTTTGGGGGTGGCTAAGCCCTGAAGCCCCCACCTGGCGCGGTGTAGGGTTCAGGGTTGAGGGTTGAGAGGAACCCCTAAACCCTCAACCCTCAACCCTGAACTCAGGGTGTTCACAGGGTTTTTGGGGCTTTGGGCTCTTCAGTGCTTGGTGTAGGCTTCTGGGCCGCAGAGGTCTAGGGTTTGAGGACTTTAGGCTTGCCGGCGCTCCAAGACGTTTAGGGTTTAGGGTCTAGGGTTTAGGGTTTGTTTAGGGTTTAGGGTTTAGGGCTGTCGGAAT
The DNA here is from genome assembly GCA_905221605.1 of Symbiodinium natans. Lineage (NCBI taxonomy): Eukaryota > Dinophyceae > Suessiales > Symbiodiniaceae > Symbiodinium > Symbiodinium natans. Next base: position 106,990 of record CAJNDS010002522.1, read on the forward strand.
TTAAGGGGTGTAGCGTTTAGGCTTGTAGGGCTGAGAAGTGTGGATGGTGTAAGCTTTGAGGGTTTATCGGGTGTTTTTGGGAACTTGGGGGGGTTCCAATCCAAGCCGCTTCTTCGAGCCCCGCCTCCGGATAGCACTTACGATTACAGCTGTAGCACTTGTACTCCCACGAAATTATCCGTGAACGTCCAAGCACACCCAAGACCCGAGTGCACCCAAAGACGATTCCATGAACCTCCTAGATGTATAAACCCTAAACCCTAAACCCCAAACTCAAAATCCCAAACCCTTAACCCTAAACCCTAAACCCCCAACTCGAAATCCTAAACCCTTAACCTGTATCCGACCTTTCGACTCAGCCGCGGACGGCATGGAGGCCCAGGGCAAAGAGGTAGAGCCAGAAGACCTTCGTGAAGGTCTTTCTTTGGGGGTTTAGGGTTTTGGGTTTAGGGTTTAGGGTTTGGGGTTTGGGGTTTAGGGTTCAGGGTTTAGGGTTCAGGGCCCACTAACCTACAAATCCAAGGGCTCAAAAGAACCCTAAACAACACAGAAAAAAACCACTGAAGAGTCAAAAAAAAACTACAAAACCGATCCCGAATTTCCCACCTCAAACCCTGAACACTAAACCCTAAACCCTAACACCGCACCATCTGGCCGGGCCTCACGTCTCCCAAATTCACCCCCCTCAAAAGCCTAAACCCTGACGCCTGCTGCATGCGCAGCCAGGCTGTAGTTACCTGCGCTCTTGAAAATCTCTGAGTTGGGGGTGTGGGGCTTTAGAGGCTTTAGAGGGTTTCGGGGTGCAGGCCTCAGGGGTTCGGAGGGGCTCAGAGGTTTGGGTGTTGAAGGATACTTGTGCAGAAGCTGTGAAGGTTGGGATGGAGACTAGCCTCAAAGTGGCATAGCTATGGCTTCCGCAACTTTATAGAAACTCATACTAACTACTGGTTCTTAGTAGGGACTGAGTCGGAATGCGGGAAACCCTCTAGGGCATTCTATAAGGGTACCTGATCCCTGACCTGCAGCATCTGGAGCCTCTCTGTTTGCCGGGATGCCGGGGGGGGGGTGGAGGCCCCAAAACTGCCTCACCCTGTACAACCCCTAAGCCCTCCAAAAGCCCTGGACAGCGCTTGACACAGAACAAATTTTATGAAACCCCGAGAAAAGAATTCTAGACCGGGTAAAGACCCTCAAGCCTGCAAAGCCTAAAGACTCGTAGAGAAAACCGCGAACTGGAAAAAACAAAACACCACCACCAAACATCCCTAAACCTCTGTGTCAAAAACCCGTTGATCCCTCGCATGAATCCTCAACACATACATGGCCACTGCTCTAAATTATGATCCTTTGAGGTTGCTCTTCTGAAAAGAACCCTAAACCCTAAACCCTAAACCCTAAACCCTAAACCCTAAACCCTAAACCCCAAACAAAAGAAGGACCACATTTTGGAGAACTGACCACCTGAAAACTCGCTTGCTTGCAGCTTTCGAGGCTTTCGGGGCCTGGTCCTGCCCAAGGCCTCCCAGGAACTCACACCAGGCCTCGTCAGAGAGTCATTATTGTTTGTAGCTAGGGTTTAGGATCTAGCATCCACGGTTTCCGTTGTAGGGTTTCGGGTTCACGGTTGGGGGGTCTGAAAGGGTTCGGGGTCTGAAAAATCAGTGCTTCGGGTTTTTTGCTGGGTTGCGGGCTTTAGGGCTTTAGGGTTTCACGGTTAAGAACTTTGGGGCTTGGGGTTGTGGGCTTGGAATTTGGCATTTCGGCGTTAAGGTCTCGGGTTCGGAGGTTAAAGCTTGGGGTTTGGAGGCTGCTTTTGTGGCTTTGTGGTTGTGTGTGTTCTTGCTTGTTTGTCTATTCGTTTGTTCGTTGGCTTGCTTGTGTGTCTATTTCTTGATTCGTCTTTTTTGGTTGCTTGGTTGCTTGGTTGTTTGTTTGTTTGTTTTTTGTTGTTTGTTTGTTTCGTTGTGTTTGCTTGCTTGCTTGCTTGCTTGCTTGCTTGCTTGCTTGCTTGCTTGCTTGCTTGCTTGCTTGCTTGCTTGCTTGCTTGCTGCCTGGCTTGCTTTTTGATTTTTGTGTCGGTTTGTCAAACGTTTGAGTTGAGACCAGGCTTTTCGTTGAAGGGCTTTAGGCTCTTGGGGCTGCAAAGCTCTGAACCCGAGGCCCTTGCAAGACGTCAAAAAAAGTAGCGTTGCACAGTCATACCCCTTGGAACCATTATTTAAAAAAAACTATTAACAATATTCCCCTTGGGTTTTACATGACGAACACTAAACATACTTCCTAAGGAGACTATAGCAACCAGAAACCCTAAACCCTAAACCCTAAACCCTAAACCCTAAACCCTAAACCCTAAACCCTAAACCCTAAACCCTAAACCCTAAACCCCAGCATCCTCGGGTCCCCGGCCTTCATCGGTCTTTGAAGGCCCCGAAACAGCTTCCGGTCGCGCTCAAGTCAGCGCGGGCGGATGAGAAATTCTACGCTGGGGGGGAGACGTTGAGGGATCAGGGTGTATGGGTTTATGGGGGTCTAAGAATCTAGGGTTTAGGGTTTAGGGTTTGGGGTTTAGGGTTTGGGGTTTAGGGTTTAGGGTTTAGGGTTTAGGGCGTTTAGGGGGTGTGGGGGGGGCGGTTCGGGGCTGGTATCTAAGGTGGACGGCCCAAGTTGCCGGGAGGGGCAGCCAGCTTTGAAGCCCAGACTTAAAGCCGCTCATGCCCTAACCCTAAACCCTAAACCCTAAGCCCCAAGCCCTAAGCCCTAAGCCCTGAACCCGCACCCCGCTGCGAGCCGAAGGCGGTCTTTTGGGGCTTTGGGGACATAGGGTTGCCGGGTTGTGGTTGTAGCCCTAAACCCTAAACCCCAAACCCTAAACCCTAAACCCTAAGGGTTGTGGGGTTTTGAGGCCTCGGAAGGTTTCACTCTCAAAGTGTGGGCGTCAGGATTCTTGATCCTAGGCGCGGTCCTTCCGAGATGGCTGGGCTTCGGGTTAAGGGTTTAGGGTTTAGGGTTTAGGGTCTAGGGTCCAGGGTATAGGGTTTAGGGTTTAGGGTTTAGGGTTTAGGGTTTAGGGCTTCGGGTTTAGGGTTTAGGGTCTAGGGTTTAGGGTTTAGTGTTTAGGGTTTAGGGGCCCAACATTGAGGCACCTGATGCTACACTCGAAGCCCAAAACCCTAGAGCCCAAGCCCCAAACCCCAGACCACCCCGAATCCTGAACATCCTGAAACCCTAAACCCTAAACCCTAAACTCCCAGAACCCCCACCCTGAAATCCTGAAAAGACTAAATCCCTAAAGCCCCCAAAGCTCGAAACCCTCGAACCCATAGCAGCCTAAACCCATACAGTAGAACATAAACGCCGACTGGGAGGTTCATGGTTCTTAGGAACCCTAATGCCACCCTCAACCCTAAACCCTCAACCCTAAACCCTAAACCCTAAACCCTAAACCCTAAACCCCAAACCCTGAACCCTAAACCCTTCAATATACCTAGAAACTGTTGGGGGTTCTGGGCTAGGGGCTAGGGTTTAGGGTTTAGGGTTTGGGGCACTCAGGGCTACGGTTTCGGGTGACTTCCGGCCTGTACTGAGCTCAGCACCCCCTGGGCTGGGTACTTCGCCCTTAGCCCTGAGCCCTACAGCAATTGGGGTAAGGTTTGGATTTAGGGTTTACTGTTTAGTGTGTAGGGTTTAGGGTTGAGGGATTAGAGATTAGGGTTTAGGGTACTGGTTTGTAGGGATCCCATGATAGAGGAATACGAGAACTCTGATAAAGCACTCTGTGGGCGATCTAATCATCGGGCTTGGGGTTTAGGGTTTAGGGTTTAGGGTTTTGGGGTTTAGGGTTTTGGGGTTTGGCGCTTTGGGCTTAGGGCTCTTTGCCTTAGGGCCTTTTTGCCCTGTTCAGAGGCTTCGGTTTCGGAGCTCAGGGTCTGAAATCTCAGGCCGACCATTCAAGGTTTTAGGGTTTAGGGTTTAGGGTTTAGGGTTTAGGGTTTAGGGTTTAGGGTTTAGGGTTTAGGGTTTCGGGTCTCGGGCAGCAACTCCCATCATCGACCCACGCGGGCGCACTGAGGCGGGTACGAGGCATGCGAGTTGTAAGCCATGGCGCCGCCCACGCACTGTGGGGGGAGTGCCCGGGTCCTATAACCAAAGCTCCTAAACCCAACAACCTCAAACTGGGCCCTCAGTCTCCCTAAACCCTAAACCCTAAACCCTAAAGCCTAAACCCTAAACCCTAAACATCCCTACACCCTGGACCGTCTGCACAAAGAAAAAGAGGGACAGGACTTGCTCTTGGTCGCCAAAACAGACCCTGGAGCCCACGAAGGACTACTGAAACCTACGCCCCATTAAGGTCCCGAAGACCATCGGAAAACCGAGGAGTTGAGAGAGAGAAAGCGCCCTGAAACCTAAGCCGCAAGTTTGGGACAGAGTCTGTGCAAGTCTGGTGGTTCGCCTGCCTTTGCCTTTTGCCACTCTCCATGGTCAAAGTTGCTGAAGACGCTGCGGGGATGGTTTGAGTCGGCTTGGGTGCTAGGGTTAATGAGGGTTTAGGCTTGAGGGTTTAGGGTTTGTTGAGTCTGTAGGTTTAGGTTTTGGGGGATTTTCGCCTGCTTCGCTTTTTTGTCTAGGACCCTTGGGTTGCTTAAACCTTAGGGGGCCTGGGGATTGTTTCTGGGTTGAGGTCTCAGGCTGTGTAGCGTTTTTCGGATTTGGGCGTGTTTTTTGGCTTCAACGATCGGGTTTTGTTTTGGGCCAAGGCGGGCCTAGGCTTCGGCGAACTATGTGATACGTGATCTACCCACCCACTCTCGACATAGGTTGGGAAACATAAGGCCAAATTCTCACTGCGGAGAGGACGGCGCAACACAAGCAAACCAACAGGGGCTAGACTCTGGAGCCTCCGACCTTTCTCGCGGATCTTCCGTGGCGCCACCCGGTTCTGTTCACAAACGTGAAGTGGCGAAACGCTTCAAAAAGCATCATAAAGCGAGTGAAACTGACAAGTTGCAAGCGCTGTTGGCGCATGATTTATGTTGCATTGAACCCCTGCTTTGAGCATGGATGTCCTGCATGCAGTCCACAAATGAGTGGTTGTCTAATCTAGGGTCCCCTTTTTGGGTCCCATGTAGTGCGGTACCCTTTCAATAAGAAGCCTTTAAACACATATTGCAGCCCACACCCAGCCCTAACTCATAGAGATGCGACAAGCACTCAGAATCAAAATCATCATCTTCGTAATCATGATAATCACAATAGTCATACTAGTCACAATAAGCATAACAAGCATCATAAGCATAACAAGCATAATTGCACAATAAGCATAATCAGCATAATAAGCATAATAAGCACAATAAGCATAATAAGCACAATAAGCACAATAAGCACAATAAGCACAATAAGCACTATAAGTATATTGGTCATAATAAACATAATAAGCATTTAAAAAATAAAAATAAAACATGATACGCATAACGCTGCTCACAGGATCTTCACCGAATCCTCATCGCCATGGTTCGAATGAACCTAAACTGCGCGCCGTCCACATCCACTGCGCCAGTGCAGAACAGGCAGCCATGAACAGGCTCCAGGCCACGACCCCCAACAGGTCATCTTGCAGCATATTCCTTGGACACTGAAACTGCTCGGCCCAGGACCTATCGGAAACCCTTACCAAGTGCGAATCCTAATCGCACACAGAGAAATGGAGGCGTGAACTTTGCGGAGGCTCCTGAAAACTGGCCGCAGGATCATCGGCAAGCGGGTCGCCACAGCTAGGACCGTACCCCCGACCAGGCTCACCAAGTAGTTGTAGCGATGAGGTCGTCTCAAGCGATAAACCACGAAGAGAACAGTCATGTACCTGGAACACTTCACAAAGGCTCAAGCTCCTCTCAAAAGAAGGCCAGAGGTCCCCCTCCCCCTTTCCCCCTTGCCAGCCCCTCTGGCCCAACTCAGGCCCACACAAGAAGGACCCGAAGGCGAAAGGCATGCTCACCACGTTCACAAAGGCCAGCAGCCCGTAGTAGTACTCACCAGCACGGAGGCGCACGAGGGCCAAGTCCAGGAAAGCCCAGACTCCACAGCTGAGGATGCCCAGGAACCTAGTTCCATGGTTGGGATAATACTAAAAAATGTAAGCTTCTGCTCCTTATTGGGTTTTAAGTACCCTGCAACATGTACATTGTTGCCCAACTATGACCAAGAAACCATGAGGTTGGAAATGCATAGAGTCCCAGGCCTTCCGTCAAGGCTGCGGCAACCCGGCCTCTTACACAATGCTCAAAGGCCTCCACTGAGCCAAACCAAGCGCGCAAACATTCCAAGATGATCTCCCTGTCGCACGGGATGCCGCTCCCCCGCGCGTCCACGTGATTCGCAGTGCAGCACTCGGTCTGCGCATCTGCTACAGTGAAGCTCCCCAGCTGGCGCGTGAACTCTTCCACCCAGGCGAAGTATTGGCGCAACATGTGGGTAATAAAAACATAGAATGGCCAAGAACACCCCGCCTGGATAAGCAAGCTTTGCAGACCAGCGCCATTCATCACAGCAACGAACCACAAGCACAGCTGAAAAACAAAGAGGCTCAGGCCCAAGGCCGTCGGTCCCAGAATTGTGGGCCGGATCACAAGCTCGCGGCTTGAGTTGTGGCTTTTCAAGAAAGCTGCGATCTCGAACATAGTCCACAGCCTCGTGGGGTAGGTCGGGTCCAAGAGCACCAACAAGCGCTTGGAATGCTTCAGGATGCCCCCGAGGCTCAAGATGCCTGCAACTTTGCGCTTGTAGTCGGACTGATGGATGCACACCCGATCCAAGAAGACGGTGGACCAAGGTCGCCATGTCAGGAACACCAGCAAGGCTGCAAGGCTGCCGAAGGTAAACCCCCAGGGGCCAAACTCATATATGGCGCCATCCAGGTCCGTCACAGCACAGGGTGATGGCAGAAGCCCCACATACCCCAGGGTCATCCCGGCCAAGGCAGCGAGGTTGCCTGCAAGGAACGCCGGGCGGCCATTATACATGACCATCAGCAAGCAGACCTTCTTCCATGGGTCTGCATGCCAGGAGTGGCTCCAGAAGCAGTCGATGCTCTCGGCTGGGAAGCTCTCCCCATACTGGTCCACTGTGCAATCTCTCTGCAAGCCTCTGCCACAACACCGTAGCACAGAGGAAGGCCAAGTTGCACCTGATGCGGCTGCTCCACAAACAAGGTTTAGGGTGTAGGATTTTAAGTTTTAAGTGCTTAGGAACTAAGTGTTTGGGATTAAGTGTTTAGGGTGTAGGATGAAGTGTTTAGAAGTAATTTTGTACCAGGTTCTGGGTTATTTAAGATCAAGAGTTTAGGATTTAAGCTTCAGGCGCAGGGTCCCCCAAACTATGACTCTCCCCAGACCCTAGCTTTGCCCCAGGCGCGCAAGAGCTCGGGGTCCTGGACTTCCATGGTCGCCACTGCAGCTGCCCTCTGCTGAATCACCACCTGCGCGGTGCACCCACCGGAGCAGTCTGACCAACAGTCATCAGCCGCTTCATCACGGGCTGGCAGCCCTAAAGGCAGGGGTGGAACGAAGTTGACCATGCGAAGCCGCAAAGCTTGAACCCCAAACGCCCTTGCGTAGACTGCGTAGACAAGGACATGCCACCAAGCTCACGTTCGAAATACTGGATCACTATATGCCTTGACCACCCCAAAGCCCAAGCTTCCATTTTCATGAACTACAACCCAATAAGTTGCAATCCAACCCACAGATGAAGGCTGTTCGGACCTTTGCATCTGTGGTGGGTAAGAAATTCAGGTGTGAGGGTGCGCGTGCATGCGTGCAACTGCGAGTGGCTGCGGTCCATGAAAGTGTGCATCATCGTTGAAGCAGGGGGCGCAGGCAGCGTGGAAAGGACTTGCACCAACGAAGACACCTTTCCATGCTGGTGAACTCCAGTGGGACGCCATTGGACGTACCTGCTCAACGACAATTTTGTGACACCCTGTATCATGCAAGGTCGGTTTTCCTCTGAACATCTTCGCTGCGCAATCCCAAAGAACAGTCTACCCCATGAAAACACCATTTGTGACTTTGCCGTTGCGTGAGGGTTTGTGACTTCAGAAGGTTGGCGACTTGGCTTCCGGCAACTCTTTCGGCAATTCAATGCTTGTCACGTTTGGCAAGTAAGTGCTTCGGCCCTTGACAAACGTCCTCAACCCGTCGTGAACAAGCATCGTGCGGTATTCCTCGAGCTGACGTGTCAGCATGTGTCAGCAGATGCTACCGGTTGGTTCACGAGATTGGAGGCCAACTGTGATCTTTTGTGTGGGAACGCGAAGATTTACTATTCAACATACGCACAGCTGATATCTTTCAGTTGTCACCTTCCAGAAAAGAACTGAATGTGCTTTTCTTGCCGGCCGAGAAGGCATCAGTCCGGTAGGCGGCAGCTCCAAAGTCCAATGGGTTTCGGGATTTGGGAAGCAAACCGAAAGCAAAAATCCAAAAACAAAAAACAATCGTTTTGATGTCAAATCGACAAGTCGATATGGAAAACATCACTTCCCATATTTGAGCGAATGCATTTTGCAACTCACCGTTGAACGGTGACCGTTCCATGCCTGTACGCATATAATGCCACAACACAGGCCTTGATGAAAGCGCGCGGACGAGACATGCACTCTGTCCATGTAATCAATGTGCACCACAAAAGTTTGCGTGGAAGAGAATGTGTACTTCGCATACAAACCAAAAAACGAAAATGCGCACCACAAATGTTCCTTCCTTTTCTAACTTACCCATATTCTTTCTTTTTTTCTGCTTTTACTACCTCAGCAGACCCAGCAAGTACGTTTCCAATGGTCAAAAAAGTCGCGCAAATAGGCGAACAAAATGGAATCTATTTTGGAGCGAGCGCCTCTTTACAACCAACATCCGTAGCACTAGGACTCGCAACTGGCCGAAAAGCGACCCGACCACGCAACACCCAAAACAAGAAACCAAAAAGCAACAAAAAAGCGAACAACAGGCCAGCAAGCAGGGTAAGACCAAGCTCCCTCTCGCAGTACACGACGAAGAGCTTGTGTGGGGACTGTCCCACGGACGCGTTGGGCAGTTCAGGTGATGGAGGTTCCTTGCTTTGCGACCTACCCATGCTTTCGCTTAATGTTTGTACTGGACGTGGCGCAGCATTGCTATGGGTGACGGACGGGCAGCTGAGTGATTGGTGCCGGTTCTTGTTTTCATTGGTCTCACCTCGCTGGCCTTGCCACCGGACCCGCAGGGGTGGCATCCAGCGGTTGATTACCTTGCGTTGCTCAACTGCCTGCTCCCGCAGCTGCGAGACGCGGAGCACGCGGGTGCCAACGTCCTCCTCTTGGTCACGGACAGTCGAAATTTCCTGTCCATCCCGCACTTCCCCTACTTTATACGACATCTCGTTGCACGGATGCAGTGGGAAGGAACTTATAGGGAAAAGTGGTTCCCTATCTTTGTGAACACTCTAGAGGCTGGACCACTTCACGTGGGCGGGGCCTGAAATCATGACTGTGCTCAGGGTTCTGGCGCCAGGTACTGTCCTGATATTGCTGGATCATGACACCCTCTTCACCGCCAGATGGGAGGCTGAGGAGCTACGGCGCTTTGCAGTTCTGGACCTCCTGCCCAGTTCCCTGTCGGTGGAGCTTTTAGGTAAAATGGACGTGGAGGTGGACGAGACACAGCCCTGTGGCTCGCTTCCATCCTCTCCTTGGAGCTGTTCGCCGGATGGATACATTCCGTCCGGAGCCCGGTCACCTAACTCCATTGGCATGGTTTGTGCGTCGGAGGATCAACTTGAGGCCAATGGGGGGTTGGTGATCTTCTACCCGGATGCCCCTGATGCATCGTGCCCGCAACCTCCTGCCTTCGGCATTCCGCGCACTGCTGTTGAAGCTGTGGACATCGTGCGTGCGGCATTGGCCCGCGCGTTTACGAGACTCATCCTCCCCAGTGGAGTGCCCACTCCATTGCCTGGCATGCCTGTTTTCGGAACACCCCCCTTGCTGGCAGGAACGCCAACAGGCATTCTGACTTTGTGTTTGCTTGGGCAATGCTAGGCAGATATGTGCATGAGCTAGCATGGAAACGGGCCAACCTCGAGGATAGCCGCCCCGAGCCACAGATTGCCTTTGGCTCCTCTCCCGTGGGGCAGGTGAAAGGAGTCAAAACCTGGGGACAAGGTCCCTATGAGCAGGGCTTCCTTCCCCTCCTGTTAGGCTATGGCAGTTCACAAACCCGAATGGCGATTTTGCCAGGGCCAGACCTGTTCATGGCGAATCGTTTTGCCGAAGCTGTCCCCCCCCCGTTTGTTCATGGATATGGTGCCAAAGGGACAAGTGTTTTGCGGCTCTGGGGACAGGTGCACCGGATGCCCACCCTGCCAGAGGCCATTTGGGGCAACGGTGACGCGGTTCCTCTATGGGCCGCTGTGGGGGGAAAGGGCAACGGACCAGTTCGGATCCAGCTTTTCCCTGGGGTCCTTATGTATTGGAAAAGAGAAGCCTTGTCCTCCTGTGGAGCCTCGCCCAAGTGGCGCAGCCGGCCAAACACCCCAAAAGGGCCGTTAGCCATTCTGACTGCTGCAGCGCACTCGTACTTTGCCCAGGCGGATGTGCCTTGGGCACTTCTCGCTGCCGACACGCAGGCCACGTCTTTGGGCCTCAGCCGGTACTGGGATGACGCCCTAGCGTTGCGAGTGCACCAGGCCCTTGCAGCTTTCGGATTTCCGGCCTATCAGCACCCGCCCCCGAAGCCCCACCGTACACTGGCTGGGGAATGCAGGTCGCTCTTCATTAGCGGGATGAATGGCAGAGGCGAGAACGCGCCCGCTTCCGTCTCGTGCAGTATCATTCACACCGCCAACTCCTATGCACTGACGGGCCTGGAAATGGAACAAGTCCGGGAGAACCAAGGCAAGCCGGTTAGATTTGACCTTACTCACCGCCCGCTGCTGCTCTCGTCTAGTGGCCACGCGTCACACGCATTGTTGCTCCTCCCGCAGGCCCCCCAAGTTTGGGCCAAGGCCCTCTACCCACACATTGAAGGATGCCATTTGCCGGCTGGGGTGAGGGCCAGGATCAGCGCTGTTGAAGCAGCCCTTATCATGAAGCCGGCCTTGGCACACTTGCACATGCCACACACTGCAGCCTTAACGGCTTTACATGTGGGCTTAGGTGCCGGCATGGCCGGTCAGTGCAAACTACGCATCCGTGGCTTCTCCGCCGGTTCCTACACCGGCGCAGCAGTGGTCATTGCATGGCACGAGCGCCAGCAGAGCCCCCTGTGCAAAGGAGATTTCGTCCCCATCGAGGCCCGACATTGCCATGCCACGGGCTATGTTGCGATACATTCTGGGGTCAGAGCTGCGACATGCCGTCAGTCTTGTCCACCACCAGGGCGACCAGCTTTGCATCTTCCGGCCGAGCTTGGCGGCGAGGGAGGAGGCGCTTAGGGATGGGGCACGCCTGTACTTCTTCTCTGAGTCCGATACCTTCGGCAGTGGAGGCCACTCCTATGGCCACTTTGTTGACAGTGAGGAGTTGTTTCAGCTTACCCCAGGGGATTACGTGCACAAGGAGTTGACCAGGAGGATTTGCGGTTTGGCGGATCCTCGGCTCGACCGTGCTGTCAGGGCGTCCTTGATGGGCGTCGCTTGTGCTACCGGAACGTTCCCAGGCTTTTGTCAAAGCGGTACTGGGACGGCAAGTCACCCGGCAGGATATGGAGAAATTCCTCAACCTGCCGCCTGCGACTAATCGGGGGATCATGGACTTGCGAGGTGACTGCACGGGCATCCTGTTGCAGGAGGCCAAGCCTCACTTGACTGACTTACCACGGCCCTACCACGAGCTTGGTCCCACGATGAAACTTGTGCTGGACATGTGGCTTCCCCTCCTGCCGCTCGAGCGCCTTGTTGATATGCTTGGCTACCAGTTCTTCGCCATGGCATCAGAAGCAGAAGTTGACGAGGAGCCCTCGGAGCAGTATCACTACCCGGAGCAAGCAACCGTCAAACGTGCCCCAGTGCCCACACGTGGCCGATCGGCTTACTTCATCGGGTCTATCCGAGGGCAACTGTCATCTTTCTCACACCAGACTTGGCAGGAGTTCCTGGAAGGCGCCGAATGTGGTTTGCTGTCGCCGGCAAAGTACCCGCCAAGGGCACTGCGCTGCTGGTCACTCTGAGCGAAGGCAGTCGTGACACGACCTACCCTGGTGTGTTCATCGAGCTTACCGCCCCTAAGAAGCTTCGTACCAACGCGGGCGAGACCAAGGCAATGCAGCCCGTGAACCTAACAATTGCCCTGCTACTGTCGGATGATCAGCACAACCACCTGGTGAATCAATATACCTTGCCCAGGGTCAGCCAGCTGGAGGTTCTCCCTGGCGGAGCTTCCACCCCGCTTTGGGATGCGTTGCTGCACATGCCTAGGGAGCGACAGCATGTCGCTCTTGGAGTACCGCTGGCGGACTCCCCATTGGAAGCGATTCGCCAGCCGTATTGGCTGCCGAACTTTCTCACGGACCTTGTGCTTGTTCTGCTCACCCGATTGGTTGTCCAAGGGCATTGGCATGACTCGTGGGCCCATCTTATCCACCCTGTAGTCTGTCAGGTTCTTAGGGGAAGGCATGGCACGCAAGTCAGCCAGGCCTCTCGTCTTGAGGGGATAGGCTATGACGATCCTCTAAGTAGCCTCCTAGCAAGCTGGCCAGAGGAGGACAAAGTCTATGCTAAAGAATGGATTCCGCAGTTGCTGACCGGACTTCTAGATACCCTGCCTGTTGCCAGCTCGCACAGAAAGGAAGCGAAGGCCTTGTAGAGCTTGCTGTTTGCCCCTTTGTGCTCAAAGGACGGATCCACTTGAGGAGCTTCCAGAACAAATCTCCGTGCAGTAGGAGTTGGATTTGTCGTTGGAAGACGGCCCCAGCCTTCAGACTTCAGCACGCGGATATGATTCTCGCCCCAAGTAGCCTTCAGCGCCCACGCTTGAGCGAAAGGTGGGACCAGTGGAGCAGGCCGCAGTGATGGCCATGAAGTAACGTTTTAAGGCCCCAGCTTGTTTGAGAGGAAAGTCTTAAAGACAACCATGTTCCATGAGCGTGGTTGTCCCGTCAGAGGAAAGTCCTTTGAAGTTTGACATGCCTCCATGAGGCTCATATTAACTTTACCCAGCTGGTCTTCTGGAACACTGGAACGCAACAGAAACTTCATTTGGACCACGATTTTTGGCATACTGGGAGACCAGCCCAATGGGCGCCCTGGCGAAAAACCTGATGTCGAAGGTGAGTACAATGTCGGCCAACAACCAGCTGAGTCAGGCACGCGGACCCATCGACACGTCTCCATCCACCTGCCAGCAGGGCTGCGTAGCGGTCAAGCAGATGTTGCAAATTGGGGCCTGTCTTCACTGTGGAGGTCACTTCGGCTTCCCTACCTTTTGGAGTTGATTTCTTGCCCTCTTTTTGTGTCTCCAAATCCACACACCTTTCACCCACACACTTCCACACTTGAACAGCCAGCAGAACCCAGCCGACACACACGCAAACGCACACCCACTAAAGCCACTTTGCACCCACATAATAACACACACCACACTCCATGACACACGACTCTGCCAAAACGCCATTCACAATAGACTCCATGCGTTACCACCCTTTTCCCACACACTGAAACTTTCCTTGCACACTGAAGCCAAAGACATGCACCCGCAAACCAACCCACTTTGCAACCACAAATGCTCACACACACACATCCACAACACTCTTGCACATGCACACTCAGAAAAACAGCCAAAACCACAAAATGCACATTCTTATGGATCTCTTAAGTTCCGATTGCAATGTTTTTCACTGTCTTTCTGGTCAATCGACAGCTTACCGGGCTGACAGCACTCACCAAAACACTTGCTGAACGATCTGTTTTGTATTTTGGTTCAGGGCGGTTGCTCGAAACTCTCTCTTTCTGAAGCTTGCAACTTAACCGAGAGATCATTCCGACAAAAAACAAAGAAAACATTGAGCAAAAAGCAAGAGAAAAATTCTGTTCAGACGGACAAAGGCAATTTGAACTGAAAAAACAAAAGTGTTGCTGTGCATGAATCTACTACTGAATCTGAAGAAAATTGTCCAAGTTTCATGACTTTCCAGTGTTTTCTCGATTTCTCCAAAGTTAAAAAAGAAACAATGTTTTTGCAGTTCTTGCTCACATTTAAAAAACAATCACACTGACCTCTCCTTATGGCCAGAACGACTTGGGAGTCGCCCAGCCTCGATTTCCATTCCATTCGACTCTTTTGACAAAGCTTCGATTACGTTCTCTTGTCTTTGATTTTCCAAAATGGCCAAACAGAAATTCAAGGCACACTAAAATTTGACAGAAGATTAAGCAGAAGAAACTCTGCTTTCTTTCAGGCTGGGTGCCCTCAATTCTTTGTCTTTCGTTTTTGGTTGCGTGTTGCAATTCTTCCCTGGATTCAGCACCATTCAAAGAATTTTCAAAATTTCTGACTGTTGAAAAAAAAAGCCAAAAAAAACCTCAAAATCAACACTTAATCAGTTAAATTGTTGAATTTACTCTGGTGTTTCGCTCGCTTCGCTCGCACTCATTCACATTCTGGTAATACACTTTGCAATTTTCGAGTGGTTTGGCTTGGGCGTCGCGCGCAACCTTAACGAATCAAGACCACGGTTAAACTCGTCTCGTCCTGCAGTTGATTTCTGTCCAAACGGCACTGTCAGAGGCTTTTAAAAACACTTGTTTCAAATGTTTCAAAGCATTGAACTTTTCCAAGCTGCAGTTTCCACCGAGTTGACTCTGCACCCTTCTTTTCTCCTCTTCTGCCTTCAGGCCTTGCACCAAAACCTGGAGAATCTGAAACCCAAGATGAGGGGCAGCAAAGTTGATCGAAAAGGTAGGGAAGCTCCAGTGACCTCCACAGTTAGAGAAAGTTCCGGTGCCAAACAAGTTCACTTTGCCGCCTTGCTGCCGGCTGTTCTAATTTTGGGGAAAGACTGACACAAGACTTAGACAGGAACCGACTGAGAGGCTTATTTGTTTTACTCGCAACGAGGAGCTGTGAAAGCCAGATCTGGCTTTCCGTGTGTGAAAAAAACGCCGCAACTGGGCCCAGAAACGGCTCCTAAACTTGGGTTCCAATTTGAGGCTCCAACCTGGGTGGCCTTGTATGTTCACACAGGAAATCCAAAAATCTAGGGTCCGTTTTCGGTGTCCAGAATTGAGCTGCTTTTGACCCATTTGAGTTCAATAACAATTGAAATCAACTCACAGACAAACAAGATTTTTTCTATTCGATACTGTTTGCATCAACACTCAAGAAAACAAAAAACGCCGTCGATACGCGTGTTCTTGGCTTTGCTAAACTTGTCTTGAGCTGGCATTCAAGACAAAGCACTCTTGCATTGTTCGCGTGCGATCTTTCTTGCACTGTAGAGGTCACTTCGGTTTGGAGTTGATTTCTTGCCCTCTTTTTGTGTCTCCAAATCCACACACCTTTCACCCACCACTTCCACACTTGAACAGCCAGCAGAACCCAGCCGACACACACGCAAACGCAACCCACTAAAGCCACTTTGCACAGCACATCGAAGTGGACTCTCCGAAAAACAGCTGGCACGCCGAGACAGGCTAGGAAGTTCACCTGGTACCTTACCGTGTCGGTCGGTAATTCTGCTGTCGATTTTCGATTTACAGCTTGCCGGCTGACCTTCTTTGCACCTATGTTGCGTGATAACTGCACTCTTGTCTGCAATTGCTTCAGCAAAACGGCGCGGACTGATTCTTAGCAAAGGCGAGGATGTTCTTGGGCTTGCAGAAAATGTCCGAGCATTTTTCAAAAAATCAACCTTCACGATCAACACGTTACTTTGGCGCGTGAAAGCTTAGCAATTTAGCATAAGGTCCGAAGGGCAATTTTTACGCCTGTTTCCGGTCTGTCTGCAGGGGCCGCGGAAGCAATATACAACAACTCTGAACCAAGGAAGGGACAAGGAACAAGGGAGAAAACAAGGAGAAACAGGAAGGAACAAGGAGGAACGCGGATTTCACCTGGAATTCTGCAACGACTGCGCTGCTGATGTAGTAAAAGAGGCAATGGTGCAAAAAAAAAACTTACCTTGCTGGCCTTGCGTCCTGCAACAAGAACCACTGCGATAAAGGTTCTTTTGACGCTTATTGAAGAATTCGGCGCAACTGCGCGCCCAAGAAGGTCCGCGCAGCCAGTACGAGTTGCAGCAAAGAAAAGGACAACGGCGCCAGCGTAGAGGAGCACTGAAAGAAAAGTGCAAGCCCTCGCGGGCCACCAGCTGGAGACAAACGGGCCCCAGACGCCTTAAAAGAGGCGGCCACCTTGTAAAGAGGCAGCCGCAATCAGAACAGAAGCCGCCGTGTACAGCAGAACTAAACAAGCAACAACAGCTTCATTCAGGCTAAGCAACCTGTACAAGCGCAATATTCAGCGAAGTGACAAAAGTGCAGTAACTCAGAAGACGACTTCGAGAGGTCAACTTAGCGGAAGCCACGGAAATTGCAGCGGAATCATCAAAACGCAAATAAAATTGCGCGAAACCACAGCGGAAGCGTCGACACCAAGACTTCGTCCCACTTGTGCCATTCGCCAATCTCAGTGTTTTTTTGAAGTGGACGCCTCTTTACTCATCTTTACTTATCAGCCGCAAATTCCGGCCTCGGTTTCGCCCAAATTCCGTTCATTTTAATGCTCTTGTGGTGACCGTTGCGGCGCGCAAATTCCGGTCTTGAACCTTCTCGTGAACGGCCTTGGCTGGTGCTGAATGTATTTGCATTGGTTGTGAAAAGCAGAGCTCGCGCAGCAGTCTCTTTTTCACTTCGCACTTGAGCCAAACACCAAAGTGTTCAGCAAGCTTCAGTTCTTGCAGCAAGCTCTCTCCAAGAGCTAAGGGCTCCAAAAAGCTACGAATTCCATCTCAACTTTGTTCTACAAAGGAGGTAAAGCAAAAGAACAATGCAACTGCTTTGGTCTACACCTCGGGGACTTCAGGTCACTTCCGAACAGCAAAACAGCGAAGCTTCAGAGTCCACTCTGCACTCCTACTCCCATCCTACACGTCCAACGGCAACGAACGAAGTGGCGGGGACACGGAGTGAGTTGCAACAAGACAGAACCTCAGAGTTCTGACACGCACTTCTTCACTACTGCTCTCAAGCAGTTCCAAGTGCTTCAAAACTCATCCTAGGCCATGCCAACAAGACAAGACATGCGTCGCAGTCAACCCAAACATGCTTTAGGGACTTTGGGCAAAACCAAACATGCTCATGCCAAGTCATGCAGCAGAAAAACTCTCATGCTTCTCTCTGTATGGTCAAACACCACATGGCACCAACTGGGCAAACACTACAGGTGAATTTTACGTCTGCACGCTGCGAGGCGTAGCCACCCGAAGGGGCTGTGGGTTCAAGTGAAACAAAAGCTTACTAAAACTGTGGGGTGAAACTGCCGGTAAGTTCCCCCTCTCATTCCTTGTCCTCGGTTTTGACGTACCGCTACCCTCAACCGAAGTGAGGCCGGAATGTCGTTTTGACCAAGTCGTTGCCATTGGCTTGAAGACTTTGGCCAAGGCAAATTGCCTGTATGCTTGCACATTCTCTGTGTTGTCTATTCGGGAGGTGATCCATGCCCTCGTTCGTGGAGGCCGCTATCCCTCAACCGAATGGAGGTCATTCCTGTAGACCCAGATGCTCGTTCTACGAGTCTCATTGCATGTCCTGAGTGCTTCCATCCACACCCCTCAACCGTAGTGAGGCCGGACATGTCTTCAAACCAGGTCATGGCCCAAGGCTTCATGGACTCTGGTTACGGTGGCTGCCTCTTGATGCACAGGGCATACTTCCTGTGGCTTTTGCCGGGAGGTGATCCATGCCCTCCGATTCTCAGAGGCCGCTATCCCTCTACCGGCGGGGTGGTCAATCCCCATACATAGACCGTTCCGATTGAGGCCCAATTCTGCACTTTCTCGTCATCTCACCTTGACGGATCCATGCCCTCGATTCACACATCTCCAACACGAGCCAAGCAGGAGGAACAGGTGAAGTACCTGCCCAAACATACCCCTTTTTAGGCTGGAGGACGCTAAGCGACCGAAATCGCCGCTACGCACCGGTGACCCCACGCCACACACCTTCAACAGGTGGCCGGTACAGGCGCCTGACAGGGGGCCGGGCAAGGTGCCGACTACCAGGTCAAACCCACCCTGCCTGTGAGGATATTATGTACGAGGCCGCTATCCATTGTGAGACTTGACATTCTCCAATCCAGCCGTAGCCATTGTTCCAAAGACAGTCGGCTGGCTCTCTTGTTTGCCACCAAAACTCCATACTCTCACTTGGGAGTCGATTACCCTCAACCGAAGTGAGGCCCACTCTGCAACCACGGGTTAGCTGCATGCTTGGTCCTTGTGGGCATTTCTGAAAGCAGTGACAACGAATCCTTCACGGAGTACGTCCCGGCTAATCCAGGGTTCTCAGCAGCTCCGGTGTTCTCGCACTTACTAACCGTGCCTTGCTGTTCTCCCCAGAATCGCCCTGGCTTTCTCGCACTTACTCACCAGTCGACGTATTCCTCACCACAAAGTTCACTGCCATTGGGACTCGAGGCTTCTCCAGTGCAATGCTGGTACCTGCTCTTTGCTGGCCTCCATGCCTGGCCAGTTTCCTTTATCCATATTCTGGAGTTTGCTCTTTCCATATCTCACATTCCCTCAGACCTAAGTCGAGGCCGAATGATTGCTTTGTGTGATTGAGCACTGCTGGGCTGCGGTTGTCTTCTATCAATTGCTCCGACACACCGGCACCGCGGAGTCTATGCTTCAAGCTCTTGACCGCTTTGCACCCAGTAGCATCAGCCGTCCAAGCTGCATGCAGTGCTTCCAGAGTCTCCAGGACTCAATTCCGGCAGACCATTCATTCCAGTGCCCGGTCTGCCCATTCCATGTCATGCTCGCAATTATCAGTCCCTCTTGTGCCCATGCGGCATCTTTTCCAGGAACTGCTTGTCATCATTCTTCCCTCAGCTGAAGCGAGGCCGGAACTTCATGCACCGTTCTTCATCAGCGAGGCGTTTTCGCAACCCTTCTGTTGTTCCCTCAGCCGTGGCGAGGCCGAACCATCCATTCCCTTAGCCCGGCGAGGCCGAACCTTTGCTCCAGCATAGCGAGGCCGAAACTGCCCTTGCATAGCCTCACATGGCATCTCCGCTGGTTTCACGGGTTCTGAAAGCATTGTTCTGCGAGGGTATGTTGATCACCCTCATTCCGGCAAGCTAAGCCTGCATTCGGGTTTGCCCTCACATGGCCCTTAGTGGCGAGGCTGTGCTCGCAATTCAATCCACTTCCACTTGCCTGGTTACTGGCCGGCGACATTCCATCACCTCAAAGGAGCATCCATTCCTCATCATCTTCCGACAAGGCCAGCATCCTTCTCGACACATCAGGGCCATACACCATTATCACCAGCCTTCCCAGGTATCTGATTACACGTCCGCTGCCATCAATCATCAGGGATGGGTCTGTGGGATCGACATAGAAATCGATGTTCCAAAGTCTCGCATCTTCACAGCATCGGAAGTTCCGGAGCTGCAAGTGGAGGTTAGCTGCATTCAGGCTTCTTTGGACATTCCAATTCCCACAGCTGCCCCAGGCTATGTTGCCTCTCCTGGTGCGACGGACAAAGTGGATACGATATGACTGCGACAGTTCCAGGAAGAGTCCTTCACTACGCCCCTGGTGTGACCATGCAAATACACAGCATGCAATTGCCGGCATGGTCCGTCGCTCTCCGTCTGCCTTGCAGCAAGTCTCTTTGGCGTGTGGCACACTGTCCAGGGCACAGTGGACGGCCACTTTGGTCGCCGATAGCCCACGGGCGGAATTCTGGGGTTGAGACGGGGCCCTGTTCCACCAAAGGAAGTTAAGGCCTCGGAACCCGATTCGCTCGCACAGGTCTGCTATCTTCTTGCACCTCAGTTCCAGGAGGTGTTTCCCTCAACCGTAGTGAGGCCGAACTATGTTGTCCCTCCGAAGCGAGGCCGAAGACTTTCCACAATCCTCAGCTCAGGCGAGGCCGACAACACCCTCAGCAGCGAGGTCGAAAGTTCCCTCAGCACTCGGCGAGGCCGTACACAGGCAGCTATGTGGCTGGCAGAACTACCGAGCAAACACAGTGGTTTCGGTTTGAGTCCTGTTGGAGCCCACCCTTAGGTACAGCCTCCAGGCCACCGATCCGCTCACTACCTGCGCACCCCACCGGGGTTGAGCCGAGACTTGAGCCAGGTGAATTTTACTCGAGAGCGGGCGATGTCGCTAGCCAATTAGGCTCTTCGGGACCAAAGTCCCGGAAGTAAAGGTGAAACAGTGAGAACAACTACTCTCGGGAATGCCTTGGCCTGCTAGACACGGCCGTGCTTGTGAAGGCATCCGGAGATGTTACGGAAAGAGCTACGGGCAGGGAGAACCTCACCATCCCTCAGAGTCTTTACAGACTTGACAAGATTCTCGCCGCAGCACAGGGAGAGACTCACCTTCTGGCTCATCGCAGATCACTGAAACAGGGCCCTCCCGAGTCAATAATGCCCTGTTCGCTGAGATGGCTCCAGAAAGGCTGACACTCCATTAACAACGTTTCCGCGCACCACCTTGGGTACACGCCAACGTGTCTGAGCTTGTCGCGCAGCCAGCCTTGGCGTGAAGGGCTGAAATCCGCCACAAGCGACCAAAAGCCTGTCCAGCTGTGTTTGGCTTCCTTTCCCTCCCATGTCCATTCATTCGTGTCGAAGAAAATGAGCCTCGGATGGGGGGAATTCGCCGTGGTACGACTCACAGCTACATTTAGTGGTCCCAAATCGCGGAGGGTCCACCCTGCAGCTCGAAGATAGGCCAAAATGATGGCCATGTAGCACAAGAACTGGAAGCAACTCTGGCTTCCAGCGCCGAATCGGGTGAGAACCTCAACCCCTGGAACACACCGCTCTTGCAGCGACATGTAAAATGGAAACACCTGCTCTCCACCCCTCCACAGCAGGCGGATTCGCACGAGCCCACACCAGTAGACCTTCGCCGTTAAACGGGGAAAGATGTTACTGATGCGCTCCTCTTCGGCTTGGCTTTCATCCGAAAATTTCCACACCAGGGGAGCCGATTCGGCTACATAGGCTACTCGCGTTCGGCCGAACATGAGCATAGTCAGATCCATGGTGTCCCGGACATGGAGGCTGTGGGTGATGTCATGGACCATGACTAGGTTGACTGGAAGATAGTGCAGAGGTTCCTTTGGCTTGCCGCGGTGTGCCTTCCACTGGCCTTGAAAGTGGAACGCGGCTGCCTGTGGGTCTGCCCTCCGACGCTCGTCTACTACCACTGCATCGTCTCTTCCAGAACTTGCCGCTCTATCTATCTGATGGTTTGCTTCACGGAGGACAATTGATCCTTCCCTGGATGCTTTGTTGTCCAGGGGCCACCCTGAGCTCTCGGGAGAGCTTGCGGGGTCATGAAGAGAGGTGAGATCCTCAACCTCCGCGTGGGCATCAGGGCGCCCTGGGTTCGATGAGGAGGAGTTTGGCAGAGGAGCCGCGTTTCGGGAGAGAACCTCTTCCCTTCTGTGCCCGCTTGAATCTGAGGAGCTTCTTAACTTGACCCTTCGTTCCCAGGGGGAAAGCTGTTCGGAGCGCCAATCATTGGTTGCATCCGAAGGAGCTTCGGGCACGTCTTCCGCCTGGGCTCGCCTGCTTGGCGGAGGAGCAGGTGGTGTAGGGCGTGGTGTTGAGTTCGCCCGGAAACGCGCATCGCTTTCCGCTAAGGAAAGATGCCTAGCATGGCTCCTTGCTTTACTCCTGGAGATCGAACCAGGGCTTTTTGTAGGGAGATCTCGCGCGCTTCTTTCCATGTTCACCTCCCTTGCTGCATCCAGCTCTTCTCGTGGCAATCTTGATTGCTTGCCTTTGAGGCCTTTGGATTTGCCGTGCCCTTTATTCCATCCTTTTCCCATAGCTCACTTCCTAAAAGAGAGAGCGGTTTGTGTCAGGCCGTCCTTTTTTGCTTTGGCTTTAATTTTAGCTTTAGACTTGGGAAAAGCGGGTGTGGACTGGGGAGGCAGGGGAGGAATCTGAGGGAGAGACTCTCCTGTGCTGCTACTTGCCACTGCTTCACATACACTTGTGTTTGAAGGCACAACGGCTGCGGGATGTGGCGAGCAACTCTGCCTCAAGCCGAAGAAGGCTTTCACGCCAGCCTTGGGGACTAGGCTTCTTTTTTGGGCTTCTTGGAATTTGCTATTAGGCTTCTTGCAGACCTGACTGCACCTGCCTTGACATCCCGGTTTGGCCTTTAGGATTCTGACAGCTTGGAAAACTCCACACTTTTTGCATACCACTGACTCTCCAAGGTTGATCATGTGGTGAGACACATGAAAGCCCCACGGAGTCGAGGTGGGCACAGGCAGACTCTGGCACGGGAACTGAAGAACGTGCTCAACTACCTCATGCGGATCGACTTGTTGCACGTAAAGCCCGCACCCTTCGCACTTGATGCACAGGTTGTTGGTGCTTTCTCCGCTAGAGATTTTCCAATTGTGCATGGTCTGAGGATTGGCCTCCTTGACTGCATGCAAAAGAAGCTGTTTTTTATTGGGTCCTTTTTTGGAGGAAAGCTCGGCCTTGTCCTTAGCCTTCCTCTCGAATTTGACCTCATTTGCTGAGGGCAGCGGGCAATTGGCGAGGAGGAACTCAGCTCGCTTTCCTAAGAAAGTGGAGATCTCTCGTGCAGTGCTGTCAATTTGCCTGACGTTTGCCACATGCTCTTGTGACAAAATCTCATTAGCCTTTTGACCGCACAGCCAGTCTGCATGTCTGTTGGCTTCCCAGGCCCATGAGGAGCCAGTGCCATGCCTGGCTGCGTGCTCTTCTTTGGTTAAGTGCCCTTTTGTCCAGACCGGTTTCAATCTATTTCGGTCATCCTGACCTGCGGTCCAGATACTTGGCCAAAGGTAATGGGCGTTGGGGTTTTTAAGTCTAGTGAGCGCAATTTTGCTATCGCAGGCAACAAAATTGTTTTGGTTGGACAAGCCCAAAAGGAAATCAAGTGCCTTTGACTCAGCGTCATTTACCGTGAAACCTACCTGAAGGACCCCCACCGCGTACCCTACAATCTTGTAGGCCGGATCCGGCTCCGGGCCTGGCCAGCAGCATGCCGGCAGATGGCCATCCTTGCGCTGTATGGCAACTAAGCTCCAAGTTGCCATTCTGAGCCCGGGATCGGAGGCCTGTGGTCCTCCTGACCCATCCGTGCCAAACCAGACTGGTTGGCAGCTCTGTGCCGCTTCTTCAAGGTTTCCTTCAACACGGGTTTCAAGGAAAGAGGGAGGGTGGTCAGGGT
Organism: Symbiodinium natans; assembly: GCA_905221605.1. Taxonomy (NCBI): domain Eukaryota; class Dinophyceae; order Suessiales; family Symbiodiniaceae; genus Symbiodinium; species Symbiodinium natans. The sequence continues at coordinate 130,422 of CAJNDS010002522.1, forward strand.
GCTTGGTAAGCGGGGCTGGGACTAGTCCTCTCAGCCAGAAGCATTCTGGTGCATCCACCCTACTCCTCCACTCAGGGTCGGGGCCAATGTCGTGCGCTGCCCACGCAGGGCAAGTGTGGAGCGCATGCACAAAGGAGTTGGCCCCACCACACCTCGTGCACACCGCGTGCCCTCCATGTCCATTGTAGGCTACAGCGCCTTGCCAGACCATGCGTAGCCCTGTTACCTTTAGAGTGTTCCCTTTGGCTTTTTTCAGCAGGCTCCTGTGGGTCGTCCAGTCTAAACCTTGCTCGGCTCCTCCGCCGCCGTGCTGGCTTGCAATTCGCCCCCAACGCTCGCGCAACATGGCTCCTCGCAGCTGCTCCTTCACCTGCTGTGCCGTTCTGGCGTTTCCCCACTCGAGTCTAATGGTGAGGTCTGGCCTCGACCATACTTCCATGGCGGGAGCTTCAAAACCCATGTCGCGGAGATAGCACACCATAGCGGCAATCGGGCCAGCTGCTAGTCTCCAGGGGTGAGCCGCTCGCGCAAGTCTTTTCCACGTTACCCCCCATGCTTGTTGAATGCGTGGCGCACACGGGCCATTGATGGCTACGCAACGGCTTAGGCTGTCCCAATGTTCCAGAACGATGCGGATAACCGGATCTTGGACATTAAACTCGCCCATATCAAAGACCACATCCGCTGAACCAAGCGCCAGTCTGGTGGAGTGGGACACCGCCATTCCCCTCACCACCTTCATTCTCTTTGGAGACAGCCCTTGGGCCTGGTGCCCCCAGGTGCCCGCCGTAAAGGCGCTGGTTTTAAAAGCGCGAATCGCATGCTTTTTCTGGCCTAGCCCTAACCGGTGAAGTTTGGCGCTCCTCTTGACCGCTTTCTGGATGCGGCTGTTTGAGGTCTTTACCCGCCTCCTTCTGCCTCCAGACGAATCCGCCCCCAAGTCTTTGACAAGGCTTTGCACCTGCGGCTCTTTGTCCTTTCTCCTGTTACGGAGCTCTTTTTCCGCAGACCCATCCGAGCATACAAAGGCTGACTTCCGGATGCTGAGCTGCAGCTTGGCTGCCCCTAGCTCCGACTGAAGCATGCGGAACACAGCAAGTGCCTGCCTTGCTGCTGCCTGTGGCTCGCGGTGCTCAACATCGACTGAGATGTCATCCAGCCATACGTCCATGGACTGGATCTGGTTCGCCTGGTAAACCTTCTGGCAAGTGGGAAACAACGCCAACTTTGCCAAAGCAGGGGCAATGGGGCAGCCTGCCATTATGCCCCTGCTGGCCCATATGGGGTGAGAAACTCGACCCTCGGAAGAGATCAGTCGTTCGCCTCGATATATCTGGAGCGCTATATTGAGGACGACCTGGGGGAAACCCAGGATTTTGGCTTGTTGTATCAACAGCTCATGTTCCACTGTCTCATAAAAAGTAGTGAGGTCGATGAAGATACTCACCCGACTTAAACCTCTCGATCGGCTGATTTCGGAAAGGAAGACTCTGCGGACTGAAATGTCCAAACAAGCTTGCCCTGGACGAGCCGCGTCCCACGGAGCTACAAGCTCAAAGCGGGCTATCCATTCAGCCACCAGGTTGTATCTGGCTTGGGTCCAAAGCTTGTACGCCACATGGCATAGTGCAATCGGGCGTTCGATTTCTACCGACTTAACAAGCATGGTAACCTGTGTGGTACACCACTGATGCGGGGCCTGGCCGGTTTTTTCCACAAGGTGAAAGAAATGGGTGAGATCCTCGACCCTTTTTTCAGGCAGGGCTTTAAGGAAGGGAATCGTCCAACCATCTGGTCCTGGGGCTTTCAGAGGCAGACGTTTGATGCGGAGCATAATTGCCAGTGGGTCTAGCGGAGGGAGTAGCTCGGCCTCTCGTTTAGCTTCTACGAGCAGTAGGGGAAAAACGGTGGGAACAGGCTCGAACTCTCCTTGCCAAATCGGTTGCCACTGGGCCAATCGGCAGTATGGACGGAGCATAGGTTCCATTGTTTGGAAAGGCCTATCAAGGCCAGATTCATGGCTTTTCATGGCGCGGAAGAGAGGCCTCATTCCTTTCTGTACGGCGCCGTCTAGCCACTCCTTGTACCGCTCCTTGTCGCAACGGGCGTGCTCCTTTAGGGCCCTTGAGGCTTCGTCCTCGATCCACTTGCGGGTGTCGATGTCATCCTCCCCGGCGAGAAGGGATTTGATCTTTGCCTGTTTGTCGCCATTGATTTCCTGGGCCTCGGAATCAGTCAGGCCTGACAACAGGTGCTCGAGCTCTTCGGCTTTGATGATTTTTTGGGGGGTTTTATTTGCCCAGACCTGCAGCCTCTGCCATTTTGCATGATTGTCCGTGTACTTGTAGACTTTGGACGGGGCCAAAAGTCGACTGTGTTTCAAAGACAAGGTGATGCCCCGGACTGCGGTTTCTTCGGGACACACCGTTGCCGAACACTCTTGGGCCAGGGCGGCAAATGCCAGCGAGACTTCATCAGAAATCTCACGCCCCATCCACTTGATATGTGTGATGCACGGCAATTTCCTGCTGCACCCTGCCACTTCACCAACAGGTCCATACGCAGGAAGCTGGAAAACCTTACACTGGCCCCCCATCGTATCGCAAGTGAGGATCAGGCTAGAGTGGGGCCGATGTGGGGCAGTCCAATCTGCTGCAATGCTGGAGATGCTCCTGAGCTTGCTGCTGCAGATGCAGTAGTCAAGTTCGTTGCCACTATCACACGTAGCCTGCCCAGTCACAATCGGGTAAGCTTGTAGTTCACTGAGGATGTTACTGGCCAGGAGCTCCTCTGGAGCCACATTCCAATCCCCTATGGCAAACCAGTGCCCGGAGTGAGCCTTTATATTTGCCATTAGGCGGGACAGGATTTCAGCGTTTGGGTGCGAATCATACGCTACACCTGACCGCAAGTAGACGCTGAAGCATGCAATCTCCGCCTGTCTTGTTCTGACCGCAACTGCTGTGAAACCGCCCCCCTCGAAAGAAACATGACTTAAGAAACGGGCTTGCCAATGCTTGCGAACCAAGATCCCCGTACCTCCGAGGACTCCTTTCCCTTGACCAGGGGAGCCCGACCCGCCATGCAACTCGTAGCCACATCGTGCTGCTTTCCGGGCCGCTGACTCTCTTGAGTCTCCAATAAGGTGGGTTTCTTGAAGGCACACAACCGGCTCCTTGAGTTGGTCAAGCCAAGTTACAATTTCCGCCCTCCAACTGGTGACATTGGAAGAGCGAATTTGAAGTGGTTCTTTGGAGGGAAGGCTTAGCTGCTGTTGCACGTCCTTGAAAGCCATCCTCAGGGGTGATACCCCTACCGACGGGCCTCGAGAAGCACAGCTGAACAGCTGCTCCAAAGTCCAGTGCTCCAAGAGCCCCTCGTTCTGAGGGGCTTGGTCCGCTAGTTCAATGATCGTCTCTTCGGCTTCGGCGCCGATGGCTTGCTGTCCGTCGAGTTGAACCTCTAACTTTTGCCACAGCTTGGCTTGCTTTCGGTTTCGTGGTTCCACAAGGGCATGCTTCTTCCTGGTTTTTTGACCAGTATGCCCTGAAGGTAGTCTGGTACCCACTGGAGCTGTACAAGTTGCTGGGGTTTGCGTCATGTCGCTGTCGTCTAGCAAGGACGCAGGAAAGAATTTGGGGCCACTGAGGCCGACTGGCGACTCCGATTTTGCAAAGGCCAGTGCTGTCTTTCTGGGAGTGGTCTTTCTCCTACTCCTCGAAAGCCACTTGTTTACACTAACCGAACCTTCTGCACAAACAGGCTGCTCCTGCATGCTGAAGGAGAAACTCTCTTCATGCTCCGTATCCGCCGGTAAGAGCAGGGGAGTAGCTCCTCGGTCAGAGTCGAGAGTATTCGGAGTGCTGCAAAATTGCGCCCCAAACCCTTGTGTGGGAACTGGGGCTTGCTCTTCATGAGCCGTGGTTATGTAAGTCTTGCAGGCGGAGTCCAGCCTGTTGAGAACATATTTGACCACAGGGCTCAACCGCGGGCCCTGGCTGCCCTGGGTCTCCTTGCCTCCTTGCTTCGGCCTCCAACGGCGCCGAAGCCTGCTACACTCCTGAGGAGGCAGAAAAACTGGCTGCTCCAACGGTGCACATCCACCTGCTATACTACAAAACTGTGACGCGTTCGCTGCGGGCCCTTGCCAGAGGGAGTGCCGCGCCTCACTCCTCTGTGGCCCTGTGCCCTACAGGTGCTCATCCTGATTTTCAAGGGGAGTAGCTCGACCCTCGGTTGGGCTGCTCCGAAAATCCAATCTTCTTCTTGTCGGGCCGAACTCTGTTGTTCCCTCTGGAAGGGCAGCTCCTATCAATTCGGCGGGTACTCCCGCCTCCTTCTTCCAGGTGGGAAAATTCTGGGGCTCCCCCTCTTCGGCCTCGTGCCTGAGATGCTTGTTCAGCTGCGCCTGCTGCTCAGGCGTGAGGGCAATGCCGGCACATCTTAGGAGCCTGCTGGCTTCGACGGCCTGCTTTGGTTGATCCTCCTTTTCAACCTGCTCCTTGACTGCAGATTGAATCTTGAGGATGTGCTGCTCTTTCTGGGAGATTTTCTCCGACATGGCTGCAAGTTCTTTCATACTCTGCTCAAACTGTTCCTTGAGCCTCTCGGTGCGGCTTTGGAGCTGAACCTTCTTGGCAATGAGCGAACGAAGCTCATTCGTGTTCTGTTTGTAGGCCGCCATTGTTTTCTGAAGTCGCACTTTTGGTGGAACCTCCTCCATTTGCTCATCCTTGGGCTCCTCTATGCCTGCTTCCTTGAGCAGAATCTTGGCTGCTTCATCTGCTCCGTTCCACAGGCTCTGTGCGGCCTCCTTGTATTCTTGATCAGACATGGCTCCTCTGGCTTCCAGGCCCGGGGGTGGTTGCGGGTGCGTCGGGGTCCAGCCTGCCGCTTCTAACGCAGTCCGGGCTCCTTCATCCAGGTGCTGCCATGCCTGATCTAGGGCCTTCACAGCTCTGTTGCCCTTTTGAGCTTTTGGGGAGATTCTCACCCGCTCTGGCGTCCACTTCCTCTCAGTGCCCCAGGACCAATCCCCCGTTTTCTTTGGCTTCTTTTTCCACGGTTTGCCACAATGCCAACAGGAGGGATACCAAGCTAGGTCCTGGCGAGGAACCCATCCTGTGTAGCAATGCTCGCAGGTTGTGAAGCTCATCTTGGTCAGGAAGAGCCAAGTAGAAAACAGAGGCTCCTAGCCTGAAGGAAGGGCTCAGATGTTGGACTTATTGAGTTCGGCACACCACTTCTGCCGGCGGGCCTCCGACAGAAGTTTCCCAGCGTCAACGATCCAGTCGTTCCTGATCTTAGACCAACGAGCCAGAGCACGGAGTTGGTTTGTGACCCTCTGCCCCGGTGTGAGGTCGCGGGCACTGGGCTGCTCCTCGAACTCAGCTTGTAAATAGGGCTTGATTGATTCCTCCAAGGGAACCCTCTCGGCTACCCCAAAGCGCTGCACCTCGGGGGTGCGAGATCGCTCTCTGCCCGCCGTGGTGTGGGGGACCTCAGGCCGGAGGCCGGAAGGAACAAGGAGAGACTCACTTGCTGCTCAGCCTAGCAACAAGGGAGAGACTCACCTTGCACTGACACACAGATGGCTCTAACTACGGACAAGCTGGGGTTGAATGAGGCCTGTTCCCCAACGACAGTTTGAGGACTCGAGGCTGGTTCACCACAGCTACCGCTCAGCTACTGTGTGCACCCCACCGGGGTTGAGCCGAAACTTGAGCCAGGTGAATTTTACGTCTGCACGCTGCGAGGCGTAGCCACCCGAAGGGGCTGAGGTTAGTGGGTGAAACATACAAGCTACAAACTCTGCACAGTGAGACTACCGGTACTAGCCCTCACTTTCCTCAGACATTTGTCGAGGCCGAAATCCATTCCCTCAGACCGTGGTCGAGGCCGAAATTCCCTCAGGTCATGCCGAGGCCGAACTTCCCTCTCTTGCACCCCTCAGACCGAAGTCGAGGCCGAAACTCCTCAGGCAGCACGCCGAGGCGGTATTTTGATTCGGTTTGTTGGTGCCTCTCTGACCACTATCCATGTTTCTTGTCTGTTCTGCGCTGCTCACTCATCAGCTTCGTCATACGGCATGCCCAACGTGATTTTCTGGATCTCTGTTGCCGGAACCGAATGTAGGGTTCCATCCCATCCTCGTTTTGCAATTCCGGCATCCAGCAGGTGCTGGGCAAATGGCCCGACATTGCCTACGCACGCCATCCAAAGCGCACTTGCCTTGCCGTCGTACGTTCTGACCAATCCACGTATGGTTGCCAGTAGCTCCTTATCATATTTCTCCAGGAGGCGTACGAGGCCGCATGATATCTTGTATCTCTCCTCCTGCAGCGTCGTCCACTCCGCCGTGTCAAAGAACATTGCCCGTGGTAGCGATCCTGACATTGGGTCGCGCCCAACGTTGCTCACCGTGATATCCGATAGAGCAACTCCTTGCATGGTCAGCCATGACGTTATAGCCACCAGGTAAAACAGGGACTGTCTGAGGACCCCGGCTTCATGGCGATGTTCCTGCCACCATGTGTTGAACAGCTCTGCCCTGCGGATGATACTTCCATAGAAGTAGTGGTGGCAGTAACCCTCCACCGCTTCGTCGAATAGGACTCCAATCCATCCTGCCCACAGGGTCCTGGTGACCAGGGTGGGGAATTGTTCCCCATATCCTGCTTCGTTGCCAAAGCTCTGGGGTTCCATCGCTAGTTTCATGACCCATAGCCGATCCAGAGCATATCCTCGTCGAGTGCGCCCCGCACCTATGAAGGGAAGCACCCTAGGCTGTAAGCTTTGCCCTGTCGTTGGGTTGCGGACCAATTGGACCTCCCCAAGCCAATGGAGCGCTGTCCTTGGCCTTTGCTGGTTCTGCAATTTATGCACCAAAAGGTGCACAGGCTTGACTTGCCCCATGGCTTCCTTTTTCTCCTTTCCCTCCGCTTCCTGCGAGGCCATATTGTGGGCACCTGGCCCTTCCGCCAGCGTGACTGTACGAGGCTGGCTTGCCTCTTGCTCTTCAACGACACCCTCAGCTTGAGGCGAGGCCGTACTGTCTTCTCCTCTCTCCCGTAGGCGTACCGGACCCACCGGAGATTCCGAAGCTCTCTCCTCTTCACTATCCCAAGGCTGCTCCGGGTGTCTGGCCTGTCGAAGCGGGGAACGTTCACGGGGCTGATCCTTCTGCTTGTTCTTGCTCTTGCCCTTGCCTTTGTCCGGCCGATTCCTTAACCAGGATGGCAGTCGGGACCCTTGTCTTCTCATCGTAGCATCCGTCTTCCATTGCCTCATTGCTACAGGCCCGCCTTGTCCGGCGATGTCGCAAGCACGCGGCACCGCGAGGCCGAATTACACTCCCTCAGCAAAGCGAGGCCGTAAACACCAATCGCAAGTCCCCGTTGCGAGGCCCTCACCCTCAGCTACGAGGCCGAAAAAACCCTGCTCCTTGCACCAAACGGCTGCGGAATTACTGCGTTCCCTCAGCTTGGCGAGGCCTAACAAACAATGACATCTTCTGCTGTGCGCTGGCTTGGGGCTTAGCTTTGGCGTGTTTCCCACCAAACTGAACGCGAGGCTGCTGAAACTGGACGTTGCTCATACTTCCACCATTGACAAGAGTTTGCGCTTGGGTAGCCAGCTTGCCTTGAGAAGTCCGCGATTTGCACTCACCCGCCAGGCTTTTATTGCACTTCTGCCTGACCGGTGCATGTGTTCTGTCACACTTTGTGCAAACCCAACGGATTCCCAAATTCACCATATTATGGGAGGGGTGGATACCCCACTCTTCACGCACTCGCGCCTCCGGCTGGTTGACGCAGTACTGCTCCAAGACCACCTCCAAGTTCGTGAGGGTTTGTTGTACATACAACCCGCACAGTTGACATTTCAGTGTTAAATTCCGGGGGTGTTCGCTGCCCTTCTCCCATTGATGCCCGCGCTCCGGGTTTTTAAGCAACTGCCAAAGCCGCTGGCGTTTGTTGAGTTTGGCGCTGCCCTGCTCTTTTTTGCATCCCTCAGCTTTCTGCGAGGCTTCCATCTTCTCTTTGTAATGCGCATGGTCCAGGATGAAGGGGAAGTCTTCTTCTTTGCGCTTCCGCAATATGTGGGCTGCGCGTGCACCGTACGCCAGAGAAAGTGTGCGCACCACATTGTCTAATTCTTTGACACGCCTCTTGTGCGCTGGGCTGTAAGCAGCCGCCGCCACTGCTCCACATACTTTGTCTGCCATGTCATTCGCTGCACGTCGCCACAACGTACCCGGCCCCATCTTCGCCAGGAATTCCTCTTCAGTTTTGTGGGACGGGACCCATGTTGCCTTGATACGTTTCCTGCCATTCCACACTTTGCTCCATTCCAGGTCATCCTCCGGCGGTTGTGTTTTTTGTAGCACTTGGACTGCCGGCTTGCAATCCATAGTGACATCAATCAGATCCTCCGTGTGCTCCATTAGTCGGAAAAGTGCACGACGCTCCATGTCCACCACCGGCTGCCACGGGTAGACCAGCTCTGTAATCCGTCCGACTTCCACCAGGACACCTTTTGTCCAGGACATAGCCACCACTGCAAGGGCTGATGTTTGTACACGTGGGTCTATTCCTCCTGGACCTCCACTTGCGTCAGTGGCGAAGATCAAGCCTTCCGCTTCCACTTTTGCATCAGCTGCGAAGCATCCTTGGTATCGCAGACCTAAAAGGTGTTCCGGCGGCTTTGGGTGCCACACCGCCGGCTTTGGCAGGAGTGCCCTTGTCCACAAACACTCCCATGGGTATTTGTGACGCAAGTATTCCTGGAGCTTGGGTTCTTTGAACCCTTGTTCACGCCAGTAAGGACATTCCTTGAGGACATGCTCCAGAGTTGCTGGCATTTGGCACTTCTTGCACCATCCTGGCTTGGTCTCCGTGATGACGCCCGCGTGCCACACTGACTTTATACCTTCCATAAGGCCCGGGCTTAGGCCTCCCAGCTTCGTCAGCTTGTGATGCGGCGTCCAATCCAGCCCCTCTTGGGCACCAGCGCCACCTGCCTGTCGCGCTATTGCAGCCCGTTTTTGTTCCTCCAGGAATCCCTCAAGCCATTTGTAGGCGAGGCTACCCATGCGTGGCTGGGTCCAATCAACGTTGAGGACACTTCCTCTCTTCCATTTGCCTGGGTCACTGGCATCCACCTTCAGATCCATTAAGTACGCCATGGTTGCTGCCATCGGCCCCGTGACCAGTGGCCAGTGGTGTTTGGCCGCACTCAACCTCTTCCAAGTGGTTTTCCAAGCCAAGTCAAAGTGGGCTTTTCCGCCACCAATCCATGCACGGAAAACCTTGGCCACCACCTTGAAATGCTGCTTGTGGATTGTGCGCTTTGGATCCTGGCATTTCTTGGCTCCCATGTCCAAGATGGTTTCCAAACTCCCAAGCTTGTATTTACCCAGGTGTTTTCCTACCACTGTTCGGAGCCATTTCATTCTTTTAGGTGATACCCCCACAGAGGGGTGCCCCCACAAAGCAACGGATGTGATCGCTGCCTTGACCACGCGGAGTTTAGTGCTGGGCGGCGGTCCCAGCCTGGACAGTTTGCTATGTCTCGCATGGGCTTTCTTGGCCCGCGTTGCCGACGTCACCAAGCGACGCTTTCGCCCCCCTGTACTGTCGACGCCCAAGTCACGCATCACGTCGTACACCTGTGGCTCATGCGGCAACAGGAGTTCTCGCAGGTGCTTGCTCGCCTGGGTACTGCTGGCCACAAACCCTGTCTTCTTGGATGAAATCGTAAAACCATTAGCGTCCATCCCGTCCTTTAAGCTGCGGTAGACTCGTATCGCACTATCCGCCACTTGTTTAAAGGACTTATGCTGGATGTCAATTGAGACATCATCCAACCAACAATCCACGTTTGCCACATCTCGTCGCCTTTGGATCTTATCTATCACCGGGTGCAATGCCACCTTTGCCAACGATGGCGCAGCTGGACACCCTGCTTGCACGCCATTCGTAGCTCTGATGCCTGCCGACAGCACCCCATCCGCCACCAAATATCTGGCACCCATGTACACTTCCAGTGCCATCTTCAGGATTAGCGGTGGATATTGCAGGGCCGTTGCTGCCGTGATCAATTGCTGAAATTGGATGGTATCGAAAAAGGACTCGAGGTCCACAAAGAGTGACACCACATGCACACCATTTGTCTTCGCCACCTCATTTCGCAGTAGTCTGCCTACGGCCACGTCCAAGCAGCAACTGCCTGGGACTGCCTTGTCGTACGTGGCAGTTTGGGCATAGCCTGCCTGCCAAGTACTTACCAAATCCCATCGCAAACGGACCCAGGTCCTGTACAGGATGTGTAGCAAGGCGATTGGTCTTTCCCGGGTCAGATTCTTCGGCAGCATTGCTATAAGGGAGACTGTCATTTGCTGCGGCCATGCTGCCTTGGCCTCACATTCATGGTAGAAGGACACAACGGCTTCAACTGCTTTGTCGTCCATGGCCTGCAAATGGTCAATCCTCCAGCCATCCGGTCCCGGGCTCTTTAGTGCCAGTTTTTTGATCCTTGCCTTTACCTCGACAGGGTTCAGCGGCTCCACGCTGGCCGCCTGTTTTTTGGCTGCATCCTCAAGCTCCGTCATGAGGCTTGCCGATTTTGCCAACGGCTGGCCCGTCGTCCACACTGCCGCCCAGTGGTCACGGCGAATGTGTGGCCGTTCCAGCATGTCATATTCCATGTAGGGTCTTTGTACCACTTGTTCTTCTTTTCGCAAGGCATTGTATAATGGTCGCATGCCCTTTTCCATGGCCTTGCTGAGCCATTGCTTGTACTGGTGGGCTGTCTCTTCCATATCCGCCTTTCTCGCGTAGCATTGCTGTTCGTCGATGCGCTTCAGAACAAGTCTAGCGTCCGTACCCCGGCCCAGGATATTCACGAGCATCTCCTCCTGGTTCTGCGCATCACCCTCGTAATACTCGCCGAGCCTGCGTTGGACCAGACGCGCCACCGGATGCGCATCGCCATGATGTCTGCCTTGTTTGACCCATTGTTGGACCCTGTTCCAAAAGGCCGCCCTCTTGCCTGTCCAGACAACGTTCTCCGGGTTGTTGACCACCAACTTCTTCCGGACAATCTCGGATTTAACACCCATGCCTTCGATTCGGCCTGTGATCGACCTCTCCACCCCGGCACTCAGGTGAGCGAATGTCTCACTGAGCTCATCTGCCATCTTGGGTTCATCCAGGATGTTGATGCTCTGTGTGTTTTGAACTGGTTCGTATTCCACAGTCTCCGTCACCAATGCTCCCGCCTTCTTCATCTGGGGAACATCAGGGCTACTGCACGGTTGGGCTACCCTCCAATGCATCGCAGCATGAGGCCGAAAAGGGGTTTCCCAATCCGTTTTCACTTGCAGGATGGGCACCAAGCATTTCGCAACCAGCCCGTAATCAATTTCGTCCGATCCTTGGGCCGTTGGTTCCCCCACTCCTACAAATGCACCACCAACTTCTGTCGCCATAGTTGTGCCCCTCATGGTATCCTGGGCTTCATTCCAATCTCCCAGCACCATATATGGCACTTTGCAGCCCTTGAGAAAGGCTATCAGTCTCGCCAGTACTTGGATATTGTTTGGAGCCTGGAATCCGACCCCGCTCTCCAAATACAGACTGACGATGATCAAATCCCAGCCTTTGTTTCTCATGGCACATGCCAGGAAGCCCGCCGGTCCTGACCCATACTCGGTAAGGTATCGCAGATTCCTATGTCGGGGTGCCACCACGGCCAGGCCTCCTTGTACACCTTTAATTTTTGTACTGCCTGGCATGCCTATGAAGGTGTATCCCATATCTTGGCAATGGCTCATGGCTTGCTGGATACCCTCCGTCTTGAGATGGGTTTCCTGCAGCACCACCAGGTCCGGTCCTAGTTCGTGTATCCATGCCGCTATGGGTTTCCTCCAGCTGGTGATGTTAGCCGCTGTGATTTTGATGCATTCGGCCTTATCATCTTGGCGATACCCACTTGCCACATCTGCCAAGATCCATTTGGCATATTGTGCGTCATGCTCCACAAAGGAACGAAGCACTTCGTGGCATGCTCGTTGTTGTAGCGGGTTGAGTTCCTGCTCTTCCAGCTTCTCAATGGCTTCGAGTGCAGCAGCCTCACTGGAAGCATCATATCTACCCACCACTTGGCATAGCGTTTGCCACTCCTGTGGCAGATCTTTTGGTGGTTCCGTGGGTTTTGCTTTCCGCTTCTTGGGCTTTTGTTTTCCTCTGCGACCCTCAGCACACGGCGAGGCCGAGAATCGTGTTTCCTCAGCTTCCTGCGAGGCCTTCATGTTCTCCCCTCTAACCGTTGCATGGTCTCTCATCTGTATTTGGCTTCCCTCAGCTTCTCGCGAGGCCGAATGCTCACATTCCTCTTCGATGTCTTCCCTTGTTATCTGGAAGTATCTGGGCCCTGTGACCGCCCAACTGCTGTCCACAGCTCGGACAGGCACCGGACCCCTCGTAACTGGACTCCAGCTCTCTTGGCTGTCTTCCACTGTGCTGTTTGTACTAGGCACATGGGTACTAGACACAGCTTGACTGCCTTCCCCATGCGCCTGTGGCCATACAATGTCCCCGTGACACTGCTTCCGGCCACCACCAAAAGTGTAAACAGAGTCTCCCCATTGAGACTCCTGAGACTGTCTTGCTTGCTTCTTTTGGCTGTTCGGACCAGGAGCGACTCTGACATGTCGGCCCCTCCACTCCTGTCCCAGCCCGAGGCCTCATTCGCCATGGGCACGCGCCGGCGAGCGTTCGCGCCCCGTCGGCGTTGCCCTGACTGACACATCTCGAGACATGCGCATCGGCCCATACATGCCAAGTTCGGTTGGCATGCCTGGCTCTCGTGGTCCCAAGACTCCAGTCCAGTCTGTCTCCACGACCTTGACTGCCATCCTTGTTTTGAGCGCTTCCGCTTGCTCGTCGGTCAGGATGATCCCTTCCTTTTCCAGGTAGGACGCGACGTCCTTGTACGGCGAATCCTCCTCATCTTTCACACAGGCTTGTACCTTCCTCTGTGCTTCCGCAACCTCAAGCTCCGTGGTCTGGATGGCCTGGCTGACTTGCGCAAGCTGCTTCATGGCCTGCTCGAACTCGCTCTTGATCCTTTCCGTTTTGTCTTGAAGCCGGACCTTCTTCTCAATGAGTGATCTCAGCTTGTTTGTCGTCCTTCTGTATGTACCAACATGGCGGCTGAGCTCCTGCTTTGGCGTCTCATCCTCAGGCTTGTAATCCCCTGGCGGGGGAATACCCGCTGCTCTGAGCAGCCTTTGCACTGCGGGCTCAGCTCCCTGCCACACCGTTTCAATGGCCTCGTGGTACTCCTTTTGAGTCATGCTTTCGGTTTGCGATCCACTGCCTGGTAGGCCCGGGGGCCAATTGGGCCCCGGCTCCATCGTCCGCGGCTTCCATCCTGCTTCTTCGATGGCCTTCTTTGCCTCCATAGAAAGCGTACCCCACGCCTTCGTGAGGGCTTGGTCGGCCATCCCTTCTTTGTTCTTGGCCTGTCTTGTCCACCATGTAGCGTCGTCCTTTGGCCATTGCCACTTCTTACGCTGGCTTGACCATGCTCGCTCACGGTAGGTGGCCTTTTTCCACGCCTTTCCGCAATGCCAGCAGTTCGGGTTGTAGTACAAGTCTTCATTCCAGACCCAACCCACCTCACAGTGGGCACACACAGTACAATGCTTCCCCATGTCTGCTGCAGCCTGATGCCAGTCCCACCGGCACCTCAGCAATGCGAGGCTTGAAGATCCCCTCAACCGTAGTGAGGCCGAACTTTATGTGTCCTCAGCCGGAGCGAGGCCGAAACTCGCCCCTCCCTCTGCCGAAGCGAGGCCGAAAACACACCCTCTGCCGATGCGAGGCCAAAAAGTTCCCTCAGCACTTGGCGAGGCCGTACTCAGGCAGCTATGTTGCTGGCAGCCGACTACCAAGCAAACACAATGGTTTCGGTTTGAGTCCTGTTGGAGCCCACCCTTAGGTACAGTCTCCAGGCAACAGCACTCCCTACCTGAGCACCCCACCGGGGTTGAGCCGAAACCTTGAGCCAGGTGAATTTTACGTCTGCACGCTGCGAGGCGTAGCCACCCGAAGGGGCCGTTGGTCAAGGTGAAACTAAACTAAAAATTACCTCGCTTGAGGTGTTGCGTTCTCAGCTAGGCCCTCTCTCAGCTGCAACCCTCAGCACTCGCGAGGCCGAACTTTGCCCTCCGCATGCATTGCTTTTGAGGCACTTGTTGTGGCATCAGCCTCCGTAAGTTTGGCAATCCCCACTCAGCACTGGATGTTCTGTTCGAGGCATATTTCCTCAGCGCATGCGAGGCCGCAAAGTGAAACACGTGAGGTATGAAAGACTGCTACTCCAGGTTCGTCCGCAGCTCCGGCTTTCTCGCACTTACTAACCGTGCCTTGCAGCCTCCCCCAAAGTAGCGTCACCCTGGCTTTCTCGCTCTTACTCACCAGTTGACCAATAATGCATCTCACGCGGTTGCTTCATGGTAAAACTGCAGCTCGAGGTCCCGGCGTTCTCGCTCTTACTAACCCGGACCGACACTGCAGAGAAGCATTGACTGTTGTTCCCTCAGCGGAGGCGAGGCCGAACAACCATTCCGCTGCATCTGCGCAGCCAGGCCCTCAGCTCCTCACTGAGCCAGGGCTCTCTCTAGACAGAGTTCCCTTGCTGGCAAGCCCTCTATCTCTATGTGACCCCCGCGGTGCCACGTATAAGCAGCTGCACCGCGTGTCTTAGGACCACAGTTTTCATTCGGATTTGTTGTTGTAGGCCTTCCAGTGCTTGAGGCCGAATCCAAACACCACATCTCACGTCACAAGGCTAGGCAATTTGGCTCCAACATCTGAAGATAGTGACACATACTCTGCGTGGCGTCCGCGTGAGCTAGCCTGTCCTAGAGTTTAGGAGTTCGGCTCCTTTCATCGCTTGTCTTACCACAGGTCTCTTTCGGTGGCCCGTACTCAGCAGCCAGCACATGTACCATCCTCAGACGCCAGAGCCGCCTTGCCCCAGCAAGTGCCCATACAAACCACTCACCAGATAGTGAGAGCCAACATCTTCAAACAACCTCCAGCGGCCGTGCTGTGAGGACCTAAACATCTGCAAGGTTCCGCCTTGTCTGTGTGCCCGGACAGACCCCAGCCCTTGCAGGAGACGTGGATGTAAACCAAAGCAGGCCTGCCATGTCCAGCAGGCTGATTACCATTGGTTGCCTTCAGATGGGAAAAGCGCGAAGATCGGGTAACCTCCATCTGAATCCTTTCCGGCCAATACCAACCCTTACAAACCCTCAGCACGGAGCGAGGCCGAAGGAGGCTTCTTGGACTATTGGTTTTCCGGGGAGCAGCCACCAACAGCTGCTCTTCAACTTGCACTGCGCCGCACCACAGTCCTACTGCAAGTTCTTTGGCAACGGTTTCTCAGTAGCACCAGTCAATGAGCTTTACGACACTGATGCCTCTGGTTATTTGTGTCCAGGCAGATCCACCAGGGTTGGGCCAAATCTTTTCTACCTGATTCTACCTGCGAAGAAAATCCTGTTGTGCTCAGCTTGCAGATCCCCGAAAACCTGCAAGCTTGGGCTCGAGCACACCGCAATTGTTCGGGACACTCCTGTCGCCACTGCAAGGATGCCTCTTGCAGTGCGACGTTGGCCTGCACTGTCTGCAGCGTGCCTGGCCGTTTTCCCCCGTGTTTCGGTCTCACCTTCGTTTTCCACTCAAGTGAGCGAGGAACCCAAACTCACCTTCAGCACAGCCCTCAATCCAAATGAGGGTCGGTGGGTTTTGCTCACCCAGAGACAGCAGGAATCTCTGGTGAGCAACAGGCTAGCGTCACCCCTCAAGCAAAGCGAGGCTGCAACTCTCACTGTGACCCAGAGCAGACTGTAGGCCACAAGGTTCCCTCAGCAACGCGAGGACGAAAAGCTTCCCTCCAGCGAAGCGAGGCCGAAAACTGTGCACTCGAACGTCCTTCGTCGTCGGCAGCAGTTGGCGGGCCGCCGCTCTATGACAGCTTAGCCGGTCAGCCGGCCTACGAGCAAACACAGTTTTGCCAGGGCCTCAAAACGGAACCTACCCTTAGTTACAAGCCCCAGGGCCAGCCACAACGGCACTAAAGACGCTCTCTACCTGAGCACCCCACCGGGGTTGAGCCGAAACCTTGAGCCAGGTGAATTTTACGTCTGCACGCTGCGAGGCGTAGCCACCCGAAGGGGCTGTGGGTTCAAGTGAAACAAAAGCTTACTAAAACTGTGGGGTGAAACTGCCGGTAAGTTCCCCCTCTCATTCCTTGTCCTCGGTTTTGACGTACCGCTACCCTCAACCGAAGTGAGGCCGGAATGTCGTTTTGACCAAGTCGTTGCCATTGGCTTGAAGACTTTGGCCAAGGCAAATTGCCTGTATGCTTGCACATTCTCTGTGTTGTCTATTCGGGAGGTGATCCATGCCCTCGTTCGTGGAGGTCGCTATCCCTCAACCGAATGGAGGTCATTCCTGTAGACCCAGATGCTCGTTCTCCGAGTCTCATTGCATGTCCTGAGTGCTTCCATCCACACCCCTCAACCGTAGTGAGGCCGGACATGTCTTCAAACCAGGTCATGGCCCAAGGCTTCATGGACTCTGGTTACGGTGGCTGCCTCTTGATGCACAGGGCATACTTCCTGTGGCTTTTGCCGGGAGGTGATCCATGCCCTCCGATTCTCAGAGGCCGCTATCCCTCTACCGGCGGGGTGGTCAATCCCCATACATAGACCGTTCCGATTGAGGCCCAATTCTGCACTTTCTCGTCATCTCACCTTGACGGATCCATGCCCTCGATTCACACATCTCCAACACGAGCCAAGCAGGAGGAACAGGTGAAGTACCTGCCCAAACATACCCCTTTTTAGGCTGGAGGACGCTAAGCGACCGAAATCGCCGCTACGCACCGGTGACCCCACGCCACACACCTTCAACAGGTGGCCGGTACAGGCGCCTGACAGGGGGCCGGGCAAGGTGCCGACTACCAGGTCAAACCCACCCTGCCTGTGAGGATATTATGTACGAGGCCGCTATCCATTGTGAGACTTGACATTCTCCAATCCAGCCGTAGCCATTGTTCCAAAGACAGTCGGCTGGCTCTCTTGTTTGCCACCAAAACTCCATACTCTCACTTGGGAGTCGATTACCCTCAACCGAAGTGAGGCCCACTCTGCAACCACGGGTTAGCTGCATGCTTGGTCCTTGTGGGCATTTCTGAAAGCAGTGACAACGAATCCTTCACGGAGTACGTCCCGGCTAATCCAGGGTTCTCAGCAGCTCCGGTGTTCTCGCACTTACTAACCGTGCCTTGCTGTTCTCCCCAGAATCGCCCTGGCTTTCTCGCACTTACTCACCAGTCGACGTATTCCTCACCACAAAGTTCACTGCCATTGGGACTCGAGGCTTCTCCAGTGCAATGCTGGTACCTGCTCTTTGCTGGCCTCCATGCCTGGCCAGTTTCCTTTATCCATATTCTGGAGTTTGCTCTTTCCATATCTCACATTCCCTCAGACCTAAGTCGAGGCCGAATGATTGCTTTGTGTGATTGAGCACTGCTGGGCTGCGGTTGTCTTCTATCAATTGCTCCGACACACCGGCACCGCGGAGTCTATGCTTCAAGCTCTTGACCGCTTTGCACCCAGTAGCATCAGCCGTCCAAGCTGCATGCAGTGCTTCCAGAGTCTCCAGGACTCAATTCCGGCAGACCATTCATTCCAGTGCCCGGTCTGCCCATTCCATGTCATGCTCGCAATTATCAGTCCCTCTTGTGCCCATGCGGCATCTTTTCCAGGAACTGCTTGTCATCATTCTTCCCTCAGCTGAAGCGAGGCCGGAACTTCATGCACCGTTCTTCATCAGCGAGGCGTTTTCGCAACCCTTCTGTTGTTCCCTCAGCCGTGGCGAGGCCGAACCATCCATTCCCTTAGCCCGGCGAGGCCGAACCTTTGCTCCAGCATAGCGAGGCCGAAACTGCCCTTGCATAGCCTCACATGGCATCTCCGCTGGTTTCACGGGTTCTGAAAGCATTGTTCTGCGAGGGTATGTTGATCACCCTCATTCCGGCAAGCTAAGCCTGCATTCGGGTTTGCCCTCACATGGCCCTTAGTGGCGAGGCTGTGCTCGCAATTCAATCCACTTCCACTTGCCTGGTTACTGGCCGGCGACATTCCATCACCTCAAAGGAGCATCCATTCCTCATCATCTTCCGACAAGGCCAGCATCCTTCTCGACACATCAGGGCCATACACCATTATCACCAGCCTTCCCAGGTATCTGATTACACGTCCGCTGCCATCAATCATCAGGGATGGGTCTGTGGGATCGACATAGAAATCGATGTTCCAAAGTCTCGCATCTTCACAGCATCGGAAGTTCCGGAGCTGCAAGTGGAGGTTAGCTGCATTCAGGCTTCTTTGGACATTCCAATTCCCACAGCTGCCCCAGGCTATGTTGCCTCTCCTGGTGCGACGGACAAAGTGGATACGATATGACTGCGACAGTTCCAGGAAGAGTCCTTCACTACGCCCCTGGTGTGACCATGCAAATACACAGCATGCAATTGCCGGCATGGTCCGTCGCTCTCCGTCTGCCTTGCAGCAAGTCTCTTTGGCGTGTGGCACACTGTCCAGGGCACAGTGGACGGCCACTTTGGTCGCCGATAGCCCACGGGCGGAATTCTGGGGTTGAGACGGGGCCCTGTTCCACCAAAGGAAGTTAAGGCCTCGGAACCCGATTCGCTCGCACAGGTCTGCTATCTTCTTGCACCTCAGTTCCAGGAGGTGTTCCCTCAACCGTAGTGAGGCCGAACTATGTTGTCCCTCCGAAGCGAGGCCGAAGACTTTCCACAATCCTCAGCTCAGGCGAGGCCGACAACACCCTCAGCAGCGAGGTCGAAAGTTCCCTCGGTGAGGCCGTACACAGGCAGCTATGTGGCTGGCAGAACTACCGAGCAAACACAGTGGTTTCGGTTTGAGTCCTGTTGGAGCCCACCCTTAGGTACAGCCTCCAGGCCACCGATCCGCTCACTACCTGCGCACCCCACCGGGGTTGAGCCGAGACTTGAGCCAGGTGAATTTTACGTCTGCACGCTGCGAGGCGTAGCCACCCGAAGGGGCTGAGGTTAGTGGGTGAAACATACAAGCTACAAACTCTGCACAGTGAGACTACCGGTACTAGCCCTCACTTTCCTCAGACATTTGTCGAGGCCGAAATCCATTCCCTCAGACCGTGGTCGAGGCCGAAATTCCCTCAGGTCATGCCGAGGCCGAACTTCCCTCTCTTGCACCCCTCAGACCGAAGTCGAGGCCGAAACTCCTCAGGCAGCACGCCGAGGCGGTATTTTGATTCGGTTTGTTGGTGCCTCTCTGACCACTATCCATGTTTCTTGTCAAGCCAATGGAGCGCTGTCCTTGGCCTTTGCTGGTTCTGCAATTTATGCACCAAAAGGTGCACAGGCTTGACTTGCCCCATGGCTTTCTTTTTCTCCTCTCCCTCAGCTTCCTGCGAGGCCATATTGTGGGCACCTGGCCCTTCCGCCAGCGTGACTGTACGAGGCTGGCTTGCCTCTTGCTCTTCATCGACACCCTCAGCTTGAGGCGAGGCCGTACTGTCTTCTCCTCTCTCCCGTAGGCGTACCGGACCCACCGGAGATTCCGAAGCTCTCTCCTCTTCACTATCCCAAGGCTGCTCCGGGTGTCTGGCCTGTCGAAGCGGGGAACGTTCACGGGGCTGATCCTTCTGCTTGTTCTTGCTTTTGCCCTTGCCTTTGTCCGGCCGATTCCTTAACCAGGATGGCAGTCGGGACCCTTGTCTTCTCATCGTAGCATCCGTCTTCCATTGCCTCATTGCTACAGGCCAGCCTTGTCCGGCGATGTCGCAAGCACGCGGCACCGCGAGGCCGAATTACACTCCCTCAGCAAAGCGAGGCCGTAAACACCAATCACAAGTCCCCGTTGCGAGGCCCTCACCCTCAGCTACGAGGCCGAAAAAACCCTGCTCCTTGCACCAAACGGCTGCGGTTATTGCGTTCCCTCAGCTTGGCGAGGCCTAACAAACAATGACATCTTCTGCTGTGCGCTGGCTTGGGGCTTAGCTTTGGCGTGTTTCCCACCAAACTGAACGCGAGGCTGCTGAAACTGGACGTTGCTCATACTTCCACCATTGACAAGGGTTTGCGCTTGGGTAGCCAGCTTGCCTTGAGAAGTCCGCGATTTGCACTCACCCGCCAGGCTTTTATTGCACTTCTGGCTGACCGGTGCATGTGTTCTGTCACACTTTGTGCAAACCCAACGGATTCCCAAATTCACCATATTATGGGAGGGGTGGATACCCCACTCTTCACGCACTCGCGCCTCCGGCTGGTTGACGCAGTACTGCTCCAAGACCACCTCCAAGTTCGTGAGGGTTTGTTGTACATACAACCCGCACAGTTGACATTTCAGTGTTAAATTCCGGGGGTGTTCGCTGCCCTTCTCCCATTGATGCCCGCGCTCCGGGTTTTTAAGCAACTGCCAAAGCCGCTGGCGTTTGTTGAGTTTGGCGTTGCCCTGCTCTTTTTTGCATCCCTCAGCTTTCTGCGAGGCTTCCATCTTCTCTTTGTAATGCGCATGGTCCAGGATGAAGGGGAAGTCTTCTTCTTTGCGCTTCCGCAAAATGTGGGCTGCGCGTGCACCGTACGCCAGGGAAAGTGTGCGCACCACATTGTCCAATTCTTTGACACGCCTCTTGTGCGCTGGGCTGTAAGCAGCCGCCGCCACTGCTCCACATACTTTGTCTGCCATGTCATTCGCTGCACGTCGCCACAACGTACCCGGCCCCATCTTCGCCAGGAATTCCTCTTCAGTTTTGTGGGACGGGACCCATGTTGCCTTGATACGTTTCCTGCCATTCCACACTTTGCTCCATTCCAGGTCATCCTCCGGCGGTTGTGTTTTTTGTAGCACTTGGACTGCCGGCTTGCAATCCATAGTGACATCAATCAGATCCTCCGTGTGCTCCATTAGTCGGAAAAGTGCACGACGCTCCATGTCCACCACCGGCTGCCACGGGTAGACCAGCTCTGTAATCCGTCCGACTTCCACCAGGACACCTTTTGTCCAGGACATAGCCACCACTGCAAGGGCTGATGTTTGTACACGTGGGTCTATTCCTCCTGGACCTCCACTTGCGTCAGTGGCGAAGATCAAGCCTTCCGCTTCCACTTTTGCATCAGCTGCGAAGCATCCTTGGTATCGCAGACCTAAAAGGTGTTCCGGCGGCTTCGGGTGCCACACCGCCGGCTTTGGCAGGAGTGCCCTTGTCCACAAACACTCCCATGGGTATTTGTGACGCAAGTATTCCTGGAGCTTGGGTTCTTTGAACCCTTGTTCACGCCAGTAAGGACATTCCTTGAGGACATGCTCCAGAGTTGCTGGCATTTGGCACTTCTTGCACCATCCTGGCTTGGTCTCCGTGATGACGCCCGCGTGCCACACTGACTTTATACCTTCCATAAGGCCTGGGCTTAGGCCTCCCAGCTTCGTCAGCTTGTGATGCGGCGTCCAATCCAGCCCCTCTTGGGCACCAGCGCCACCTGCCTGTCGCGCTATTGCAGCCCGTTTTTGTTCCTCCAGGAATCCCTCAAGCCATTTGTAGGCGAGGCTACCCATGCGTGGCTGGGTCCAATCAACGTTGAGGACACTTCCTCTCTTCCATTTGCCTGGGTCACTGGCATCCACCTTCAGATCCATTAAGTACGCCATGGTTGCTGCCATCGGCCCCGTGACCAGTGGCCAGTGGTGTTTGGCCGCACTCAACCTCTTCCAAGTGGTTTTCCAGGCCAAGTCAAAGTGGGCTTTTCCGCCACCAATCCATGCACGGAAAACCTTGGCCACCACCTTGAAATGCTGCTTGTGGATTGTGCGCTTTGGATCCTGGCATTTCTTGGCTCCCATGTCCAAGATGGTTTCCAAACTCCCAAGCTTGTATTTACCCAGGTGTTTTCCTACCACTGTTCGGAGCCATTTCATTCTTTTAGGTGATACCCCCACAGAGGGGTGCCCCCACAAAGCAACGGATGTGATCGCTGCCTTGACCACGCGGAGTTTAGTGCTGGGCGGCGGCCCCAGCCTGGACAGTTTGCTATGTCTCGCATGGGCTTTCTTGGCCCGCGTTGCCGACGTCACCAAGCGACGCTTTCGCCCCCCTGTACTGTCGACGCCCAAGTCACGCATCACGTCGTACACCTGTGGCTCATGAGGCAACAGGAGTTCTCGCAGGTGCTTGCTCGCCTGGGTACTGCTGGCCACAAACCCTGTCTTCTTGGATGAAATCGTGAAACCATTAGCGTCCATCCCGTCCTTTAAGCTGCGGTAGACTCGTATCGCACTATCCGCCACTTGTTTAAAGGACTTATGCTGGATGTCAATTGAGACATCATCCAACCAACAATCCACGTTTGCCACATCTCGTCGCCTTTGGATCTTATCTATCACCGGGTGCAATGCCACCTTTGCCAACGATGGCGCAGCTGGACACCCTGCTTGCACGCCATTCGCAGCTCTGATGCCTGCCGACAGCACCCCATCCGCCACCAAATATCTGGCACCCATGTACACTTCCAGTGCCATCTTCAGGATGAGCGGTGGATATTGCAGGGCCGTTGCTGCCGTGATCAATTGCTGAAATTGGATGGTATCGAAAAAGGACTCGAGGTCCACAAAGAGTGACACCACATGCACACCATTTGTCTTCGCCACCTCATTTCGCAGTAGTCTGCCTACGGCCACGTCCAAGCAGCAACTGCCTGGGACTGCCTTGTCGTACGTGGCAGTTTGGGCATAGCCTGCCTGCCAAGTACTTACCAAATCCCATCGCAAACGGACCCAGGTCCTGTACAGGATGTGTAGCAAGGCGATTGGTCTTTCCCGGGTCAGATTCTTCGGCAGCATTGCTATAAGGGAGACTGTCATTTGCTGCGGCCATGCTGCCTTGGCCTCACATTCATGGTAGAAGGACACAACGGCTTCAACTGCTTTGTCGTCCATGGCCTGCAAATGGTCAATCCTCCAGCCATCCGGCCCCGGGCTCTTTAGTGCCAGTTTTTTGATCCTTGCCTTGACCTCGACAGGGTTCAGCGGCTCCACGCTGGCCGCTTGTTTTTTGGCTGCATCCTCAAGCTCCGTCATGAGCGAGGCCGATTTTGCCAACGGCTGGCCCGTCGTCCACACTGCCGCCCAGTGGTCTCGGCGAATGTGTGGCCGTTCCAGCATGTCATATTCCATGTAGGGTCTTTGTACCACTTGTTCTTCTTTTCGCAAGGCATTGTATAATGGTCGCATGCCCTTTTCCATGGCCTTGCTGAGCCATTGCTTGTACTGGTGGGCTGTCTCTTCCATATCCGCCTTTCTCGCGTAGCATTGCTGTTCGTCGATGCGCTTCAGAACAAGTCTAGCGTCCGTACCCCGGCCCAGGATATTCACGAGCATATCCTCCTGGTTCTGCGCATCACCCTCGTAATACTCGCCGAGCCTGCGTTGGACCAGACGCGCCACCGGATGCGCATCGCCATGATGTCTGCCTTGTTTGACCCATTGTTGGACCCTGTTCCAAAAGGCCGCCCTCTTGCCTGTCCAGACAACGTTCTCCGGGTTGTTGACCACCAACTTCTTCCGGACAATCTCGGATTTAACACCCATGCCTTCGATTCGGCCTGTGATCGACCTCTCCACCCCGGCACTCAGGTGAGCGAATGTCTCACTGAGCTCATCTTCCATCTTGGGTTCATCCAGGATGTTGATGCTCTGTGTGTTTTGAACTGGTTCGTATTCCACAGTCTCCGTCACCAATGCTCCCGCCTTCTTCATCTGGGGAACATCAGGGCTACTGCACGGTTGGGCTACCCTCCAATGCATCGCAGCATGAGGCCGAAAAGGGGTTTCCCAATCCGTTTTCACTTGCAGGATGGGCACCAAGCATTTCGCAACCAGCCCGTAATCAATTTCGTCCGATCCTTGGGCCGTTGGTTCCCCCACTCCTACAAATGCACCACCAACTTCTGTCGCCATAGTTGTGCCCCTCATGGTATCCTGGGCTTCATTCCAATCTCCCAGCACCATATATGGCACTTTGCAGCCCTTGAGAAAGGCTATCAGTCTCGCCAGTACTTGGATATTGTTTGGAGCCTGGAATCCGACCCCGCTCTCCAAATACAGACTGACGATGATCAAATCCCAGCCTTTGTTTCTCATGGCACATGCCAGGAAGCCCGCCGGTCCTGACCCATACTCGGTAAGGTATCGCAGATTCCTATGTCGGGGTGCCACCACTGCCAGGCCTCCTTGTACACCCTTAATTTTTGTACTGCCTGGCACGCCAATGAAGGTGTATCCCATATCCTGGCAATGGCTCATGGCTTGCTGGATACCCTCCGTCTTGAGATGGGTTTCCTGCAGCACCACCAGGTCCGGTCCTAGTTCGTGTATCCATGCCGCTATGGGTTTCCTCCAGCTGGTGATGTTAGCCGCTGTGATTTTGATGCATTTGGCCTTATCATCTTGGCGATACCCACTTGCCACATCTGCCAAGATCCATTTGGCATATTGTGCGTCATGCTCCACAAAGGAACGAAGCACTTCGTGGCATGCTCGTTGTTGTAGCGGGTTGAGTTCCTGCTCTTCCAGCTTCTCAATGGCTTCGAGTGCAGCAGCCTCACTGGAAGCATCATATCTACCCACCACTTGGCATAGCGTTTGCCACTCCTGTGGCAGATCTTTTGGTGGTTCCGTGGGTTTTGCTTTCCGCTTCTTGGGCTTTTGTTTTCCTCTGCGACCCTCAGCACACGGCGAGGCCGAGAATCGTGTTTCCTCAGCTTCCTGCGAGGCCTTCATGTTCTCCCCTCTAACCGCTGCATGGTCTCTCATCTGTATTTGGCTTCCCTCAGCTTCTCGCGAGGCCGAATGCTCACATTCCTCTTCGATGTCTTCCCTTGTTATATGGAAGTATCTGGGCCCTGTGACCGCCCAACTGCTGTCCACAGCTCGGACAGGCTCCGGACCCCTCGTAACTGGACTCCAGCTCTCTTGGCTGTCTTCCACTGTGCTGTTTGTACTAGGCACATGGGTACTAGACACAGCTTGACTGCCTTCCCCATGCGCCTGTGGCCATACAATGTCCCCGTGACACTGCTTCCGGCCACCACCAAAAGTGTAAACAGAGTCTCCCCATTGAGACTCCTGAGACTGTCTTGCTTGCTTCTTTTGGCTGTTCGGACCAGGAGCGACTCTGAGGTGTCGGCCCCTCCACTCCTGTCCCAGCCTGAGGCTTCATTCGCCATGGGCACGCGCCGGCGAGCGTTCGCGCCCCGTCGGCGTTGCCCTGACTGACACATCTCGAGACATGCGCATCGGCCCATACATGCCAAGTTCGGTTGGCATGCCTGGCTCTCGTGGTCCCAAGACTCCAGTCCAGTCTGTCTCCACGACCTTGACTGCCATCCTTGTTTTGAGCGCTTCCGCTTGCTCGTCGGTCAGGATGATCCCTTCCTTTTCCAGGTAGGACGCGACGTCCTTGTACGGCGAATCCTCCTCATCTTTCACACAGGCTTGTACCTTCCTCTGTGCTTCCGCAACCTCAAGCTCCGTGGTCTGGATGGCCTGGCTGACTTGCGCAAGCTGCTTCATGGCCTGCTCGAACTCGCTCTTGATCCTTTCCGTTTTGTCTTGAAGCCGGACCTTCTTCTCAATGAGTGATCTCAGCTTGTTTGTCGTCCTTCTGTATGTACCAACATGGCGGCTGAGCTCCTGCTTTGGCGTCTCATCCTCAGGCTTGTAATCCCCTGGCGGGGGAATACCCGCTGCTCTGAGCAGCCTTTGCACTGCGGGCTCAGCTCCCTGCCACACCGTTTCAATGGCCTCGTGGTACTCCTTTTGCGTCATGCTTTCGGTTTGCGATCCACTGCCTGGTAGTCCCGGGGGCCAATTGGGCCCCGGCTCCATCGTCCGCGGCTTCCATCCTGCTTCTTCGATGGCCTTCTTTGCCTCCATAGAAAGCGTACCCCACGCCTTCGTGAGGGCTTGGTCGGCCATCCCTTCTTTGTTCTTGGCCTGTCTTGTCCACCATGTAGCGTCGTCCTTTGGCCATTGCCACTTCTTACGCTGGCTTGACCATGCTCGCTCACGGTAGGTGGCCTTTTTCCACGCCTTTCCGCAATGCCAGCAGTTCGGGTTGTAGTACAAGTCTTCATTCCAGACCCAACCCACCTCACAGTGGGCACACACAGTACAATGCTTCCCCATGACTGCTGCAGCCTGATGCCAGTCCCACCAGCACCTCAGCAATGCGAGGCCTAAGATCCCCTCAACCGTAGTGAGGCCGAACTTTATGTGTCCTCAGCCGGAGCGAGGCCGAAACTTGCCCCTCCCTCTGCCGAAGCGAGGCCGAAAACACACCCTCTGCCGATGCGAGGCCAAAAAGTTCCCTCAGCACTTGGCGAGGCCGTACTCAGGCAGCTATGTTGCTGGCAGCCGACTACCAAGCAAACACAGTGGTTTCGGTTTGAGTCCTGTTGGAGCCCACCCTTAGGTACAGTCTCCAGGCAACAGCACTCCCTACCTGAGCACCCCACCAGGTTGAGCCGAAACCTTGAGCCAGGTGAATTTTACGTCTGCACGCTGCGTCGCGTAGCCACCCGAAGGGGCCGTTGGTCAAAGTGAAACTAAACTAAAAATTACCTCGCTTGAGGTGTTGCGTTCTCAGCTAGGCCCTCTCTCAGCTGCAACCCTCAGCACTCGCGAGGCCGACTTTGCCCTCCGCATGCATTGCTGTTGAGGCACTTGTTGTGGCATCAGCCTCCGTAAGTTTGGCAATCCCCACTCAGCACTGGATGTTCTGTTCGAGGCATATTCCCTCAGCGCATGCGAGGCCGCAAAGTGAAACACGTGAGGTATGAAAGACTGCTACTCCAGGTTCGTCCGCAGCTCCGGCTTTCTCGCACTTACTAACCGTGCCTTGCAGCCTCCCCCAAAGTAGCGTCACCCTGGCTTTCTCGCTCTTACTCACCAGTTGACCAATAATGCATCTCACGCGGTTGCTTCATGGTAAAACTGCAGCTCGAGGTCCCGGCGTTCTCGCTCTTACTAACCCGGACCGACACTGCAGAGAAGCATGGACTGTTGTTCCCTCAGCGGAGGCGAGGCCGAACAACCATTCCGCTGCATCTGCGCAGCCAGGCCCTCAGCTCCTCACTGAGCCAGGGCTATCTCTAGACAGAGTTCCCTTGCTGGCAAGCCCTCTATCTCTATGTGACCCCCGCGGTGCCACGTATAAGCAGCTGCTCCGCGTGTCTTAGGACCACAGTTTTCATTCGGATTTGTTGTTGTAGGCCTTCCAGTGCTTGAGGCCGAATCCAAACACCACATCACACGTCACACGGCTAGGCAATTTGGCTCCAACATCTGAAGATAGTGACACATACTCTGCGTGGCGTCCGCGTGAGCTAGCCTGTCCTAGAGTTTAGGAGTTCGGCTCCTTTCATCGCTTGTCTTACCACAGGTCTCTTTCGGTGGCCCGTACTCAGCAGCCAGCACATGTACCATCCTCAGACGCCAGAGCCGCCTTGCCCCAGCAAGTGCCCATAAAACCACTCACCAGACAGTGAGAGCCAACATCTTCAAACAACCTCCAGCGGCCGTGCCGCGAGGACCTAAACATCTGCAAGGTTCCGCCTTGTCTGTGTGCACGGACAGACCCCAGCCCTTGCAGGAGACGTGGATGTAAACAAAAGCAGGCCTGCCATGTCCAGCAGGCTGATTACCATTGGTTGCCTTCAGA
This sequence comes from Symbiodinium natans, assembly GCA_905221605.1. Lineage (NCBI taxonomy): Eukaryota > Dinophyceae > Suessiales > Symbiodiniaceae > Symbiodinium > Symbiodinium natans. Next base: position 158,288 of record CAJNDS010002522.1, read on the forward strand.
TGGGAAAAGCGCGAAGATCGGGTAACCTCCATCTGAATCCTTTCCGGCCAATACCAACCCTTACAAACCCTCAGCACGGAGCGAGGCCGAAGGAGGCTTTCTTGGACTATTGGTTTTCCGGGGAGCAGCCACCAACAGCTGCTCTTCAACTTGCACTGCGCCGCACCACAGTCCTACTGCAAGTTCTTTGGCAACGGTTTCTCAGTAGCACCAGTCAATGAGCTTTACGACACTGATGCCTTTGGTTATTTGTGTCCAGGCAGATCCACCAGGGTTGGGCCAAATCTGTTCTACCTGATTCTACCTGCGAAGAATATCCAGTTGTGCTCAGCTTGCAGATCCCCGAAAACCAGCAAACTCGGGCTCAAGCACACCGCTATTGTTCGGGACACTCCTGTCAACAACTGCAAGGATGCCGCTTGCAGTGCGACGTTGGCCTGCACTGTCTGCAACGTGCCTTGGCCGTTTTCCCCCGTGTTTCGGTCTCACCTTCGTTCTCCACACAAACGAGCGAGGAACCCAAACTCACCCTAACACACAGCCCTCAATCCAAATGAGGGTCGGCGGGTTTTGTTCACCCAGAGACAGCAGGAATCTCTGGTGAGCAACAGGCTCTAGCGTCACCCCTCAAGCAAATCGAGGCTGCAACTCTCACTGTGACCCAGAGCAGACTGTAGGCCACAAGGTTCCCTCAGCAACGCGAGGACGAAAAGCTTCCCTCTAGCGAAGCGAGGCCGAAAACTGTGCACTCGAACGTCCTTCGTCGTCGGCAGCAGTTGGCGGGCCGCCGCTCTATGACAGCTTAGCCGGTCAGCCGGCCTACGAGCAAACACAGTTTTGCCAGGGCCTCAAAACGGAACCTACCCTTAGTTACAAGCCCCAGGGCCAGCCACAACGGCACTAAAGACGCTCTCTACCTGAGCACCCCACCGGGGTTGAGCCGAAACCTTGAGCCAGGTGAATTTTCGTCTGCACGCTGCGAGGCGTAGCCACCCGAAGGGGCCGTTGGTCAAGGTGAAACTAAACTAAAAATTACCTCGCTTGAGGTGTTGCGTTCTCAGCTAGGCCCTCTCTCAGCTGCAACCCTCAGCACTCGCGAGGCCGAACTTTGCCCTCCGCATGCATTGCTGTTGAGGCACTTGTTGTGGCATCAGCCTCCGTAAGTTTGGCAATCCCCACTCAGCACTGGATGTTCTGTTCGAGGCATATTTCCTCAGCGCATGCGAGGCCGCAAAGTGAAACACGTGAGGTATGAAAAACTGCTACTCCAGGTTCGTCCGCAGCTCCGGCTTTCTCGCACTTACTAACCGTGCCTTGCAGCCTCCCCCAAAGTAGCGTCACCCTGGCTTTCTCGCTCTTACTCACCAGTTGACCAATAATGCATCTCACGCGGTTGCTTCATGGTAAAACTGCAGCTCGAGGTCCCGGCGTTCTCGCTCTTACTAACCCGGACCGACACTGCAGAGAAGCATTGACTGTTGTTCCCTCAGCGGAGGCGAGGCCGAACAACCATTCCGCTGCATCAGCGCAGCCAGGCCCTCAGCTCCTCACTGAGCCAGGGCTCTCTTTAGACAGAGTTCCCTTGCTGGCAAGCCCTCTATCTCTATGTGACCCCCGCGGTGCCACGTATAAGCAGCTGCACCGCGTGTCTTAGGACCACAGTTTTCATTCGGATTTGTTGTTGTAGGCCTTCCAGTGCTTGAGGCCGAATCCAAACACCACATCTCACGTCACAAGGCTGGCAATTTGGCTCCAACATCTGAAGATAGTAACACATACTCTGCGTGGCGTCCGCGTGAGCTAGCCTGTCCTTTCTTTAGGAGTTCGGCTCCTTTCATCGCTTGTCTTACCACAGGTCTCTTTCGGTGGCCCGTACTCAGCAGCCAGCACATGTACCATCCTCAGACGCCAGAGCCGCCTTGCCCCAGCAAGTGCCCATACAAACCACTCACCAGATAGTGAGAGCCAACATCTTCAAACAACCTCCAGCGGCCGTGCCGCGAGGACCTAAACATCTGCAAGGTTCCGCCTTGTCTGTGTGCACGGACAGACCCCAGCCCTTGCAGGAGACGTGGATGTAAACAAAAGCAGGCCTGCCATGTCCAGCAGGCTGATTACCATTGGTTGCCTTCAGATGGGAAAAGCGCGAAGATCGGGTAACCTCCATCTGAATCCTTTCCGGCCAATACCAACCCTTACAAACCCTCAGCACGGAGCGAGGCCGAAGGAGGCTTCTTGGACTATTGGTTTTCCGGGGAGCAGCCACCACCAGCTGCTCTTCAACTTGCACTGCGCCGCACCACAGTCCTACTGCAAGTTCCTTGGCAACGGTTTCTCAGTAGCACCAGTCAATGAGCTTTACGACACTGATGCCTCTGGTTATTTATGTCCAGGCAGATCCACCAGGGTTGGGCCAAATCTTTTCTACCTGATTCTACCTGCGAAGAAAATCCTGTTGTGCTCAGCTTGCAGATCCCCGAAAACCTGCAAGCTTGGGCTCGAGCACACCGCAATTGTTCGGGACACTCCTGTCGCCACTGCAAGGATGCCTCTTGCAGTGCGACGTTGGCCTGCACTGTCTGCAGCGTGCCTGGCCGTTTCCCCCGTGTTTCGGTCTCACCTTCGGTTTCCACACAAGTGAGCGAGGAACCCAAACTCACCTTCAGCACAGCCCTCAATCCAAATGAGGGTCGGTGGGTTTTGCTCACCCAGAGACAGCAGGAATCTCTGGTGAGCAACAGGCTTGCGTCACCCCTCAAGCAATGCGAGGCTGCAACTCTCACTGTGACCCAGAGCAGACTGTAGGCCACAAGGTTCCCTCAGCAACGCGAGGACGAAAAGCTTCCCTCTAGCGAAGCGAGGCCGAAAACTGTGCACTCACGCCCTTCGTCGACGGCAGCAGTTGGCGGGCCGCCGCTCTATGACAGCTTAGCCGGTCAGCCGGCCTACGAGCAAACACAGTTTTGCCAGGGCCTCAAAACGGAACCTACCCTTAGTTACAAGCCCCAGGGCCAGCCACAACGGCACTAAAGACGCTCTCTACCTGAGCACCCCACCGGGGTTGAGCCGAAACCTTGAGCCAGGTGAATTTTACGTCTGCACGCTGCGAGGCGTAGCCACCCGAAGGGGCTGTGGGTTCAAGTGAAACAAAAGCTTACTAAAACTGTGGGGTGAAACTGCCGGTAAGTTCCCCCTCTCATTCCTTGTCCTCGGTTTTGACGTACCGCTACCCTCAACCGAAGTGAGGCCGGAATGTCGTTTTGACCAAGTCGTTGCCATTGGCTTGAAGACTTTGGCCAAGGCAAATTGCCTGTATGCTTGCACATTCTCTGTGTTGTCTATTCGGGAGGTGATCCATGCCCTCGTTCGTGGAGGCCGCTATCCCTCAACCGAATGGAGGTCAATTCCTGTAGACCCAGATGCTCGTTCTACGAGTCTCATTGCATGTCCTGAGTGCTTCCATCCACACCCCTCAACCGTAGTGAGGCCGGACATGTCTTCAAACCAGGTCATGGCCCGAGGCTTCATGGACTCTGGTTACGGTGGCTGCCTCTTGCATGCACAGGGCATACTTCCTGTGGCTTTTGCCGGGAGGTGATCCATGCCCTCCGATTCTCAGAGGCCGCTATCCCTCTACCAGCGGGGTGGTCAATCCCCATAGACCGTTCCATATTGATTGAGGCCCAATTCTGCACTTTCTCGTCATCTCACCTTGACGGATCCATGCCCTCGATTCACACATCTCCAACACGAGCCAAGCAGGAGGAACAGGTGAAGTACCTGCCCAAACATACCCCTTTTTAGGCTGGAGGACGCTAAGCGACCGAAATCGCCGCTACGCACCGGTGACCCCACGCCACACACCTTCAACAGGTGGCCGGTACAGGCGCCTGACAGGGGGCCGGGCAAGGTGCCGACTACCAGGTCAAACCCACCCTGCCTGTGAGGATATTATGTACGAGGCCGCTATCCATTGTGAGACTTGACATTCTCCAATCCAGCCGTAGCCATTGTTCCAAAGACAGTCGGCTGGCTCTCTTGTTTGCCACCAAAACTCCATACTCTCACTTGGGAGTCGATTACCCTCAACCGAAGTGAGGCCCACTCTGCGACCACGGGTTAGCTGCATGCTTGGTCCTTGTGGGCATTTCTGAAAGCAGTGACAACGAATCCTCCACGGAGTACGTCCCGGCTAATCCAGGGTTCTCAGCAGCTCCGGTGTTCTCGCACTTACTAACCGTGCCTTGCTGTTCTCCCCAGAATCGCCCTGGCTTTCTCGCACTTACTTACCAGTCGACGTATTCCTCACCACAAAGTTCACTGCCATTGGGACTCGAGGCTTCTCCAGTGCAATGCTGGTACCTGCCCTTTGCTGGCCTCCATGCCTGGCCAGTGTCCCTCATCCATATTCTGGAGTTTGCTCTTTATAGCTCACATTCCCTCAGACCAAAGTCGAGGCCGAATGTTGCATTGTTTGATTGAGCACTGCTGGGCTGCGGTTGTACCTATCAATTGCTCCGACACACCGGCACCGCGGAGTCTATGCTTCAAGCTGCTTTACCGCTTTGCGCCCAGTAGCATCAGCCGTCCAAGCTGCATGCAGTGCTTCCAGAGTCTCCCAGACTCAATTCCGGCAGACCAATAAGTGCCCGGCCTGCCCATTCCATCATTCTTCCCTCAGCTGATGCGAGGCCGGAACATCATGCACCTTCTTCATCAGCGAGGCGTTTTCGCAACCCTTCTGTTGTTCCCTCAGCCTTGGCGAGGCCGAACCATCCATTCCCTCAGCCGAGGCGAGGCCGAACCTTTACTCCAGCATAGCGAGGCCGAAACTGCCCTTGCATAGCCTCACATGGCATCTCCGCTGGTTTCACGGGTTCTGAAAGCATTGTGCTGCGAGGGTATGTTGATCACCCTCATTCCGGCAAGCTAAGCCTGCATTCGGGTTTGCCCTCACATGGCCCTTAATGGCGAGGCTGTGCTCGCAATTCAATCCACTTCCACTTGCCTGGTTACTGGCCGGCGACGTTTCATCACCTCAAAGGAGCATCCATTCCTCATCATCTTCCGACAAGGCCAGCATCCTTCTCGACACATCAGGGCCATACACCATAATCACCAGCCTACCCAGGTACCTGATTTCACGTCCGCTGCCATCAATCATCAGGGATGGGTTTGTGGGATCGACATAGAAATCGATGTTCCAAAGCCTCGCATCCTCACAGCATCGGAAATCCCGGAGCTGCAGGTGGAGGTTAGCTGCATTCAGGCTTCTTTGGACATTCCAATTCCCACAGCTGCCCCAGGCTATGTTGCCTCTCCTGGTGCGACGGACAAAGTGGATACGATATGACTGCGACAGTTCCAGGAAAAGCCCTTCACGACGCCCCTGGTGTGACCATGCAAATACACAGCACGCAATTGCCGGCATGGTCCGTCGCTCTCCGTCTGCCTTGCAGCAAGTCTCTTTGGCGTGTGGCACACTGTCCAGGGCACTGTGGACGGCCACTCTGGTCGCCGATAGCCCACGAGCGGAAATCTGCGGTTGAGACGGGGCCCTGTTCCAACAAAGGAAGTTAAGGCCTCGGAACCCTCTTCGCTCGCACAGGTCTGCTATCTTCTTGCACCTCAGTTCCAGGAGGTGTTTCCCTCAACCGTGGTGAGGCCGAACTATGTTGTCCCTCCGAGCGAGGCCGAAGACTTTCCACAATCCTCAGCTTATGCGAGGCCGACAACACCCTCAGCAGCGAGGTCGAAAGTTCCCTCAGCACTCGGCGAGGCCGTACACAGGCAGCTATGTGGCTGGCAGAACTACCGAGCAAACACAGTGGTTTCGGTTTGAGTCCTGTTGGAGCCCACCCTTAGGTACAGCCTCCAGGCCACCGAACAGCTCACTACCTGCGCACCCCACCGGGGTTGAGCCGAGACTTGAGCCCAGGGTGAATTTTACGTCTGCACGCTGCTTGGCGTAGCCACCCGAAGGGGCCGTTGGTCAAGGTGAAACTAAACTAAAAATTACCTCGCTTGAGGTGTTGCGTTCTCAGCTAGGCCCTCTCTCAGCTGCAACCCTCAGCACTCGCGAGGCCGAACTTTGCCCTCCGCATGCATTGCTGTTGAGGCACTTGTTGTGGCATCAGCCTCCGTAAGTTTGGCAATCCCCACTCAGCACTGGATGTTCTGTTCGAGGCATATTTCCTCAGCGCATGCGAGGCCGCAAAGTGAAACACGTGAGGTATGAAAAACTGCTACTCCAGGTTCGTCCGCAGCTCCGGCTTTCTCGCACTTACTAACCGTGCCTTGCAGCCTCCCCCAAAGTAGCGTCACCCTGGCTTTCTCGCTCTTACTCACCAGTTGACCAATAATGCATCTCACGCGGTTGCTTCATGGTAAAACTGCAGCTCGAGGTCCCGGCGTTCTCGCTCTTACTAACCCGGACCGACACTGCAGAGAAGCATTGACTGTTGTTCCCTCAGCGGAGGCGAGGCCGAACAACCATTCCGCTGCATCAGCGCAGCCAGGCCCTCAGCTCCTCACTGAGCCAGGGCTCTCTTTAGACAGAGTTCCCTTGCTGGCAAGCCCTCTATCTCTATGTGACCCCCGCGGTGCCACGTATAAGCAGCTGCACCGCGTGTCTTAGGACCACAGTTTTCATTCGGATTTGTTGTTGTAGGCCTTCCAGTGCTTGAGGCCGAATCCAAACACCACATCTCACGTCACAAGGCTGGCAATTTGGCTCCAACATCTGAAGATAGTAACACATACTCTGCGTGGCGTCCGCGTGAGCTAGCCTGTCCTTTCTTTAGGAGTTCGGCTCCTTTCATCGCTTGTCTTACCACAGGTCTCTTTCGGTGGCCCGTACTCAGCAGCCAGCACATGTACCATCCTCAGACGCCAGAGCCGCCTTGCCCCAGCAAGTGCCCATACAAACCACTCACCATAGTGAGAGCCAACATCTTCAAACAACCTCCAGCGGCCGTGCCGCGAGGACCTAAACATCTGCAAGGTTCCGCCTTGTCTGTGTGCACGGACAGACCCCAGCCCTTGCAGGAGACGTGGATGTAAACAAAAGCAGGCCTGCCATGTCCAGCAGGCTGATTACCATTGGTTGCCTTCAGATGGGAAAAGCGCGAAGATCGGGTAACCTCCATCTGAATCCTTTCCGGCCAATACCAACCCTTACAAACCCTCAGCACGGAGCGAGGCCGAAGGAGGCTTCTTGGACTATTGGTTTTCCGGGGAGCAGCCACCACCAGCTGCTCTTCAACTTGCACTGCGCCGCACCACAGTCCTACTGCAAGTTCCTTGGCAACGGTTTCTCAGTAGCACCAGTCAATGAGCTTTACGACACTGATGCCTCTGGTTATTTATGTCCAGGCAGATCCACCAGGGTTGGGCCAAATCTTTTCTACCTGATTCTACCTGCGAAGAAAATCCTGTTGTGCTCAGCTTGCAGATCCCCGAAAACCTGCAAGCTTGGGCTCGAGCACACCGCAATTGTTCGGGACACTCCTGTCGCCACTGCAAGGATGCCTCTTGCAGTGCGACGTTGGCCTGCACTGTCTGCAGCGTGCCTGGCCGTTTCCCCCGTGTTTCGGTCTCACCTTCGTTTTCCACACAAGTGAGCGAGGAACCCAAACTCACCTTCAGCACAGCCCTCAATCCAAATGAGGGTCGGTGGGTTTTGCTCACCCAGAGACAGCAGGAATCTCTGGTGAGCAACAGGCTTGCGTCACCCCTCAAGCAATGCGAGGCTGCAACTCTCACTGTGACCCAGAGCAGACTGTAGGCCACAAGGTTCCCTCAGCAACGCGAGGACGAAAAGCTTCCCTCTAGCGAAGCGAGGCCGAAAACTGTGCACTCACGCCCTTCGTCGACGGCAGCAGTTGGCGGGCCGCCGCTCTATGACAGCTTAGCCGGTCAGCCGGCCTACGAGCAAACACAGTTTTGCCAGGCCTCAAAACGGAACCTACCCTTAGTTACAAGCCCCAGGGCCAGCCACAACGGCACTAAAGACGCTCTCTACCTGAGCACCCCACCGGGGTTGAGCCGAAACCTTGAGCCAGGGTGAATTTTTCGTCTGCACGCTGCGAGGCGTAGCCACCCGAAGGGGCTGTGGGTTCAAGTGAAACAAAACTTACTAAAACTGTGGGGTGAAACTGCCGGTAAGTTCCCCCTCTCATTCCTTGTCCTCGGTTTTGACGTACCGCTACCCTCAACCGAAGTGAGGCCGGAATGTCCTTTTGACCAAGTCGTTGCCATTGGCTTGAAGACTTTGGCCAAGGCAAATTGCCTGTATGCTTGCACATTCTCTGTGTTGTCTATTCGGGAGGCGATCCATGCCCTCGTTCGTGGAGGCCGCTATCCCTCACCGAATGGAGGTCATTCCTTTAGACCCAGATGCTCGTTCTACGAGCCTCATTGCATGTCCTGAGTGCTTCCATCCACCCCTCAACCGTAGTGAGGCCGGACATGTCTTCAAACCAGGTCATGGCCCAAGGCTTCATGGACTCTGGTTACGGTGGCTGCCTCTTGCATGCACAGGGCATACTTCCTGTGGCTTTTGCCGGGAGGTGATCCATGCCCTCCGATTCTCAGAGGCCGCTATCCCTCTACCGGCGGGGTGGTCAATCCCCATACATAGACCGTTCCATATTGATTGAGGCCATTCTGCACTTTCTCGTCATCTCACCTTGACGGATCCATGCCCTCGATTCACACATCTCCAACACGAGCCAAGCAGGAGGAACAGGTGAAGTACCTGCCCAAACATACCCCTTTTTAGGCTGGAGGACGCTAAGCGACCGAAATCGCCGCTACGCACCGGTGACCCCACGCCACACACCTTCAACAGGTGGCCGGTACAGGCGCCTGACAGGGGGCCGGGCAAGGTGCCGACAACCAGGTCAAACCCACCCTGCCTGTGAGGATATTATGTACGAGGCCGCTATCCATTGTGAGACTTGACATTCTCATCCAGCCGTAGCCATTGTTCCAAAGACAGTCGGCTGGCTCTCTTGTTTGCCACCAAAACTCCATACTCTCACTTGGGAGTCGATTTCCCTCAACCGAAGTGAGGCCCACTCTGCGACCACGGTTTAGCTGCATGCTTGGTCCTTGTGGGCATTTCTGAAAGCAGTGACAACGAATCCTCCACGGAGTACGTCCCGGCTAATCCAGGGTTCTCAGCAGCTCCGGTGTTCTCGCACTTACTAACCGTGCCTTGCTGTTCTCCCCAGAATCGCCCTGGCTTTCTCGCACTTACTTACCAGTCGACGTATTCCTCACCACAAAGTTCACTGCCATTGGGACTCGAGGCTTTTCCAGTGCAATGCTGGTACCTGCCCTTTGCTGGCCTCCATGCCTGGCCAGTGTCCCTCATCCATATTCTGGAGTTTGCTCTTTATAGCTCACATTCCCTCAGACCAAGTCGAGGCCGAATGTTGCTTTGTTTGATTGAGCTCTGCTGGGCTGCGGTTGTACCTATCAATTGCTCCGACACACCGGCACCGCGGAGTCTATGCTTCAAGCTGCTTTACCGCTTTGCGCCCAGTAGCATCAGCCGTCCAAGCTGCATGCAGTGCTTCCAGAATCTCCAATTACCTCGCTTGAGGTGTTGCGTTCTCAGCTAGGCCCTCTCTCAGCTGCAACCCTCAGCACTCGCGAGGCCGAACTTTGCCCTCCGCATGCATTGCTGTTGAGGCACTTGTTGTGGCATCAGCCTCCATAAGTTTGGCAATCCCCACTCAGCACTGGATGTTCTGTTCGAGGCATATTCCCTCAATGCATGCGAGGCCGCAAAGTGAAACACGTGAGGTATGAAAGAATGCTACTCCAGGTTCGTCCGCAGCTCCGGCTTTCTCGCACTTACTAACCGTGCCTTGCAGCCTCCCCCAAAGTAGCGTCACCCTGGCTTTCTCGCTCTTACTCACCAGTTGACCAATAATGCATCTCACGCGGTTGCTACATGGTAAAACTGCAGCTCGAGGTCCCGGTGTTCTCGCTCTTACTAACCCGGACCGACACTGCAGAGAAGCATTACTGTTGTTCCCTCATCAGAGGCGAGGCCGAACAACCATTCCGCTGCATCAGCGCAGCCAGGCCCTCAGCTCCTCACTGAGCCAGGGCTATCTCTAGACAGAGTTCCCTTGCTGGCAAGCCCTCTATCTCTATGTGACCCCCGCGGTGCCACGTATAAGCAGCTGCTCCGCGTGTCTTAGGACCACAGTTTTCATTCGGATTTGTTGTTGTAGGCCTTCCAGTGCTTGAGGCCGAATCCAAACACCACATCTCACGTCACACGGCTAGGCAATTTGGCTCCAACATCTGAAGATAGTGACACATACTCTGCGTGGCGTCCGCGTGAGCTAGCCTGTCCTATTGTTTAGGAGTTCGGCTCCTTTCATCGCTTGTCTTACCACAGGTCTCTTTCGGTGGCCCGTACTCAGCAGCCAGCACATGTACCATCCTCAGACGCCAGAGCCGCCTTGCCCCAGCAAGTGCCCATACAAACCACTCACCAATAGTGAGAGCCAACATCTTCAAACAACCTCCAGCGGCCGTGCCGCGAGGACCTAAACATCTGCAAGGTCAGGTGAATTTTACACACCCCCTCATGCACAGATGGTCCTGGGGTAGTTCCCTTCAGTCCTTCCTTTCCTCCTGCTTCAGGATCTTCTTTCCAATCCTGACCAGAGCCTTTCCAAGCTCTTCCGGGTAGGTCCCAGACTCCTTCAGAGACGCACTCTTCGAGTGTTCGTGGTTTCCTGCGCAAACGTACGAAGACAGTTCCCACACGCAGGCAGCACTATTGGAAGCGAAACACCATCTCTTCCAAGTCTTCTCTTTCTTCTCGAAGCAGCACCTATCTACTAGACATCCTTGCGTCAGACCAATGTTTTTAGAGACTTCTAGAAATACCGTTTCCTTCCACAAAGAGGACCTTTCAGGCCATTCGTGGGTTAACAGCAAACCCTCGTTCGAGGAATAGGGGCCGAAGAGCTTCCCTATAAGTCTCCAGCAACTCTTGTGAATCTTTAGCGTCTTCCGCCAAAGTTCCAAACCTCGTCGCTTGCGGAAACGCAGGTACCTCAAGGGGCAGCCTGAGCTGCAGAGCGTAGACAAATGCGCAAAGACACGGACCTTTCCCTGCTTCAGGACTCTTAAGATTTCTTCAAGAACAAGAAAGGTGTTCCTACTCAGAAGATTGATTTCCCGAGTCACTCCGAAGTACGCTATGCCTTTCTCTCGAGCACACGCTCTCGCTATAGCACTCGACTCTTCGCAGCAAAGCTCCAGAACGACGAGCGACACTGTCCCTCTAGCCAACGCCGTCGCGGCTTCCATCCAAGAGCTCGGAACCTCCAGCGGAGAGGACCTTACTGCGTTCGACGATACTTCCTTAGTGGTATTGGGCTCATCTTTTACTTCTTCGACGTTTTCTTCGGAGATCGACGACCACGATTCTGGCTCGTTAATGAGGCCAGCTGCCTCACAAAGACTGACCAAATTCTCCGCAGTTGGGGACTTCGTTAGAGCATCTGCGGGGTTGAGTTTCCCCGGTATATACTCCAGCGTCAATCTTTCCTTGGCGACTAGTTGTTGGAGAAAAGCAGCTCTCAACTCTATGTGGCGGACTTTCCTAAGGAGGGTACTCATTTGCGCTATGGACAGGGCGCTTTCAGAGTCCCCGTACGCGTGCAACTGATATCGGCCTTCCTCCGAATCAGAAGGCATCCCCTCCACCATCGTCTGCACCAACAAAGATATATACAATCCCTCTCTGGCGATTTCAGTCAGTGCTGCTAGCTCGGCTTCTGCCGATGACAGAGCTACGGTCGTCTGTTTCCTACTGAACGTCTTCAAGCAACAGTTGTTCCAGGTCACAATTCCACCACTCACAGAGTTCAAACCCCAAGACGCGTCAACAAAACACGACACTGACTCTCGGTCCTCATCAGGGGCTAAAATTCGGCTAAAAGCTCTCTACGTGAGGGGAACACTTGGACCTTATGCGGTAAACCAGACACCCACCTCAGAACATCCCTCATACAAGCTTCGGCTGCTTCATTGGGGGCTGACTGGTGTCTTCCTAGAAAACCGCATACATACTGCAAATCAGGTCTTGAAAGCGACGCCCAGGCTAGGCGTCCCAAGGTACGCCTATAGCGCTCGTGCGCCTCTGGCGTAAGAGGTGTGTCCTGTCCTTTCTTGATGAGGTCGGCATACCGCCGCTCTAATGGTGGAAGCTTCGGCGCCACCTTAGTGATTCCGTACTCCTCACAGCAAGACCTCAGGTACTTAGCATCCAAGCCAAAGTATACGCAGGGCTCTCCGGTCTTCTTCCGGAAGATCCTACGTCCCAAGAAAGACACCTCACCTGGTTTTCCTTCCAAGAGTTCACCTGTTAGCTTAAGCTTGTAGCGTTTCTTCAGGTCTTCAAACACTTTTCGAGCTTCGGCGGTGTTCTCGGCCCAAATCAACAAATCGTCAACATAGAAGAGGACAATCACCAAACCATTCTTGGTTTTCTTGCGGAAGATTGTAGGGTCCAGTATCTGCTGGAATCCTTGGTTTCCCAAGTACGCCGACAGCTCCTTGTACCAAGAAAGCGGGGCACTTCGAAGCCCGTTCATGGCACGAAAAAGTTTCAAGAAGACCTTCTCGCCAGTCTTTGCGTTTCCTATGTTACTCGGAAGCTGCACAAACTCCGGCCGCGCAATAGCGGCGTGCATAAACGCTACCGACACGTCACAGGACAGCACAGACCCTTTTCTACACAGAACAGAAAGTAGGAGCCGCAGCCCTTCCAGGCTGGTGGTAGGAGAATAGATCCCCTCAGCGAGCGTTGTGCCGCCCATAGCGGCAAAATCGCGGACAACAAGTCTAGAGCGGTAAAGACCAGGCTTCTTAACCGTATTGACCCAACGGCTCGAAAGAACTCTTCTTCCGCTCTCCTTAGCAAGTCTGTACGCTTCTCGCTCGCTCACCACTTCTCCTACGTTGAAAGACTCTAATTCTTCTAGTTCTAATTTCATGGACAGATAGAGGAGTTTGGGATCTAACAGCTCACCAGAGGTCTCCGAAACAGCTTGTTGGGGAACCTGACAACAGATTCTACTCCCTCCAAACTTAAGCTCAAAGGAAGAAGCCGCTTGATTGCTCACAGCGCGGCAGTCAGGTCCTTCACCTAACTTCTGAAGATAATGATCCGTCAACCAATCAATCTCCATGTCCTCCATGTCAGGTTCAGGAAGATCGCCCCCTGCTACCCCCTCATGACCTTCAGATCCCACTTCTGTGGGCTCGTAATCCGGGACATAATCAGGAAGCATTTCTTCATCCTCTGGGGCTTCAATTTCTTCTTCCTTTGGAACAATGGATTCCGCAGACGGTTCAAACAGCAACGGCTTTTCTGGGTCCTGCGTATCAAGCACAAGAGGATTAGCTTTAGCTAACAGCTCCAACGTTGGGCTGTCGTACGTGGGTTCGTCCCGTTCAAAGATCCCACGACACGCTGGAAAGACCTCAATCTCTCCATCTCCTCCAATGACAGTTCCATACACACCTCCACCTCTAGGATGGACGGGGCCCAGATAGCTCACTCGAACCGTCTTGGCTCCCCGGAATTTTTCTAGATGTCGTTTGGAACCGCCAACTTTAGCCTGCGCAGAACAGCCGAAGGGAAGCGTCCTAGTCCTTTGGACTATTTCCTCGTGCAACCTGTCTATTGCCGTGGTACTGTTGTTGCTGTCAAAGCTCCACAAGTTGAAACTGCGTGCAGCATACAGCAAACAAGTCTGCCACAACATTCCACCTAAAGGTAACTGCCAAGCGGCACCACCTTCTTCAGCAGGTCGTCGACGCTTTACTTCCGCCTCTAGGTCGAGCCATATCGACCAAAATCCCTGCTTCATTGCAGAGACCTGCCTTTCCACAGCACCCTTAGACTGCGGACGGTATCCTGGCACAACATCCACCATCGTAGGGTTCTCGCGCCTCTGCGCCGCGACCCTCTCGCACATGGATATCAGACCCTGTTCGTTGTCGCACCGAAACGTTAAAGTCTTCTGGTGCAATCCAATTTCGCGGATAAACCGATCGATATTGAATAACAAGTTCGGGTCGTGTAGTTCCATGGCGGGGATAGACATTGAGTACCGGGACGCAACATGTACCAGAAGAAGAACCCTCAGTTTCCCAAAATAGTAGAAATCGACCCCAATGGTTTGATTCTCCTTCTGTAGCTGCCTCTTCAGTCTCCTGGCTGGGACTTTGCCTTTGCTAGAGCAGCAGCTTTCGCAGTTCACATCATAGGGAAAATGACCTCGGGATCGATGTACCTGGAGTGCGTGGCTACGCAACGGGATCCTTTCTTCAATCTCCTCTCCTTGTGGAATTGGGGCTTCAGGAGGTTGTTCCGGGTTTTGTGGGGAACGATTCGGTTGGTTTAACGAAGACGACGGTTCAACATCATCACGATCCAAGATCAAGGGATCAGAGCCTGTGCCACTTCCTGGAAGGGGCAGCCCTCTGAGCATCCGCAGATGCTCAGTCACTGGCTGCTTTAAGCCTCCTTCCGGCACTTTCTCATAATTTCCCTTCAACACACAGCATGCCACGTCAAGACACCATGCCAAAACATGCCAAACATGCCGCAAACAAGCCAACAACTTTAAGGTTTTGGGCTTTCCCTTAGTTGGGGCTTTCGGGCTTTTCCTACCAACCAACAAGATTCGTTCTACGCAAACACGCTTGAAGCATTTTCGGGTGCGAATACGAATCCAACATCCTCCTTTTCGGGGCTTTATTTTACTCATCTCAGGTGCTCTCTTGGAGCCTCTCTGAAAACACTTTTCGAGCAATTTCCAAAGACCCGAAACAACGACCCCAACCAAGGCACTGAAGATCAGGATGAGGAACACCATCGCGACGTCGATGATCAATCCTGGAATTTTAGCGGACCGCCTGGCGTGAAGGAGGAAAGGGGTTCTTTTTACTCGGGGCTTTGAACCTCCAATTTCTCCTAGGGGTCCTACCACTAGATGCCTTTTAACTCCTGGGGCCTCAAGGCTAATGTTTCCAAGCCAAAATGTTTCCATGCCACGACAAGTCAAACATGCCAAGCTCAAGCCACAACATGTCAAAGTTTCATGCCACTCAAAATGACCTACTTGCTCGTGTCTCCGAGCCGGTTCTCTTTTTGCTTGTCGGGGCGCAAAACAACGATGCGGCGCAACGGAAGAGCATTGCCTCATTTTCGCTTTTAGCGAAGAGCGGCTTCGGCCTCGCTTATAGCGGCCCTTGCATCGCTTACTACATCCGAATGTCGCAGCCTTCGTGGGCTTCTGGAACGACCGCGATCCGATACCTCCGTGGGCACCGGGGACATTGGCGATGGAGGCTCCACAGGTGTGTTTAGGAGATCCCACACCGAATAGTTCCCTTCTCCGCTCAAAGGACGTGGAGGCCTTTGAGGCATTTTGAACCGAGGAACTGGTGGAGGTAGAGGTGGCGCCATGGATTCCGCGGGTGATGGTGGTTCCGTTGGAGCCAAAACTCCTGATGGTGAAGGCGGCTCCGGTGGCACCATTGCCGGTGAAGGTGGTTCCGCCGGCCTCTGTGTACCTCCATGAGTCGAGGGGGCATTCACCATTTGTCCTTCCAAGTAGATCTTCGGAGATGGCGCCAAATTTCCACCACGAATTTCCTCGAGCACCTTCTGCACGTACCACCCCAGCTCGGTGTATTCCTTGAGGATGGACGAATCGACGTCCTCTTCCTCTTCCGAGGTAGGATCTTCTTCGAGCTGTGGTGGCGCAGGTCGCGCCTTTGGACGTTGAGCACGCTTTGCTCGACGATCTTCTGCCATCTTGTGGAATTCGAGGGCCCTGCTTCGAAGCTGTCGACCCAGAAGATCCCAACACACATCCACGTGCCATCCTTGTACTCCATCTGGTGGCTCCAAAAGGGTAGCCTCGATGTCGTAGTACTGATGGCTGTGAAGGCTGTGCACACGAAGCACTCGTGCTGCTCGAAGTAGGTACTTGTAAATGAGCGTATGCACATTGGAATTCGGCCGAACATGAGGGTGGAATGAGGCACCACTGGTAAGTGAAGAAGACACCTCTTCGAGGGCCTTGTTCACCATCTCCTCCGTTACACCGAATCCTCGAAGACTTTCGGCCTCGTTGAGGTCGTCCAAAATCTTGTAATGGGCATCCAAGAGCTCTGTCGTGAGGATTTCTACCTCCGCGAAGCGTTTTGGACCAAAGTATCTTTCCAGATCCTTGGGCTCCTGTAGGATGTAGCACCGTTCCGGGGGTATAATTCCCGCTGGATCCCCTGCAATCTCTGGTTGAAGTCATGTCCAAACGTCAACGCCTGCAAAGTGCTGGGCAGCTGAATCCCCTCCAAGCTTTGGTTGAACTTGCGGCCAAACGTCAACGTCTGAAGGGTGCTGGGCAGTTGGATCCCCTCCAAGCACTGGTTGAAGACCTCTCCAAACGTCAACGTCTTCAGGGTGCTGGGCAGCTGAATCCCCTGCAAGCTTTGGTTGAACTGTTGGCCAAACGTCAATGTCTGCAGGGTGCTGGGCAGCTGGATCCCTTGCAAGCTCTGATTGAAGTCGACGCCAAAGGTCAACGTCTGCAGGGTGCTGGGCAGCTGGATCCCCTCCAAGCTCTGGTCGAAGTCACTGCCAAATGTCAACATTTGCAGGGTGCTGGGCCATGGGCCCACGAGCACGAATTCATCGAAACGTATCCAGGGCAAACCGGGACACACTCGACTTGGTCCGGCTCCAAGTCCATTGCAGGCAAAACCCCACCGGTGCAGTACTTGGGAAGGTAGTCGGGGTCGTGGGCCACCTTGCTGAGCATATTGATCGGGTGCCCTAAGCAGTCCCGACATAAAGGGATGGGTTCGCCCATCCTGTGGTGACTTTCCCACACATCGTACTGCCCAGCATCTGCATAGATAGCGGCCTCCCACTTCAGGAATAACTCTTTTCGAGTCGGCCCGGCGGTCCAAGTACCCCAGGACTCGGTTTCCAGAGGCTTGAAACTTGGAGGAGGTTCCGTCCCCGCCTCCACAGAGACAGAGACATCGCACAACATCCGTCGTGCCCTTGTGATGGCCTCGTCCATCAAAGCCCTCTGTTCCTCCAGCGTCAACGGAGAAGCATCCGATTCGCTTTCCTCCTCGAAGCCCTCTTCCTCGTTGTCTGGAACCATACGAGCAACTTGAAGAGCATCGAGGACTACCGGTGGCTCCTCGCTCCGAGGCTCGTCGTCGGTGGCAACATGAGCAACCAATGGGGCATTTAAAGCCCTTCTTTGTTCCTCCACTGCAGCTGCCATCCGCTCCACCTCTTCGGCCTGATTCTCGGCCTCGCGCATCTCTTCTTGGTAAAATTCTTCCGTTGGAGAGCGTGCTGGCGTCGGGCTTTCCGCAAAGCGCCTTGGAGCGCTGGATTGCCCCCGAGAGGCCCCATTGCAAGATGCGCACCCATTCAAAACACTTACAGGAACAGGCACGGTCTCGAGATCAAACCGTCCAAAACAGGCGTGCGCCGAAAAAGCGCTTTCCAAAATGCATGGCGTATAGACGCCGTTCTCTAAAATAAAACCCTCATGCACAAAACACCATGCCGAAAAACATGCTGCACCACATGCCAATAAACATGCCACAAAACATGCCAATAAACATGCCGCAAAACATGCCATGGGCCTTTTAACAGGCTTCCTGATGAGTTGAGGCGGAGTGTTTTCGGTGCATTCTTGAGGAACTTCAGGGACCACTTTCGGGGATACTTCGGCTCTAAGCCCTCGCAACAAGAAAGCAAACGGAGTCTCCAGCAAAGCATGCCGGCAATCCCCGCTCTCTCTTCCTTGTGGCTTCTCGACTTCCGCCTTCTTTCCTTCTGTCGTCGCTTTCTTGAGGATGCTCGGTCCTGGCTGGAGCTTAACAACAGAGTCCTGCAGGCAGGTAATCGCGTCTATTTCCATGTCCGAGCCCGAAGGCTTGCGTGGTGAACGACCTTTCTCCGCTTTCTGGCGGCGACCCCCGCTCAAAGCCCACCAAGCCCGATTAGCGGATACGAGTTTCACGTTGCGTTTGCCTTTGTACAACCTAGACCCGGTTTTGTAGAGATACGTTCTCCACCCTTTCTCCACCGCCGCCCAGGGACTAATGGCGTTAAACGTAACTTCCGCAACGAGAACCTCCGTCAAAAGAAGGCTACAATCACCGAAGACGACCTCTAAGTCGACGACGCCTGACACGGGGATCTTCCCCCCTGAAGCGTTGTACAGAGTAAACTCTCTCTCATAAGTCTTCACCACCCTGAATCCGCTGAGGTGTTCCAAGGAAACACATGACACGTGGCTCCAGAATCCACTAACCAGACGTCCTGGTCCTCGGTTCTAGCTGGAAGCTGGCGCAGATGCGCTCTACATCCCCTACAGTCAACGAATTGCCAACAGGTCCCAATCGTTGCTTGTCGAGTGAAAAACCTACCCTACGCTTAGAAGACTCAGAAAGGCTCAGTTCAGGACTTCGCTGGGCAAAGCGCATCGCCACACACTCTGTGTTGGCTCTGCTTCCGCTTCGAGGGTTCTCCCATAGCCCGAGCGCGGTTCTTCTTCTTCTGCTTCTTTTCTTTGCCCTTGCCTTCGCCCTTCTTTCCTTTGGCACCCTTGTCTCCCTTGGAGGTGGGCTTTCCTTTCGGCGTTGGAGAGCGAGGAGCTCTCTTCGGAGTGTCGGAACTCCTTGAGCTCCAAAGGCAGCAAAGAGGTTCGGTTGCTGTCCTGCCGGAGTCTCACCGGTTCCAAACAGCAAGGCTTCCTTCTCGGAAGTGTTGTCAGGGACAGGAACTGCTTTCAGCTTCACGCCTCCAATTCAGTTCCAAATTGTGCTGCGGGGGCTGGGTCCATTTCGCGGCACCATTTTCGGGACAGCGAGACGGCCCCATTTTTTGGCACCGAATTTGCCTGTGGGCTCAAGCAACCGGATCTCGTTGGCTGCGCACCTGCCCTTGTTCTAGTCACTTTGGGCAGCGTCGCGCTGAGCGCATGGGGGCTTGTCCGAAGCAGCTGCACACTCGTCTTTGTAATGCTGCAGTGAGGCAGAACTGCAACTGTGGAGGCCCGTCCTCGCCAAGCCAGAATTGCTTGTGTTTTGCGGCCCTGAAAGCGGGGTCGCCCGGCTTCCCCGGAACTTGGGCTTCGTCCTGGCAATTCTGCTGGTCCGCCAGTTGAGCTGCAGGTCTTTGTCGGTGTTTTTAAGCATGGTCATGTGGCAAAGGTTTGCTGGTCACGACAGCGTGAGGCTGGTGAGAAAGGCGGCAAGGGCGGCAAAGGAGAGTCGAAGAGTGAAAAGGGCGCCGGTGGCCCCAAAGGACAGAGGTCCCCCTCAACGCCAGCGACGAGTTCACAGCCAGCCACCGCTCCAGGTGGTGGTTCTGTTGGAGAAAGTTTGGTGTTGACCAGTACCGGAAGCAGTTGGAACAGAACCAACACCATGCTTCGTTGCATGGACAGCGAAGAGAAGAGGAGGAATGATGCCGAACTTGCAGCTGCTGAGGCTAAAGCCAAGACGGAAGCTGCAAAGGCATCGGCACCGAGTGGCCCGTTCCTCGCTGCGACTTTGTCAACAGGGAGTTCCTTTCTTCAAGTCCCAAGGATACTGGAAGTTCATCTGGTGATACGTTTCCAACCGTGCAAGTACCTTCCACAGCTGCCTGTCATAGCCCACCAGGAGATGGGTAGAGACCGAATGCGAGAGATTGAGGCTTGGCACGGCTTCCGAGAGACGATGAGTTCATGCCCTGCAAGACGAGGCCTGCGTGAACGAGCTTCCACTCTGCATTAGTGTCAAGGACGAGATCCGACAGGACCGTTTGCCTCCTGACACTGGAGCTCGGTCAGCGAAGTTGTTTTACCTGCTTTCCCAGAGCTTGGCGAAGTGGGAGCGTGGTTTGGAGTTGCTTCGAAGCTGTAGCAAAAGGCAGAGCATGTCTGCTACCGGCTAACCTCAACTACTCCATTGTGTCTCGAATGGAAGCCGTCTACGTGAGAGACGGTTGCATGAAGTTGCATGCACAATGTTCGGGGCTTAAAAAGCCCATGGACATCATCAGACACTTGAAGGACGAAATCGCCAAGGCGGAGATCAAGTTGAGCAACTTCCCCGAGTTGAAGCTTTCAGAAGCAGATCGTTGCTCCATCTTGCTGCAGGCCGTTTCACATCCGGCGAGACAGTATGTGGCGCTGCACGGCAACGCCAACAGCTGGAGTGAGCTCACGAAGAGCCTCAAGTATTTCGAAGAACAGCTGAGGATGTGCGACGTGCCGACTGCAGCAAACCGTGGCATGGACGGCAAGCTTTGCGACCATTGCGGCTGTGGATAGGAGGCGCCCTTCAAGCTCGGGAAGTTGACCAACGTGGCTCAACGTTTTCTGCTGTTGCGCAGAGTCGTCTGCTGGACATTGCAGAATGAAAGCTTTTGGCAGGCTTGGGCTTTGAACAGCGAGGATACCTACTGTACAGGAACGGCTTGTGCTCCTAGCGAATCAGCTGTTGCCGAGCACCCTCATTGGAGTTCTAACAATGGTCAGGTTGTGGGGCTGGTGAACGGATGCCACAAGTGCATTCGCGCATGCTTGGACATATTTTGGCGCTGTCTCCAATCTCAGTTTTTGCGGCAGTTAACGCGCCGTTGATGGGTCAGACCTGTCTGTACAGCATTTTGAATTTAGCACCATCGACCCTGGTCTTTGCCAGAGCCAAACAGACGTATGTTTTGGAGCAGCAAGTGCTTGCGTGTGAGAGAGTGACAGAGTGTCTGTGAGTGTGTGAGGATGAGAGTGAGAGCGAGAGCGAGAGTGAGAGTGAGAGTGAGAATGAAAGTGAGAGTGAGAGTGAAAGTGAGAGTGAAAGTGAGAGTGAGAGTGAAAGTGAGAGTGAAAGTGAGAGTGAGAGTGAGAGAGAGTGAGGAAGCGAGGACGACGGAGTGAGAGAAAGTGATGCAGTGACGGGCAGCGGAGGAGTGGTGAAGCCATGGGGCCCCACGTGATTTCTATGTCTGCCAACTTTTCTTCGGCGCCGCGTTTTGAACAGCGCATAGGTCGTGTTTGAACACTTGTAACAATGTTCAGTTTAGAAGATAAGCGACTTGGGAAAAAACCTGGATTAAAATTCTGGTCGGTCTTCGGATCTGGCCTCATTACCCTACGTCTGCTGCGCGTGGGGACCCTTTCAATAGTATTATAGGGTCCCGAGTCCCCATGGCCACAAATGCATTTTTCCGGGGAAAAATACGCCGTGAGGCCACATCAGGCCACAACAGGCCACAAACGTGTGTTTTTGAGGCCACGTCAGGCCACAACAGGCCACAAACGTGTGGTTTTCAGGCCACGTCAGGCCACAACAGGCCACAAACGTGTCGCAACAAAGCAAGACCGTGTGGGTTTGAGGCCACATCAGGCCAACTTGTTTGGTTTCGAGATTGTTTTGTTGGGGCTTGCTTTTCAGCAAGTCCTAGGAGACCAAGTCGTTCCTGTGCTGTACACATGTTTGCCAGTTTACGCGACTCCAAATCTGGGGTCGAAAAATCTAAGCAATTCTGGCTTCGCGTGTGTGGGCCTCCCCTGTACTGTGCTACTGATGTAGTAAAGAGGCGCCAGTCCAAAAAAAAAAAAGCGCAAATTCCGGTCTTGTGGCTGGCTTTAGGTCTCCTCTTCTGGGGTGTTTTTGGTCACGTCTTTTCTATTTTAAACCTTTTTGGGTTTTTGGTCCCTTGAAAATCCAACAAAAAAACTATTTCAGCCAATTTATAAACTTTGCAAAGTTACAACAGCTCTCTTTTTTGAGCGGACGCCTCTTTGCAGCATGTGGGTCTTGCAACTGGGTGTAAAACAGATCGCCGTAAGAAGCAAAGCCAACAACACACTGCCCAGCAACCAGCAAAGCAGACAAGAACCAAGAAGAAAGGTCGAAAAAGCCAAGAAACTTCCCATGCACTCATAATTCAAACTTGTCGTTGTAGTTCAAGGCGGATTCTTGTAGCATCAAGCTTGTACGTTGTAGAGAGGTTGCAAAATGCAAAGTATGCCAGGAATTCTGTGAGAATCCTGCAGCAAGCAGTGCCAAAGCCAGGCAACGTTACGCGCAAGAACGCAAAATTAGAAGAGCAAGAATGCCAAGGTGCTTTTGCGCATTGCGTTGGTTTTTGTCTGCTGGTAAGAGCAAGAGCAGCAAAGGTTGGCTTTCGAATAACCTACACCCAGCAGCAAGCCTGCTTCTCCCACGTGCAGGGTCTGAACTCTTTGCAATAATGCAGCGTTTAGTCAATTGCCGCCCCTCTTGGCCAGGCCACAGAACTGGACAGTTGTTAATTTCTGTCCAAATGGTATTGTCAGAGGCTTTAAGAACGCTTGTTTCAAGTTGGCAGCAAAAAAAGCCAAGTTGCCCACATAAGAGCTGCTGCACCAAAACAAACAAACGTAATTTACGGCTTTCTGGCTGCTCTTCCCAGTGTTTTATGGAACAAGGATCAATACTGTGAAAGATGCTTAAAATCACGGAAATTGCGCGTGCAATTTTCATGTGTCACATGGTTGCCCAGAATTGTAAATTCAATTCAGTCTATTCTTGTTTTACAGTATTTGTGTTTTTCATGATTTTGTTCAAAAAACTAAAATGTATTTTGCAAAAATTTCAAAATCCTTGCTAACTTTTCAATTTGTCATCACTCGGATCAACTAGACACCAAAACCTTTGAATTTTTTTAAACACCTTGGCAAATAACAATTTTACGCTTGCAGAAAGTTTTTGTTGTTAGCAGTGAAGTTGCAGAAAAGCGCTGGTGCTGAAAAAGAAGTTTGGCGGGTTGGTTGTTGTGTTGTAGTTGTTGTGGGTGTCTGGTGGTTGTTGTTGTTGTTGCCTGGTTGTTGTTGTGGTTGTTGTTGGTGGTGTTGTCATCGCGTCAGCATTGGCAGTAGTACTGTAGTGGTGTTGTAGCCGTCGTGTTGTCATCGTAGGAGTGGTCGGTAATGGTGTCGCAGTGGCCAAGCAACCCTTTAGTTGTAGAAGGGAGTGGTAGGAGGAGTAGTAGTAGTAGTGGTGGTGGTGGTGGTGGTGGTGGTGGTGGTGGTAGTAGTAGTAGTAGTAGTAGCAGTAGCAGTAGCAGTAGCAGTAGCAGTAGTAGTAGTAGCAGCAGCAGCAGCAGCAGTGTTCGTCGCAGCAGCAGTAGTAGTTTGTAGTTAGTGGTAGTCGTAGTAGTGGTCGTAGTCGCAGTCGAAATCGTCGTTGTAAAAATGGAACTGGTAGTGTTGGAGTTTCAGAGTTTGGGGTTTAGGTTGAAACTTCAGATTGGTTCCAGCTTCCGAGTGAAAGGTTTCCCAGTAAACAAAGCGGGAGAGTGCTTCGCACCCCGATTTTGCCGTTAGGCAAAAAATCCAAGTCAACAGCTTAGTGCATGGTGGCGTTGATTGTTTGACTTGGGTCTTGGAATGGCCGCAGCGTTGAGGCTGCTGGGGATGGGCCAGCACACGCTGTTTCTTCGCAAAAACGACGTCTTAAGACCTCCGACCGTGGCGTCATGAGGGGGAGTTGGGTTTCGGGCCCGATTTTCGAGGGTGTGCCACCAGTTCTGCAGTCTGGGGTTGCCTGGCATTGCTTGAGCATGCTTCGATGGCGCGGAACAGCACCTTAACTTGTTGGTGGTTCATGACACAGTGCTTGAATTGTCGTTTGTTTGTCATTCGAACGTTGTCCGTTCGTTTTCGATGCCAAAGTATGGAGGACAATTGTTTTCTCTTCGAGTTGAAGTGCCTTTTGCCCGTAGGCAAGTGGAGGCAACTGTGCACAGCTGATAGAGCAGGTCTGCTAAGACTTTGGTAAGGCTAGAGTGTGTGTAGAAAGTCTTGCTTTCTTGGAAGCCTGCGAGTGTTTCAAGCCGCGTCCGCTCTTTGGCTCAAGTGTAGAGCCTGGCTCAAGAAGCCTCAGCTCAAGGCTCAAGGCCCCGAGCTTCTGAAGCACGTCTTTCCCTGGTGAGATAAGAGTGTTGGCTGCCTGACTTGTGTGAGGGTTGTGGTTGTTTTCCTTGGTTCCCTGACTGTAAGTACATAGGGTTTCTCAGGTTGCTTTGACCTTTCAACGTTCCTGGTGGCTGAACCACTCGAGCAGTCGCGGTCTTGAGCCAAAAGAGCTAAGTCAGCGTCGGTCAGGAAGCTTGCTTTGGGCTTGGAGTAGAGCCGGAACCAACCAGATTTAGGGCATCCTTGTAAGGGTGCTTGCCAGCCTGGAATCCAAGCAGGCCCAACGGGCTGTGTGGGCATCTTCCCATTTGTCCCATGCCCAATATGGTCGGTGCAAGGGACCACCCTCAAATGCGCGTCTCTGGCAAGAACGACTTGTACTTTGTGAACCTTCAATCCGGCACGTGACACGGGCTCATCCACACCAGACGAGACCTCGAAAACCGTATCTGACAAGGGACAGCCGCTCAATGTCTCCCGCTGCCGCTGTCGCCTTCACCGGAGAAGCGTATCCCCGTTCATGAAGGATTGAACTGGCGACCTGAACGCACCTGAGGCTGCGCGGGCGCATCTCAACATCAACACCTTTACAAGTCGGGAAACAGAACCACCAGCAGTTTAACCGCCCTTGCATTTCCTGGATGCGGTCAGGCGTGCCAAGGGGAAGGAGGGACGCCGGACTCCCGGTCAACGAAGACCCCCTCCCCAACCCGTGTAAACGTACCTGCCATGGGCAGTGCCTGGACATCTGAGAATGTTGTTTATGGTTTTGCAAGTGTTTTCGCGTCTTGGCTACGTTCAGCAATCTTTTTCCGTCGTTGAGCCCCTTCGGGGGCTGTGTGTGTGGGGAAACAGGTTCTTTCATCCTGGAAAGGCTTCACAGCCAAGTTCAAGTAAGTGCAGGGGACCAGGAGGGTGGGGAGGGGGTCCCGGTCAACGAAGACCCCCCTCCCCAACCCGTGTAAACGTACCTGCCATGGCAGTGCCTGGACATCTGAGAATGTAGCTGGCATGCTATAACAACAAAAGTCGGGCCCTTTTCGTTTTTGACTAAACCAGGTTTTCCATTTTCAGACCGGTTGCGTCATTTGTCGTCGTGTTCCATAGGGTTAAAAAATCGGCTTTGCATCATGTGCATCTGTCATGAGTGAGTACATGTGCACCCGTCATGAGTGAGTGCATGTGCATCCGACCTGAGTGCATTTGCAACTTTCGAATGCATTCTTGCGTCAGTGTGTGTGTGTGTGTGTGTGTGCGTGTGTGTGTGTGTGTGTGTGTGTGTGTGTGTGTGTGTGTGTGTGTGTGCGTGCGTGTGCGTGTGCGTGTGTGCGTGTGTCTGTGTGCAGTTTCGGGTTTAGAGTCCCAGCTTTTTGGCCTGTAACACCAAAACCTATTGCACTTTGCATCGAGTGCGTTCTGAAAAACACGGCGGAGGTTGATGGCAGCTCGTTTGGTGGCTCAAGGTGTACAGTCACAGGCACATACCTGCCTGACGTGCTTTGCCACACCTTCCCCGAAACGAGGGAGCAACATCCAAGCAACATTTGGGATGTTTTTCTGGATCTGCTTACGTGTCCGAGTTTGAGGCAGGCCCCTGAGAATGTAAAGCAGGACCTTAAACCCTAAACCTTAAGCCCTGAACCCTAAACCCGAAACCCTAAACCCTAAACCCTAAACCCTGAACCCTAAACCCTAAACCCTGAATCCTAAACTCTAAGCCCTAAAGTGCACTAGGCGCCAGTAGCAAACATGTCGTGATGGCAGACGAAATGACTTCACTGAAGGAACCTGCTGCAGTCGCGAGTCCCGCATGTCCGACGCCCTAACTAACCCCATTGCGGGGTCCACTTTCTCCTGTTTGCAGGCGCGAGTAGCTTTCTGGTTTTACGTAGTAAGGAATTGTCGGGAATTGGGTTTCGGGTTTCGGGTTTAGGGCTTATAGGCTTTCGGGTTTGGGGTTTGGGGGTTCTTCATATCGTCCTTTTGCGATGTTTAGAGTTGATTTAGGGTTTAGGGTTTAGGGTTTAGGGTTTGGGGTTTGGGGTTTGGGGTTTGGGGTTTGGGGTTTAGGGTTTAAAGTACAAGGGTGCCGTGGAGGCACATGATAAGAGAGTAGCGGCGGAGTTTGTCACGTGGTTGGAAACAACGTGCCATGGGTTGATGATGTCCAAGGAAGGGGGGCAGCCTAGCAGCCTGTGGATCTTGTGCCATGTTCACTCTCAGCCTCGCTTGGGTGGCCCTGGCTAGCGGCTACCAGCACCGCGCCCTTGGTCTTGGATTCCTTCGAAGGAAATCGATGGGGCGAAGGTGCTGCTCTCTTGATGTGCCTCCACGGCACCCTGCAATGCAGGCTTCTCTGTTGCTCCGTGCCAGTTGACCAAATCAGTTGGGGCGGGGACAGGCGGGTTTGCGGCCACTTCGGCAGCCATTTCAAAGCCGAAGTCTGGACAGGCTGTTTGGGCAATGAGGGCGTGGGAGGCAACGTGCGGGGCCAATGCTGCGAGTGTGTGGCGGATGAGCCTCCTGTGATTTTGCCCAAGCCCATGAGGCTTGAGGGGGCTGAGGCGTGGCTTCCGAGCCACCAGGGCCAGGAGGGCTACTTCGAGCTACCAGCATCTCACGAGTATTGTGACGGGCGCGTGCAAGATGACGACGAGTGTTCGGGCTTCAACCTCACTTGCCCCACAGGTTCGCTCTCGGTGCCCTTCAATCAAGCCTGCTGGGCAGCCTGGGGAGGTGGGAGGATGGCTTTCAGCAGGCTTGTGGGATGGAGGGTGCCGCAGTCTACACCTACGCCCATGAGGGTTGGGGCTGCGCGGGCTACTTTGATTCATGGCCGGCAACCACCCAGTGCCTTCTGCCGAATCTGTGAGAGCACCGTCCCTTGGGCCAAGAATGTGAACTTGGAACCTTGACATACGACCATCATCACAATCGTAGCATATCATAGCTCGCAGCCACCTGTCGCGATCCCCTTCCTAGCACTTGCTGAGGTGACCCTGACGACCACCTGGTGGCCCAAGGAATACATCCCTCTGCGCAAGCGCGCCACGGATGCGAGCTGTGTGCCCCCCACCACCACGTTCACCACCTTGACCTTCACCACCGTGACCATCACCACGGTGACCACCACCACGGACCCCTTTGCGGGTCGTGCTTGGGAGACGGTGGGTGGCGCTTGCCGCGGGAACACGGCGAACGACAACGCGCCCCAGAACTACGAGGTGCTGAAGGTGCAGAGCTTGGAAAGCTGTCAGGCGAAGTGCCTGGCCGCGTTCCCCAGGTGCAAGGGGGTGGAGTACAGCGAGGGCCGCTGCGAAATCTGGGTGCGTGCCTGGGTGAGGGGGAAGTGGGAAATCATGAGTCATAAGAGATCCGGTTGTTCTCTTGTTCAATGTAATGGGATTCGGTGAGATTGTGATCCTTGGGTCTGCCTCTCCCCCCTCACACCTTTCGATGTCACGTGACCACGTGCATGCGAGAGCACCTAGAAGGAAGTCGAATGTGCCAAGGACCTGAAGGCATCTTTGTGGCAAAGGACCTGACAGGCTTCGCGTGCTTTCGCTTTGGCTGGCCCACCATGTATCTCCAGCCGGTGGACGGGGGTGATGGCCGTGCCTGCCGCGGGGATCGTGTCACCGACAACCAGCCAGAGTACTACACAGTCACGAAGACGAAGTTTTTGGAAGACTGCAAGGCCAGGTGTGCGGCTGCCCCTGTGTGCAAGGGTATCGAATTCAGCTTGGGCCGATGTGAGATTTGGTTGCGCCCAATCCATGCGACCAGTTCGTTACAAGGCTTCAGCTGCCTTCGTTTTCAGCCCCCCCCCGAGTGGGCTCTTGCTCCTTTGAAAATATGCCGAAGAGGGCATGCTTTCCGTTTTGATGGAGGTGGAGGATGGGGTCTACAGATGCGCCATCCTCCGCGCATCGAGCTTTGAAGCTCTCTGGCTCAATTCGATGCCACCTGTGCATCGAGGCACTCAGCGACGGGCCGCACGCCCGTGTGAATCAGAGATGCCAGGACCAAGTTTTCAAAGAAGGCTTCGATCCAGCATGTGGCGCAAGAAGCGTGAAGGCTTGTGCATGTTAGTGGTGCCTATGAACCGCAGGAGGATTGCCGAAGGTTGCCATAGGGCATGGCTTGTCATGCACATCATGAGGCATCCCCTTAAGGATCCCGAGGCGCATCTTCGTCCGGCCGTGTCCCTTCGGTTCCTTCACAATAAATTTGTGAGGACACCTTGGCACAACAGCTCTTAGAGCAGTCGGCGGACCATGAGGCGCGAGGGCGTTTCGGGTTCACAGCCTCCGCGGACCTCCGGCTATGTAGGGTGCCCTAAACCCCTCGGTAGGGGGCGTGGGGGGGTAAAGGGGGGGGACCTTGCCCACTGATTTTATGAACTTCCCCGCTGTTTTTACGGTTTTGCCTGCTAAGTTTATGACCTTGCCCGCTGATTTGATGACCTTGCCTGCTAATTCTATGACCTTGCCCACTAGTCTTATGATTTTGCCTGCTAATTCTATGACCTTGCCCTGCTGATTTGATGGTCTTGCCCGCAAAGTCAAGAGTTTTTCTATTATACATGAAAGGGTGGTTTAGGGTTGAGGGTTTAGGGTAAACCCGAAGCACTAAACCCTAACACCGAAACTCCATCGAGGGCCCAAGCCCACAGAGGGACCCCCAAAAGCACAAAGGCCCCAAGCCTAAAACCATGCAAGCCCTACACATAAACACCCTCTAAGCCCAAAAAGCCTTGCAAGCCTGTAAAACCTGCAAGCCCTTGTAAGGCCTCTCCTAAACCCTCTCCTAAGCCCTACAAACCCTAAAAGCCCTGCAAGCCTCAAACCCTAAACCCTAAGCCCTTAACCCTAAACCCCAAACCCCAAACCCTAAACCTCAAACCCTAAACCCTAAACCCCATGGACGCCACGCGCTGCGCTTTGCCTTGGCTCTGCGCCTTCCTGGCAGCCGTTGCGATGCTTGCGATTCAGAGATTGTCTGGGTTTTAGGGATTAGGGTCTAGGCGGTCTAGGTTTTAGGGTTTTGGGGCAGGGTTTAGGGTTTAGGGTTTAGGGTTTAGGGTTTAGGGTTTAGGGTTTAGGGTTTAGGTTTAGGATTTAGGATTTAGGGTTTAGTGCGCAGGGTTTACGGTTGGAGCTTCGAGGCTTGAGGTGCAGGGTTTTTGGGGGTATTCGGGTTTGCCATGGGCTTTGTGGGCGGGTTTTGGGTTTGGGCCTCAAAAGGGGGCTCACCGGCTTTCAGAGGCTCTCTCTGTGTGTTTTGGTGGACTTGAGGGGGGCTTCGTGGGCGGAAAGGGCTTGAGGGGTCCGCTTTCGGCGCTGGATTCGTCGAGGTCTCTAAATTACTAAATTTCCTGCATTCGTGCGCTCTTTTCTCTCTTTCTATCGCGCACTTCGTTAATAAAATTCTAAACGAGAACACGCATGAAAATATGTTGTGTTCACTTGTACACACTTTTCTCTCTTCTTTTTACTATTTTAATGAAGGATTTGATGAAGAGAGAAAAACGATAATAAAATACCAGAAATTATATTGCATTTCCAAGATGTAGAAAATTGCAATTAAAATATTTGGAAAGAAGATATAATGGTGGATTTACCGTATGAACTGGACTTATCTTCTCCTTTTCTCTTCGTAAGCCTCACTACGTTCTTTATTATTCAATTTGCTTCTTTATAATTCTATTCACGTGATGCATGCGTTTTAATAATAGAAAGAGAAGAAGCTAATAAAAAATGAAACTAAAAGAGCGCACACTTCGTTTATTTAGTTTATTGTATTCACTTAGTAATTTCTCTATTTCCACAGCATTTATTAGTATTCTTCTCTCTTCATATTAATAATCTAATATCCCAATATTATAGTTGTCTTTCCTTATAATATGAAGAGAGAATACTAAATTACTAAAAGGAGAAGAGAATAATGGGCCCAAAGAAGATATTAATAGGGCCCTTATAATATAGTAGTTTTATTAGGGCAATTACGGGATTAATATTTTTCACTCTTCTTTTTATCTTTTTTCTAATTTAATTTCTTCATCAACTTTATTCAGTAGTTTTCTTCTCTTTACATATTATTTGCGGCCAATTTATTATTTATTATTGTGGCCGCTATAAACGTACTAAATTATACCCCCGGGCGGTACTATTATTTTATTAGCCCGGGATAGAATACTAAATAAACACACTAATGAACGGAGTGAATGCAATGAACACAGTGAATGAACGAATTAGGGAAAGAAAAACCATAAATTATGTAGTTTATAAAGAGCGCACGCGTGAAACAAGTGAGCGTGACGCATGAAATTAGTGTGTTTCGTTCGTGCGTGAAATGAATTCATGCGTTCTTTCACTGCGTTCTCTCCCTTATAATTCTATTTCACTTACTCTCTTCACGTATAATAATATTACCGCGGGCTCAATGTAAATATTAATATGCCCGCGAGTGAAGGGAATATGTGAATTAGTGAACGAAACGAACGTAATGTAAGCACGGTTCGTGAGTGAGCGAAATGAACATATGAACGAAACCAACACTCCAAGATACAACCTTCATGAGTGGTCTAGTTTCTAAGCCTTTTAGTTCTTTCCATAGGCTTGTTGCTGCCCCCGTGAATGAACTGGACCGTGAGGCTAATGCACCATCCAGTACTTTAAGACGAGGTTAGTGCTTACCTTTGCCCTAATAATAGGATAATAGCTGGTGAAGGTAACACTAATTCTATAGGAAACCAAGCGAATTTAGTATAGAATGAGCGTGGTTTCCGTGAACAAGAGGTCAATGGTGGTTCTATTCACGCGGTCAACCATGAATCTCTCATTGAAACACCCCCAAGACGTAGTATCCGGGGCTGGTTTCCTATCCCAAGAGTCCGTCCATGAAGAACACCCATTATAATATTATAGGTAAGGGACGCACGCTATAATATTGTTAATGGTTGCGTTTCATGCGTACGGACACCAAGAACGGCCAAGAGACCCCTTTTGACCCTAATGTTTCCAGGGAGTTTTAGTACCTTATGACCGTACCATCCTGGCTGTCCCATTAAAAGCCCAAAATTAGTATTAAAATTAGGGGTAATGAAGTGAATACGAAGCACGCCCTAATTTAATACTACTTTTGTTGGGCTTTTAAAGGGGCAGTGAACACATGGGCGAATTATACCAAAGGCCCGTCATAATAAACTATGGTTTTTATACGGGCTTTTAGTATATCATATTCGCCCATACGTTCACACATTCACTTCGTTCATGCACCTTTTTCCCCTTTCCTCACGCCCCAATAATCATAGTAAAAGCCCGCGCGTTTCCTTGCGTCTTTATTATTATTATGTGTAAGGGCGTGAAAGGGGCAAAAGACGCATGACTTCCTCGTTGACCTGGAAAGCCTTACCAATTAGTACTGAGTGGTGAACCTGACAGACAAGGAGTTAATTAAGGTGTCATGAGATTGGTGGTGTACGAAAGGAAAAGTAAAGGTTAACCGCTCTCTGAATCACCCCTTTCTCGCTGACCTTTCCCATCTAGTACCAGGAATCATGCACAAGGAACCGCCCCTAGAAACCGTACCATACCGTACCATCATGAGTCTTTCAGTGTGGTCCAGTTCATGCTTCTCTCCCTGTCACACCTTGAGACCCTGGAATCCATCCCACCTGTCAGTCTTGCCGTGTTCACCTCTCTCACCCAGTACTATAAGACCAAGACAGACAGACGTACCAGCCCCAGTTAAAAGACGCATGCCAGGTTAACCGCTCTCTCCCTGTCACCCACACCATCTACCTCTTGGAAAAGCCCTTATCCTGTGGTCCTCAATCTGTTTCCAGGGCTGGTTCATTAACCTCTTGTACACCGTTCCTCACATCTTCGCGATCGAGGGTGGGCGGCACCCGTGCGTCCTAAGCGCAGTTTCGGGTTTAACCCTAAACTCTAAACCCTAAACCCTAAACCCTACACCCTAAACCCTAAACGCTAAACCCTAAACCCTAAACCCTAAACCCTAAACCCTAAACCCTAAACCCTAAACCCTATACCCTCAACCAATGCCCAGAGACAGCCCAGGTGTGGGTTGCCGTCGAGGGTCCTTCACCCGTGCTCTTTCCGGCCTTTCGGGAGGCGGTCCCCCCGGCAGCACCAGCGGCACCCTCGGAGGCAGGGTTTAGGGTTCAGGGTTCAGGGTTTAGGGTTTAGGGTTTAGGGTTTAGGGTTTAGGGTTCAGGGTTGAGGGTTGAGGGTTTAGGGTGTAGGGTCTAGGGTTTAGGGTTTAGGGTTTAGGGTTGAGGGTTGAGCGGACTGCCCTGGACCCCGAACATTTTCATCCTACTTGGGTGTAGGGTTCCTTTACTGGAACCATAGTGGCCACGTTCGGAATGTAGTAAGGGAGCCCGATTCCTTCAGGGGTACAACCTTGCGGAACCTGGGCCCTGACAAACTCGATCCATCGCCCCTAGAAGCCCTAAACTCCCTTAGCCCCCAAATCCTGGTAGGGTTTAGGGTTTAGGGTTTAGGGTTTAGGATTTAGGGTTTAGGGTTTAGGGTTTAGGGTTTAGGGTTTAGGGTTTAGGGTTTAGGGTAGGGTTTAGGGTTCATGTTGATGCAAGCAGTCACTCGGACGGTCTCGAAGCATCCACTTGGAGACTAAAAGAAGAGATGCTAATTGGCAATATGAGCGGTTCTGTCTGTGGAATCGCCTTGACATGGCAAAAACCTGTAGTGGATCAGGGTACTCGAGCTGACTAGCCAGGGGAGCCGTGGGCACCGCATAGCAGGTTTCTAGAAGCACTCTATATTCTACTGTCGGCACCCGAGATCCGTATGGATCCGCTGTACAAGCTTCGCTGCGTGCGGCCGGAACAACACTGCTGATACTTTGCAAGGCACTCCAACAAACTTCAAGGCTCCTCCTCCTTAAGCCCCAGACCCGTAAACCTTGAACCCTTACACCCCTAAACCCTACACCCTACACCCTAAACCCTAAACCCTAAACCCTAAACCCTAAACCCTAAACCCTAAACCCTAAACCCTAAACCCTAAACCCTACACCCTTAAACCCCAATATTCCCCCTCGCGGACAGGCCGAGCTTCCAGCGGAGCGCTGCCGCCCCGAAGGAGATGTCCACGAGCCGAAGGCTCGCACGCGAGGGGCTGTTGTTTGGGGGGGTTTAGGGTTGAGTTTGGGAGGGTTTAGGGGGTTGAGGGTTGAGGGTTTATAGGGTTTAGGGTTTAGAGTTGAGGGTTTAGGGTTTAGGTTCGAGGGTTTCGGGTTTCAGGGGTTTAGGGTTGAGGGTTTGTTGTGACATGAAAGCTTCGCGAAATGCGAAAAGCAGCCATGGGTACCCTATTCCCTTTAGGGTTGAGGCCTAAACTCAAGTCAATGCCTTTCATCCACTGGGTGGCCAGTATGGGGGGTAACCCTAAACCCCAAACCCTAGACCCTACCTCTAGGATTCCCCAGGACTCAGGGTGTCCCATTTTCCAGCGAAACATAGGTTCCAAGTGAACCATGAACAACTTGGTTTTTTGTTTGATCTTGAGGCTTTTGTTGTGAAGGCCCCCCAAGCCTTCACAACGAAAGCCTCGAAAGCTGAGAGCTTAAGTGTTGAAGGGATTGAAGGGCTTTACATTTTCGGGCTTGAGGCGTTATAGGCTATCTTTTGGGGCTTCAGGGGGTTTATGGGTTTAGGAAACCAGCCCTAAACTGCCCTAAACCCGAGACCTTCAGCCCTTCAGCCCTTCAGCCCTTAAGCCCTAAGCCCTAAGCCCTAAGCCCTAAACCCTGAACCCTAAGCCCTTGACCCTAAGCCCTTGACCCTCAGCCCAAAGCCAGGTAGCGCTGCATCTGGGGCACCCTGCATGGACGCTCGCCGTGGGCTGGCCGGCAGGCGAGGGCGACTGGCACGTTGCAGCAGGGCAGGAGGCGTGAAGGGTGAAGAGGGTTTAGGGTTTAGGGTTTAGGGTTAGGGGTTTAGGGAAATTTGGGCCAGTTTGGTGCTTAGGGCCGTTTAAGGTGCAGGTTTTCCAAATCCTAAGTCTCAACACATTGTGTGTGGTTAATTGACGAGTTGAGGTTGTTGCGGAATTCGTATCAAAGCCAGCATCGTGCCTACCCTCAAGTGAGCCAGAAGAAACATTGGGATTTCTCATGTATATATAGGTCGGGATGTTCCCCCTTCGACAAACAGTTGTTATTTTGGGATTCTAGTACCCCCCTCAGGTTTCTTTTCTTGTGCGCTACACGGTGCCTCAGCCGCCGTGGCCCTGCGGGAGCCCACTTGAGGCGAACATCTTTGCATGGTTTCGATCCACCAGCGGCCACATCCTCTTCGCGGCCCCTGCCCTGGCAGACAACGCGACGGATCTGCAGCTCGGGCGATTGAGAATCGCCTTCCGAGCCCAAGACCCAGGCGACTACCACGTCCAAGTTCTGGAGCTGTCCCCACTGGGGAAGCAGTTCGCCCGAGCCCGACAAGCGGGCAAGATCCGAAAGCTGGTCGTGGAGCTGCAAACGTCGGATCCTGCCGCTCCCACACCTACGCCCCGAAGCGGCGCCGGAAACTCCAGCCTCATTCAGCTCCTGGGTCGGCCTTAGGGACGTTTGTTGCCCCTTTCAAACCTTAAAACCTGAGGCGTAAGCCCTAAACCCCAAACCCGAAACCCAAACCCCACGCGGGAATGTTTTTCAAAGGGTTTCAAGGGCCGGCCCAGGCTACCTCCACGACGGTGTGAGCTGGGGCGGGACGCTCTCCAAACATGGTGTTCAGCCCCCCACCCCCCCGCCCAGAATAGCGGGCCTAGGGTTTAGGGTTTAGGGTTTAGGGTTTAGGGTTAATTAACCCTAAACCCTGAACGCCTGAACCTGAAACCGAAAACCCTGAACCCCAACCCCTAGACCCTAAACCATATAGCATGTTTCTTTCCATTCTGTCAGGAAATGCACTCTAAGCCATAGTTAGGATCCTCATGTTTAAAGCACCTCAACCCCTCGGCCCTAGCCCTCCCTGGCCCGAAAGGCGGGACACCTTCACTCACGGGCGATGGGTGAAGAGCTCCTCGCTTCAGAGCCGAGATTGCAAAGCAGTCGCCTGCGCTCGAGATGGATGGGTGTATCTGTCACCCAGCTGTCGCTCGGGGGCGCTTTCTCGGGCATGTTTTCTCGTGCTCCTTTTGCCAGGGCCTTTCGAAGAGATGGTGAGCCTGGAAATGTGCAAGTCATGTAAGAATCTACAGAAAAAACACACAGGGCATGCATCTTGAATGCATCGGGGGGATATACTTCGGGCTGCTAAGGGCTCTCGGGGATGTTCAGAAACCTCAAATTCAGGCTACTGGAACTCGTACTGCCCAGAAGCTGCCCTGGAGCGGGCGGCGTGGAGCGGCCGGACGCTGTGGATCGCCTTCTTGGGGTCCTCGATCACGCGAGGCTGGCTTGGTGTTTTGTTCTCCCTTTATACTACCAGTACCTATTGAGGGATGATCGAACCACCCCCCATTATTAATTCCTTATTTAGGATGGTTAGTAACTAAAGGGGGGAACATCCCAAGTCATATCCAGGAACCTCTTTCAAAGCATGTTTAGGGCCAGACTAGTTTAGCGTATCGGCCTAAGGTCTTTGGGTTTCCGGTTTTTTGGGGCTTAGGGTTTAGGTTGGGGCTTGGGCTCCGGGTTTTCTTTGGGTGAAGGGAGGCCGTGGGGATGTTTTAGGGTTCAGTTCAAGGGCCTTGGGGGTGGGGGGGGGGGGGGGGCTTTTGGAGGTTTCTTGGATGTGTAGGCTTGAGAGTTTGAGCAGCCCAGCGCAATAGCCGATACACACTCTAAACCCTTGACCCCTTACCCGGATAAGCCCCCCCCCCCCCCACAAAAAAAAAAAGAAAGAAAGAAAAAACCCCAAAACCCCTAACAAAGCTTCTTCAGCCTTAGCCCTCAGTCCCGCAAGCACCCCCCCAAAAAAGAACGCCCAACGCCCGGGCTCAACGCGCCCGAAGCCCGAGAGGCACTCCACATGCACTGCTGGACTGGCTGGCGCCCGGGAGTCGGGGGTTCTTCTCGGAGCACCGGTCGCAGCTGCCGGGCGTTGGGACTGCCGTGAAGTGCTGGGGGTGGTTCGACACCCAGGCACAGAAGGGACCCAAGAAGGGGACCTTAGGCGTACTGCAGCAGCTACGTAGGTACATGGGGACACTGTAAGGTGTACATAAGGGGTTAGAAATAGGGGAATCAGATTTCAGGGGCCCTTCTAAGGCTCCCCCCCCCCCCCCCATCGAATGCTACCCTAAGAGGTTGGGAATCTCCGGGCCTCCTACTCCGACTTCCGGATCGCCAGCTACAGCGAAGGAGAGTCCCGAGCCGCCTTTGGGAGGCCTTCGGCGTAGCCCGGAGTTGCGCCCTCTTGCCCTTTCTTCTGGGTGATAGTCCCCCCCCCCCCCCCCAAAAAAAAAAAAAAAAATGGCAAGGGGTAGCC
Source organism: Symbiodinium natans (assembly GCA_905221605.1). NCBI lineage: Eukaryota > Dinophyceae > Suessiales > Symbiodiniaceae > Symbiodinium > Symbiodinium natans. The sequence continues at coordinate 194,807 of CAJNDS010002522.1, forward strand.
TCATCCCCTAAACCCTACCTAACCCTAAACCCTAAACCCTCAACACTAAACCCTTAATCCCTACTGGGGTTCCTGGCCTACCAAGAGGCTGGCCCAGATCATGAGGGAGGGCGCGGACGTGATCGTTGTTGAGTTTGAGGTGGTGAAGCCGGTGATGGAGGGCCTCCGTCAGTTGAACCAAACGCTTCAAGAGTTTCAGGGGACCCTGGTGCTGGCAGCACCTGGGCTCCTTTGTGTAGAAGCAACTTAATTTAGTTAAGCGATCATCATAAAGGTGATAGGCTTGAAGAGACTTACTTTATTCATAAGATCATTATTCTAGTCGAAGCACTGATCCCTGATTTTGTGGCAACTCAGTTTCAGCCCACAGGCAAAGAAACTGGGGCCTTGGCACTCCAAGTACCAGTGCTGGGTCAAGCTTCCCAACGAGACGTGGATAGACGGCGTAAAAGGCCAGGGCAATCAACCGCATTAGGGTTTAGTGTTGAGGGTTCCGTTTTTGGGGTACCGTAAGAATGTAGGTACATTCAACCCCTAAACCCTAGACACCCCCCGCCCCCGCCACCCCCCCCGCCCAAAAAGCGCCACCAGGTGAGTTCCACCGGGTCTTCTCCGATTGGCCTGAGGCTATGAGAGCGAAGCTGAACGCTCAAGTCATATTCGTGGACGAGAACCCTTGGGCCCTGCCCTTGTTCCTTGAACCTCCTCTTTTTCTAGTCATGAGGATGGCCGTCTTTTACATAATTCTGTCGAGCAGCCGAAGTCTGCATCCCTGAATAGGGTGGGGGTGAGAAACAAAGCCTATGGAAAGGGCTCCTCTTCACCTAAAGTCAGGTTCTTCGACATGGAATCTCGCCAGGGCCGCTCCCAGCATTGGCACTACTACAGCGACAAGCCCGGACGAGGCGTTTGGGGAACGCTGCCGGCAGCGTCTGGACAGGCATACCTGTCATACCTGCTGAGCCACGCGAGAGCCAGGCAGAGCGGTGCTAGCCCGACTTCTGAGTCCGGGGTCTTCCGTGTGTGTACGGAGTGCATGTTGAAGGCATGCTGCCCCTGGGTCGCGCCGGTGGCGCAGCCCTTGCATACCCTGTCCAACTGGTCCCACGACTTCGTCCCGCTGGCGAGCATCAGCATGAGTAGCTGCGCAGAGGGGGATCGCACACGGGGTCTAGCCTCGAGTCCTGGCCAACGTTCCGAAAAAAGCCGCCCCTGAACCCGAAACCCTAAACCCTGAACTCCAACTTCTAGATTATAGAGGTAGCCCCCTGAATGAATTACCGAACCCTCACCCATACACCTTTAACAGGGGAACCTCTAAAGTTTGGGTTTCGGGTTTCGGGCTTAGGGTCCTTACTTGGGAATGGCTGGTTGCCTCTCTTGCTGGGTTGCCGACACCAAGCTGCAGGCAACATCTGAGGATGACAGTTGGATAAGCGCATATGAAGTAGGGTATGTATTTCTTGTATCCCCAAACGGACACTCAATATCTATCTACACTCACCAGTATTAAAAAGGAACCTTTTGTACACTCACCAAGAATATACCCTGCTGCATGTGCATTAATAGGGGTTTCAACTGCCAACCTGGTTTACACCCGAACCCCAAAACCTTGTGCCTACACCCGAATTCTCGGCAAGATCATTGTCTGACGAGATTGCCAACGTCCACCTGCTCGATGGCGTGATCTCCTCAGGTGGGGCTGAAGTACCGGGGTTTAGGGCTCCATTAAGTGGAAGGGCTTTGTAAAGCTTTTGAGGTTTGGGGATGCTTTGGTTTGTTAGTGTTTTTTGGTGGTTCGGGGGGTTTCGAGGGTTTTGGAGCCTTTTTGGAGTTTAGAGTTTAAGCGTCTAAGGTTTTTTAGCAGTTCGTGGTTCGTGGGTTTTCAGCTCTGCCTCAGCCTTCCACATGCAGACTTGAAAGCCTTTGGGAGCCCCAAACGAGACCCTAAACCCTACAGCGTCCTGTGCTGCCCAGGCCCCCTGGATTTCCCATCTTGCTGGCGCTGGTCTCTGCCCAATAGGCAATCAGCTCTCGAAGCCTTTTCGCCAGAAACAGGGTTTAGGGTTTAGGGTTTAGGGTTTGGGGTTTAGGGTTTAGAGTGTAGGGTAAACCTTTCATGTTCTTTCTCTCCCAAAGGCTGTCGCAGCGGGTTCAAGGGCTCCAGGGGTTAGGCTGCTAAGTGCCAGGGGTTAGGCTGCTAAGTGCCTCGTGGTGGTGAAGCGTAGGTTCCCAGAAGCAGGCAAAGGCTTCCAAGAGCTGATTCCAACAGCCGACTATGTTGCCGGGTTTCACCATCGCCGACCATCGCTCAAATCAAAGCGGCAACAATAGCCCCACAGTGGTTATAAGTCGCCCGGAACCGCTCGGAACCGTTCCGAACTATTTATAAACGTCGGGTTCATATATAGTCCAGAACGGTTCCGAGCGGTTCCGGACTATCTGGAACGATTTCGAATCATCTGCTGGAAAAGTTATATATAGTTCTGAGAACTTTTGTATATAGATCGAGGAAGATTATATATAGTTCCTGAACCATGCGGGATGCCCAACAGTTAAAGAGGCCTACGCACCTACTAATCCACAGACGTTAGACGTCACTGGCTCCCTTGTGGGCAGAAAGAATCATTGAGGGTGGCAGTTTGTTCGTCGCAGTGAAGGTGTTGCCTTGGCACATCCCGGCACTGTCCTATGTCGGTACAACCTATACAGCAGTCGACTTCGGTACAGACAGTTTTCACGATCCTTCCCCAGAATGGCCTACATCCTGATTTTATGGTTCTCGAGTAGTCAGAAGGGCTCTTAGCAAGTCAATAAATGTAAGTTGCAAGCAGTCATCATGAATGTTACCCGCTCCAACCTTGAAAAAATCTCTAAACTTTTGCAAGCCCCACTTGTAACTACCCATGAACCTCCAAATAAAGCCCTGAACCCTAAATCCTTAACCTTAAACCTTCGCAGCGTAAACCCAACCCTGACGCCCTCAGCCCTGAACCCAGTCTCACAACCATCATAGCCACCCATCAACCACCCTTAGCCCTACGTAGCCCTTAAACCCCTATCACCCTAAACCCTAAACCCTAAACCCTAAACCCTAAACCTTCCGTGGTATCTGCATAGGCTGCAGGAGAAACTGCGTGTGCCTCATTGCTGAGAACCGTTTTTTGAACGGGTAAGTCTGACGACATGACAGACTGGCTTCCGCAGGCATGGCCTGACTGTAGCATGCTTGGTCAACTTACATAATGAGTTGGTATCAAGAAAGCCAGAATCAGGCCGCACGCGCACGAACACGCACACGCACATGCCATTTGATTGCACGCAGTTGTCATCCACAGTTGAAGTGATAAAATGCGGACTAGCATGGGTCACCTAGCTGTTCCAGTTGTCCATGCCTCACTGGAGCAGATGTGAGAAAAGTGCAAGCAGAGGCTTATGTCGCCACGGCCCCATCCGATGTTGCGCGCAGTGGCGCCAGCATCTTCTTTGGGGTGGCAGAGTGGCCAGATGGCAACAAGCCCATTGGCAACTGTAGTGATGCCCCCACTGCGCAAGCAAATCGCAAGTCGTTCCCAGCAAGCGATGTTCACAAGTTGCCTTCACGCTGCACTTCTTCAACATAATAGCGCCTCCAGCACGGCATGACCGTCGTTTTGGTACAATCTCACTCATGCTCGCTGCCCAGCGTCGAAAGGCCTGGCATAGCTGACATATACATATATATATGGGCGTCCGCCTATTGCGGTTCCCCTTAGTTTTTTCAACGTCATAACCGTATGTATAATCTAACACTGAATGACAGTTATAACCACAACATATGAGTTATAACTTATATCCCTATATATTCTATTGACACATACCCACTCGTATATATATTTGTAGAGCTCGTCCAGGCTGACGAGGACGTAGGCACCTCAGATGGTGCGCACATGCTTTTATTCAGGTGTTTTTTTTTGCAGCTCACACTGTCGCACTGGATTTTTTCCCCACTGTTGTCGCGACTGTCGCGAATGTGCTTAGATGGCGATGAATGCATTTCTGCACTTGCCACCTTCATTCGACCGTGCCAGGCCCTCTAGCACTGACATCATGGAGCTACCGACATTAACATAGAACATGTACTCCTGCATATCGGGCTCTTCGATACGCAAGTACCCGTGCCGCTGGCGAGACCATTTCTTCAAGCGGTTATTCTCTGACTCGGCATCATTGGTATGGAAACCAGTGGCAACATCTCGGAAGCATTTGTCATGCTTGACCGATGGTGGATGCTTGTACCCTAACTGATCTGCTGCCTTTGTAGTAGCAGTCCACCCGTCAAAGACTAGGGTACTGTGCTTGCGAACCCTACTGTGCAGAGTGTCCCTGATCTCATGCAGCCCACGAGGCTTGTTATTTACAGCCTGGGATGTACGTGGCAAGAGTCTGTACGTGATCTTCTTCAAACCATTTCCATGTGTGAAGACCTTAGACCCACGACCAACACACACAGCAAGCCACAACCACTTTCCATTGAGCTTGAGATTCTGCGCGGGCTTCTTCAGTACACGAAGAGGACGTCGATGCGCCGCAGGACGTTTCATGGAGGTAAAGGTCGATGGTCTCTTCACTGCGGCAGATGGACGTTTCATGACGGCAGCAGGCTTTTTGAGGAGGGTGTACGATCCCGCCGCCTTGCTTTCACCTTTTCTGAGTGTCCTCGCAGGGAGGACTTTCATACCCTGGGCCTTCTTCATGGAAGGGGTCTCAGAACGCACATTGCTTCGTTCCTGTGGGTAGCCACTCTTGTTGATGCCGTTGTTGCCCATTGACCAGCCATCCTCTGGATGTGTGCCAACCAGACATTCGTCAATCACGACGGTGTAGTTCAGTCCTCCTATCATCATTTGGTCCATGTTCTTCAACGCCCTCCCCAAGGCTTGTTGAAAAGATCGACGCCATTGAGTCATCGTGTGCTCCTTAATATTGCCATAGCCGAACTGAAGCTCGTTGATGATATGTACCCAAGGCATACCCAGGCGTAGCATATTCAGCATGTGAAGGAATGCTAGCCAATTGCTGATTGTGATCTCTTTCATGAACCCGTGAAAGTTGACGGGAGCATTCATATGTTTGTGTCCGCTTGTCCGACATGTCCATCTGTATCTCAAACACCCATCTGGATTAGAGCACTCCAACCGAGTGGGACCATTGCATTCCGTGCACTTGTGCATTCCCAATATAATGCCAGTTCGCAGCATCAAAGCAATGGCTCTCAATGTCAAGCTAACGTTTTGCCCGTTGCTATCCAGCACCCGTCGATCTATGATGTAGTGCTTGAAGGATGTGTCGGACTGAAACCACTCTTCACACATCTTCTTCTGGAAGTCAAGAAAAGTGATGTCATCCAAGCGCCTGCCATGTAGGCCACCGGTTTTAGGTAGCAACGGCATATCAACCCACTCACATGTAAGCAAAATGCCTTCAGGGCAAGCAGACATGGAATCACATTTCGCTGCGATGCTCGTCTAAATGCCTGCACATAGACCACAAGTTTTACCGGTGCATAAGGAAGTCTTTATCAGAGTTTCCCCGGCTCAGACTCCGCTTCATATGCTCTCCGAATTTGCATCATACGCTCTATCTCGGATCAAAACTGAAGCTGTCCTAGCTCCACATCCGATTGGTGCACTCTACCCGGGATCAAACTGAAGTGGGATCTCTAGGTCGGAACCGCTCACTCCTCAGGGTCTTCGCCTGCTAATGGCATGTGGTCATCGCTATCATAGTCCATCTCGTCACTGCCACGCATTCGCTTATGTGACGGTGATGGTGGAGTGGGGTCCAAGTCAATGACTCCAATCGCATCTGGATTCGAAAGCATCATGGCAAACGAACCTTCTCCTTCAACACACTCCTCTTTCACCTTTGTCATGATGCCTGAGGGCGAAGGTGCCGCCGACAATGAAGGCGCCATCCCTGAGGGCGAAGGTGCCGCCGACGATGAAGGTGCCATCGAGGCGACAGAGGTGGACTTGGCTGGCATCGAGAGTGTATCTTCAGAGCATAAAAAATTAGGGCAGATTCGGCCTGAGAACGGCAAGTCGGGTTTGATCTCATTGTACCTCTGTGAGCTCTCAGTGAAGAGGTTGGCTTCAAACACAACTCTTGTCCGCGCAGGCTTCTGCTGTGTCTCTGTGAGCATGGACATAAGATCATGAGACCATTGGCGCTTCTGAGCCCAGTCCGCAGGCTGATCTGGAATGCCTTGGCGCATATCATCAATCACCTTCTGGCCAACAGGGCTGAGGAAATCCTTGTTGCCATTGATGTAGGGAACGCGAGTGACGGGCCCTTTCGAAGTGCCAGCCTTCCGAAAGAAGACTGCGTGGTTCATGTTGACCACAAAGTGAGCTCGTTTGAGGCATGCCATGATGTCTTGTCTGCTTGCCTTTTCGTTGAAGGCTGGCTTGATCATCTCAAAGAAAATCTCGAAGGATGTTGTCGTATCGCATGTGTCATCAGGTTCTGCATTCTCGTCCACCTTGTTGTCACACACCACACGTAGCTGGTGTTGCACGAACCGAGCGGCTGTCCATCGTTCAACCGTGTGGCACTCAAGCAATGTGCTGTCAAGAAAACTCTTGAGCTTGGGAATCGGCAGTGTGTTCATATCTGGATCATCCAGAATGTCTGGCCGATGCTTCTCGCCAGACTCGCCACGCAATTGATCCAAGGACGCACAAATTCTGAAACCCGGCCTGATGGTTGGATCTAGATTGTCTCGGAGCAGGTGATACTCACTGACCGCCATTGCAATCGCTTCTGCTGCCGGCGTTTTTCCCTTTTCGGCCAGGCCAAGGAAGACAAGAGTTTTCGCCTTCAGTTCGCCAAGAAGATGCACGAGCACCTCGTCTAACAGCCAGCCCGAGAGGTCGTGGAGAGTCAGATAGAACTTCTCCACAGTTTTCGCATAGACATTACCACTTGTGAGCCCTCGAAGACACTCCTTCACCAAGCCTGCCGACCATCCATGGAGTGGACTCTCTGCACGCTTGGTTTCAATCTCTGCCCATTCGATCTGCTGGTTGCCCATGTTAGTCCGCGGCCCGTTAGACTTGATGTAAGCAAAGCCGTTTTGAAGATCATCAGTCTCTTGTTTCGGCTTGGGCTCCTTGGGAGGCTTGGGCGATATCTGAGTGTAGTAGGCCAGCCAGTGCGACATCTCCTTGAGCATCAACTGAATGGCCAATGGTCCAGCACGAAAGTTGGGTGTGAAATCAATCATCTTCAATGTCCCATACGCGATGTCCTCGACGGTTCGGATGTTTGTCTTGTTCTCGAACGTGTAGCACTTCAAGATAACGCAGTCCGTGATGCTGGTCTTGATGATAGCAAGCTGCATCTTGAAAGGAGCGCAGATCTCTACTTTGGGACAAAATGGAGGCGGAAGCTGATCATATTGGTTCTGCAACATGCGTTCTTCAAGCCCTTCGAAATCCACAGCCGAGAATTTCACATCCGTGATCATGTCAACGACAAACTTGGCGAGGTAGCGGCCTTCAACGTTCTTGAGCGGTAGATCTTCCACACAGCCGTTCGCATCATCCTGTTTGGAGATCAAGGGAGTGCTCACTGGAGTGAAGTCGTACGACCTGATGTCATTGAGAGCACGAGCGTACGCCGAAGGTTGTCCAGGCATTGCTGGAAAAGAAAATGCTTGGCGATGACCACACAACAGGACAGATATAACCAGAGACTCCGGTTATAACAGGACTCCTTGTCCATTACCTGCACATGCTTGTCAATGTGCATTTGCACTGCGCGTGAGCGTTTTCGATAGCACATGCATACACAGCTCTCGCCACACTCAACCATCAAGGATACACCGCCTCACTACAATAAATGCAGAAAGCACGTTTCTGTCAGCCCCGCGGGAAGAAGTGTGCTGCTACAGTGAACCTGTATGTTCACTAGGCGTTTGCCCATGCCTTGTGGGCGTTTGCCAAATGCTGGAGCGCATCTTTGAGAATGCGACGCTTCTTCTGCGATTCCCCAATCTGGTCCTCCAAAACAGTGAGACTCTGAAAGGCGTCATGCCATTCAGGCTCCCATTTTGTGATATCTACACACTCACTGTCAGCAGGTTGGCGTGCCGCATTTGAGCTTGAGGCCTGTGGCGTCGCACTGGAATCCGACGAGGACGAACTGGATGACGAGTCACTATCTGAGTCGCCCCCACTCTCTATGTTGGAGTGCCCCTCGCTCATGGTGATGGCCCCGTTGCCATTGGAGATGTTCCCTGCATTCTTGTTGTCGTCCCGGCTATCTTTGCTTGAGTGCCCCTCGCCCATGGTGATAGCTTTCTTGCCCTTGGACTTCTGCTTGTCTGGAGCCTCTTGAGTATCCGAGTTAGCCTCCTCGATGGGGTCCTCCACACTGCCGTCCGTGATGGCATGGACTGTGCCCGCATTTTGTTTGGTTCTGGTGCGCTTCTTCTCCTTCATGAGCCAAGCATGTAGTTTCTCTTGCACGGTGTCATTCCATCCACCACTCATGCCACGAGGTAGCCCGGCATCCCGCTGTAGATAGTTGATGTAATGGTTGATAGCCGTCTTGTCCAGATTTCGCTTGCTGGGATGTGAGGGCACTACACCGCTAACGATGTCGGCTCTCAGCTTTGCACAATCTGGAACTGTACAACTACATGAGGGTACAGTGTGGTCAACATCACGCCCGTCTTTGACTTGCGAGAGCTGAAGCACACAAGCGCCGTTTCCGAGGATTTCCATCATGCCCGATACACGAGCTGCTCGCTTCATGGTGCTAACTTGCTAAGTCTCACGACTCGAGCATGTAGACACTGCAATATGAGAACATGGTTCTCGAAACAGTGTCTGGTTATAACCACCACTCCCAGGTTATAACTCGCATGTTTGTTGAGTGTCTAAATGCAGCCGAGGCGCAATCAACATAGGCGACCATATAGTATACGTATATTTATGAGCAGAAAAGATACGGGGGACACTGCTTGCGATTCAATATTTGAGGGGAAGAAAAGATACGGGGAGCACTTCTTGCGATTCAGAATTTTAGGAGTATGTAATACAGAAAATTATATTACATATATGATAATATGTGATGCCACGGCAGCATCAGCTGCGGTCGAAGTACCTCGGCAGGAGCACCATTAAACCATTAAACCATTAAACCATTGAACCAATGGTTTCCCCCTTATGAGAATCCCTTAAACCATTGAACCATTAAACCGTTGGGCCGTTGAGCCGGTGGAAAATTAAACCATTAAACCATTAAACCATTAAACCAATGGTTTTCCCCATATGAAAATCCCTTAAACCATTAAACCATTAAACCATTAAACCAATGGTTTTCCCCATATGAAAATCCCTTAAACCATTAAACCATTAAACCATTAAACCAATGGTTCCCCCCCCCCCTGAACATGGTTTAATGGTTTAGTGGATTCTCATATGGGGGAAACCATTGGTTTAATGGTTTAATGGTTTAATGGTTTAATGGTTTAATGGTTTAATGGATTCTCATATGGGGGAAACCATTGGTTTAATGGTTTAATGGTTTAATGGTTTAATGGTTTAATGGTTTAGTGGATTTTCATATGGGGAAAACCATTGGTTTAATGGTTTAATGGTTTAATGGTTTAATGGTTTGAGGGATTCTTGGTTAAATGGTTTCAGGGAATGTGCAAAAACACAGGGGAACCGCTATAGGCGGTGACCCATATATATATATATAATTATATATGTGTATATATACATATACACATGATATTGAAATTGTCAGCTACTAAACCAAGGAGTGTATTGGCTTTTGGCTGATTGTGCGGACTTGCAGAAATTGTACGAAGTCATATTTTGTAAATGCATGTAGTTATTCTAGTGGTAATGATACTACTACAAGAGCAATACAACTGGCTACGCAAAGCATTGGGCGCGGCCATGGCCAGCAGCCTCTTCAAACTTTCCGGGTGATCAGGCGCCGAGCTTCTTTCGTAGCTCAAACCTTGGTATGGTTCACAGGCTGAAGCACCCTAGTACCAGTCGGCTCGGGATTCGGGTGGGCAGAGATTAGGGTTTAGTAGGGTTTCGGGGTTAGGGTTCCCACGATTTCGAAGTGAAGGCTGGCGAGGCAGAAATAGCCTCGCCCCAAATCATACGCGACGCCCGCTGTGTTTTGTTCAAGGGCAGAGCACCTGGATACTTTGGGGAGGGTTTCAGGCACGTTTCGAAGAACCCAAAAGCGGCAGGGAGAGCCCCCCCGGCGACCGGCGGCACACCGCCATCCTTCTGCGGGCCATCGTCCCGTGGCTGGAGAGCGGTTCTCGGGTTGTTTGGGGTACCCTGAGGGGAAGCAACTCTTGATGTGATTTTTTCGTAGGGTTTATGGAAGAGGGGCAAGTCTTCGACCATGAAATCAGAACTTAATTGTTTTCGTTGGTTTGTCCGATGTTGATTGCTTATTGTGAGCTCCGGCTTACAGCCTGAATCCGAGGCGGGAGGAGTTGAAACATGCCACCACTTTGATTCCTGGGAAGCAGGTGCTCCTGAACCATGCCCCCCCCAACCCCCCAAAACCGTGGATGGGGGTTGACAACCTTGTCCATCTGCAGGCAACCACCGCCAGCGTTGCGCGGCCATGGCCAGCAGCCTCTTGAAACTGGGCTTCGACGTCGAAAGGACGTTGGGAGAAGGCACGCCGAAGTTGTGGACGTGCTTTTCGCAGATCGAGTCGTTGCGGATCGCAGCTCCTAAGAACCCTGAAGCTTGCAATTAGCACATTGTGCCACTTGCCGCCACGAACATGGCCGCGTTCGGACAACCCCTGTTGGTATATTCCTCCCCCCCCTTCTTCCCGAAGCCGCACTGGGTTTAGGGTTTAGGGTTTAGGGTTTAGGGTTTAGGGTTTAGGGCACTGTCTCCGCAAGCTCCAAAAGGTGGCTTCGGCTGCGTGGTGCTGGTCAGCAATCCCCTGCGGGCCATCAAGGCAGCTCTGACGGCCTGAAGGGGTGACGTCCAGGGCTTGCGGAGGGCTTGAAGGTCCGTGGGTTTGCAGATTTGTTGGGTTGAGAGGACTTGAGGCCTGCAAGCTCGTGTGTATCGATGTAACGAAGTGGTTCCGGTTTGGGGAGTGGTGCTTTTGAGTATTTCGGCTTCCTGGGCGGCTTTTTGTGGCACATTTTGGGTTGACCCTCCCGGAGCGACGGCCTCAATCGCGGGCGAGACATCCGCCAGCACAACCAACCTGCCCCCATCATGTCGGGCCTAGGGGGGATTTAGGTTTGGGGTTTTTCAATTGGAGTCGCACTTGGACGTGGGGGCTTTTCCCGGTTCGTGTCCACAGCAGCTGTTTCTGGGCTGAAGCGCACGCCAAGTACTACACATCATTATTTACACCTCTCAAAGCCATGGGAGTGACATCACTCATCATCACTCCATCCCCAAAGCCCAAAAAAGCACCACCAGTGACACCAGGTGATCGAGCGTGGGGACGCGCAAGCCGAAGTCAGCTTCATGAAGAAACTGCAGCCACTTGGGCCATCCTTGTTTCTTTGAAAGGGCATGATGTGGCATAGTTGGTACTTGGTAGAATTGAGAATGGACTGCTTAAGAGACGCTCGAACATAGGTCACGGCGTGTGCAGGAGAGGCGTACGCAGCAGTCGACTAGTGTCAAGAGATGATCGGCTAAGCTATCTCTGTCTTGCCCAAGACTAGGCACCGGAACATTGTCCAGTTCTACGACTCCTTTTGTCTGGAGGCAGATGCAGCTTTCATGTTCTTCATGTCAGTTGCCCAGGTCCAGCCCTTTTCAGTTGATGTGGCAGGCCTAAAGGTGTTGCATGAGGTCATGCTCTTTGTGGGGCCTGGATGGAGAGGAGCATGGGTCGGCGGGCGTGCAGTGCTGGGTCTGGGTTGGAGTGTGGAGCGTGGAGTTAGGAGCGTGGAGTGTGGTGTGTGGTGTGTGGAGTGTGGCGTGTGGCGTGTGGAGCGTGGAGTGTGGAGAATGGAGCAGAACGTGGAGGGAAAGCAATGGTTTGATTAGGCGTTAAAACAATCAGCCCTGGAGTTAGTACTTGGCCCTTCTGGGGGCCCCCTCCCGAGGGAAGTACCTCTTGGTTTAATGTTTGGTTGTTCTAGGGTTGTTTGGGGTCCCCTGAGGGGAAGCAACTCTTGATGTAGTCTTTCTTTTGGGAGGGTTTAAGGAAGAGAGAGAGCTCGAGCCGTTAACCGTGGATATCCGTGTGGATGGGGTTTGACAAGCTCCATCCGCAGGCAACCACCGCCATCGTCATGGAGTACGCTGCGAACGGCAATGTGCTGCTAGGCTGCAATGACCAGCTTCCCGCGCTGAGAACCGGGTCGGGCTGCAGGCTCCTTCCTGGATTTGGAGCAGGGCGAGCGAGCCTCCGCCCCAACTTTGCTCCAATCAGCAACCTCCCTCCAAAAGCAGAGTACTGGAAGCCAGCTTTGTACGCCCATTTGACATGACTATCTCCTCTTTCGACATCGATATCATGTCGTGTTGCACCGAGGAGGGGGAACTCCCCAAATCCATCATCTATACCCTAAACCCTAAACCCTAAACCCTAAACCCTAAAACCCTACACCCTAAAACCTAACCTCCAAGAGATCCCGAAAGCACATGACAGCACGACGCATGCCACGTGAGGATGATGGAGCTGGAGCGAAGCACCAAGGCCGGCCTGTGGTTGGAGGAGGCCGCCCGTTTGGGACTGAAACCCCAAATCAATTTTTCTGTACCAAAGGCCAAAAAAGGCCAAGAAGCTCGAAGAGCGCTCTTGGAGGTTAGGTTTTAGGGTGTAGGGTTTTAGGGTTTAGGGTTTAGGGTTTAGGGTTTAGGGTGTAGATGATCAATTTGGGGGACAAAAGCAGCAGCAAGTACTTATGGTCGTAGGGACTTGGCTGCGAAAAGTACCAGCCAAGCTGGCCTGCCTGACCCGTTGTTGAGGTTCAGGATGTTTTTGAGGTGGGTCGACATCTGAGGGTTCCATCACAGCGTCCCGCACAAGCCCCATGCCCCCACCTCCCCACCCCAGTCCCGAGACTAGTACGTGCAGGCGGCAGTTCTCCGCTGGATTTCGGAGGCTGGACGGGCATCAGCTGCGTAGCATCTGTTCACGTCCTCTTTGGGACAGTCCTGGAGCTGTTTCCGCGCCATTCTCTTCCCTGTTGTCGCTTTTTTTCTCCACTTATGTTTGGTTCAGCTTGTCTCGCAGTAATCGTCGAAGACAAACCTTGTGAGACATCAGGACCGGAAGGTCGATGTCTAGCCGCATCAAAGTTGCGTGATGTTGGGTTGCAGGCTGTCTGGAACGTAGGCCAAGACAGCTGCAGGACGTTGCAGGGTCGAGGCGTTGGGCAGACACAAGACTCGCCACGAAGAATTGAGAGCTTCATGTCGGACTTTCGCTGTCGCTTCTGCAGGAAGTGACTGCCGTTGGATACATGCATGGCCTCGGTATCTTGCACCGTGACATCAAGAACGAGTGCTCCAGCCGAATTTGAGTTCGAAAGCTACTCCTTAGAGGGCTTGGGCCGACATCGCCTTGTTGAAAGCCGCATCGTGGGTGGGTCATTCTTTGTCGTTTGGGTACAAGTTGCATGCATGACAAGGGTGCTTGACCTGTGGCGAAGAGCCGCGCATCGCTTGCGCGCTTTGCGCGGCTTGCGCGGCTTGCGCGGCTTTGCGCGGCTTGCGCGGCTTGCGAACACGCGTGATCCTGGGGATTCCAGCTGGTGTCGTCTGGGCATGGGGTATATACCCGTTGCGTCCGCGAACAGGGCGCTTCAGGGTCCGGATATCTTGGGGTCTTCCAATTGAGCCTCGATGTCATTCTCATGGTTGTGTCGTGCGTGAGAAGTAAGGGCGCGTGATCTTGGGGAGGAGCAGAGATGCCATCCTCACGATGGGGCTCTTTTGGCTGTGAAACGCGCAGTGTGGGACCATCTCAACACGTTGCCAGCCGGAAATTATGTTTTCCAATCCGCCTCGGGATGGGAGGGTTGGGAACGCACTTTTCTTTCCCCACCCAGCGTTCTCCGCTCAACATCCGGGAGCCATGTTTCCCAACCCCCCATTCTGGGCATGAGAGGATGAGGCGGTTGTGACGGCACTTTTTCAGAAAACGTCCCAAAACCATGTTGAGTAGGAGAAAAGTTGCCGGATTGGGGGGCTCCCCCGGGGCTCTGTTGCCTGCTTCTCGTGGGGTTTTGTTGGGAGCGAAGGGAACCCTAAGCCCTAAACTCTTACTTAAACCCTCAAACCCCTAAGCCGCCTAAGCCCAAAAAGCCCCTACGAGGACACAAAGAGATGCGGCCCGGTCCGACAGTTCAGTGACATGTCCAGTCGCCACATCCCAATCCAAGGAACTTCTTGATTGCTGGTGATGGCCGTCTGCTGCTTACAGACTTCGGCGCGTCCATCCAGCTGGGAACCGTGGCGCGGCAGGGTCACTTAGGGGCGGACGGTTGTGGTATGTGGTAGCTGTGCTTTAGAACCAGTGACAAAGTTCATTTCGAAAAACTGGTTGTTTGGGACTGTGGGTGGCATCTCGCGTCACCCAAAAAACCCTAAACCCTAAACCCTAAACCCTAAACCCCAAACCCTAAACCCTAAACCCTAAACCCTAAACCCTAAACCCTAAACCCTAAACCCTAAACCCTAAACCCTAAACCCTAAACCCTAAACCGAAGGGGCTTCACATGGCAGGTTCGGCTTCCGGCTCAAGTGCACGATTTGTTTCAGGGCAGCTTTGAGGGAGGAATGCCTCAATATGGCATTGCCGGGAATTTTCGCTGTTGGTGTTCTGCTTTTGCATGAGAATGGTTCTTGGTTCCTATTGGTATTTTTGTTATTTTTGCCATTCAGCTTGCCATGGTTGCAGATTGTGGTTGCTGGTTGTTGTAAGCATAGTTATTGCTGCTCTTTGAGTTGTTGTTCGTGTTCTTGTTCTTTCCGAGCGGCTCCCTCGTGGCCGTGGAAGGTACTTCGAGTCTTGGTCCGCGTTGTTGTTTCGAACCCTTTGAAAGCATCGATTTTTGCAGCGCTTTTTTTAGGGGGGAGGGGGGAGGGGGGGCTCTGGCAAACCTCGCGTTATTGCGCATGGAATGGCCAGAGCATCTGTGCCCGCACGATGATTACGTCTGTGTAATGGCCAGAGCGTCCAAGGCCGCACAGTGATTGCGTCCATGTTGCCAGTATGTGCGAATGGCCAGAGCCCCCATCGATGGATGTAAGAATTTATGGGTTTAGGATTTCTGGATGGTTGCTGGCAAAAAAGCGCTTATGGATTTAGCATCTTTGGGATACGACTTACGGACTTCGTGTTTGTGAGGTATAAGAGTGTATGGGTGTAGCAGCCATGGGATGATTTCTGGGATTTGCGAGTTTGTGGGTGTCGGGTTTATGGGGCACAAGCGTTTGTCAGTGTAGGGTTTCTGGGATGCAATACTTATGGATTCAGGATGTGCGGGAGATAAGTTTGCTGGGATGCAAGAGTTGATGGATTTAGTTCTTAGTTGGTTGTTGGTTTTATATTCTGCACATTTTCATGTTTTTGTTTGTTGGCGTTTCGTGTTCGTCTGCATTGTTTGCGCTATGTTCTCCGAAACCAAGTTTTTCGACCAAATGGGGTTTCGCGACGCGGCCGAAAACACTGTAACTTCCGATGAACAATCCAATTTTGGCGAAGATCCGCGTTCATGCTGTCCACGTCGTCGACGGAGCCGCTGACCTTGTTCTTCTTGGTATTATTGTATGTTGTTGTCATGCTTGTTGATATCGCAGCTATCATCAGCTGCACTTCTAGCGTCTGTCTGTTGTCTGTGTGGGGATTGCGCATCGAGCTTTGGCCAGGCGTAGTTCTGATGAAGATTCGGTGCAGCTTTTGGGACACTGGGTGTGTGTGCCGTGGAGAACTACCAGGCTGAAACCAATTACTTCCCGTTTCGTGTGGGCATGCTTTACCAGTACCAGCATTCTGACGTGGATCCCTCCCGGTGGTTGGTTCCAGCAGCGCCGGGCAGCGCCCATTTCACGAAAGGCTCCTTGCATGCAAAGCCTAGCTGCTGAGGCGCAGGAGGTCATCGAGGGTGCCCACATTGGCACGCCGCTGGGCTGAAAGCGGCCGAGAAAGTCACAGCAGTGCTGGGTACTACTAAAGAAGCGTCCCTAAATGAAGCAATGCTAGGCATGCTAGGCGAAGGTTCGGTGTTCTAGCCTGCTTCATAGTTGCTCCCCCCCAAGCTTGGCCAAAGAGAACATGTTCTCATGAGGTACACATTCGAACCTTAGAATAGGAAGCCCTGCGCAAAAACCCCCGGACGGCCCCGAGGCTGCTGTACATGGCGCCAGAGATTTGCGGCAAAAAGGTCGCGAAGTCGCTTGGCGGACTCGCGTTGGGCTTGCAAGAACTGCGCCCGGAGGGCATGTGTAGTGTGATCTGTCATGGGGGGGAGGGGTGGTGCCACGGAGATGGTCTCCATGATTCTTCTCATGTCTTATGGAAAGAAGGCCCCGGCAGGGCTGGCCGAAAGAGCCGTTGTGATCAATCAGGCACCCATCCCCCAAAGCCTGAAGTGAGGACAGGGCCTTCACAACAGAATGCAAATTAAAATGAACAGCGCCAGCTGCAGACCCCAAGCTTGAAAAACCGAACCTTTGACAAGCCCCAGGTACTCCATTGCCAGCGACATGTGGGCACTGGGATGCCTCTCTGCTTGATATCGTTTTGCTTTCCAACCCCCCGAGTGTTGATGCTGAGATGTGTTGAGCATTCCCGTTCTGCAGTATGTTGTCCACCTCTGACTGCGATCCTTGCTCCCTGGTGTGATGTCATGGCTACGGGCGCTGGGAGGGGAGCGGGCTATCGGGCTGTGAGGCTTTCAAAGCCTGATTTGCGTGGGGATGTTCTTGCCCTCTTGTTCAATTGTGCTTGGAAGGCTCCTTCTTCGAAATGATGAGTGGGGGCAGCCCGCCGTACCTGACAGCGGACGAGTCGAAGCTGCGCGTCGTGCGGCCTGGCATCTACATTCCCCTGAGCCCTAAACCCTAAACCCTAAACCCTAACCCCTAAACCCTAAACCCTAAACCCTAAACCCTAAACCCTAAACAATTGCGGTTTGGCGTTGCTGTTGCAGGGCATGAGCTTGCAGGGCTTGGCTTCTGTGAGGAGAGCGAAGCCAAAACCTCAGCGGTGACTGACAGATATGAGAACCAGATGCCAGCTGATAGGGACGATGTTCGTAAACCCGCCGCGGTCGGCCCGGCACCCTGAAGCCACACTCAGGATCTGCACCGAGAAACTGGTTGACGCAGACGGGCCCTTCGCTCCGGACGGGAATGTGGGGTGGCTTAGGGCCTAGGGTCTTGGAGTCTTTCGATGATCTCTCGTCCTGTTTCCATCTTTTTCCTCTTTTCGTCGGCCCATGCCTGGTGTCAGTATGGAAAGGCAGCTGTTGCGTCGGATGTTGGAAGAGAGGCCCATGCCGGTGTTGTGCCTCTTTCTTTCAGCCGCGAGGAGATGAAGGACTTGTGCCGCGATATGCACCTTTTCTGCAACCCCACGACAGCTGGTGAGCTTAACAGGCATTACGCGAGGCTTCTGGGCTGAGGGTTCAGGGCCTTCAGTGCAGACTGCTTCGATCACGAGTGGACACCTTTGTCCACCTCCAATCCTGGCCACGTTGAAGGTGCTTTCTCATCAGCCAAGGCTTTCAAGAAAGCCGGCAAAGAGACCCCACACCGAGGCGAGAGGGATGCGGCCTGCAGGGGTTCAACCTGGACTCAATCCTGGCTTCTAGCGTCAGGGTGCGGCTGGAATTTTGTTGAGAGCTTACCCTAAACCCTAAACCCTAAACCCTAAACCCTAAACCCTAAACCCTAAACCCTAAACCCTAAACCCTAAACCCTAAACCCTAAACCCTAAACCCTAAACCCTAAACCCTAAACCCTAAAGCCTAAAGCCTAAAGCCTAAACCCTAAACCCTAAACCCTAAACCCTAAACCGACCGTAAACCCCATGCATCTTGGCCACGTGCATTTTTGAGTCCCAGACACAGTGGGCATGTCGGTGGCAACGGCCATGTCGGTAACTGACTCAACTAAAGCCCCAAAGAACATCCTCAAACCCGCTCCATGTGGGTCGAGGCGGTGTTGCACAGCCTCCCACGCTCCGCCCCCGACTGGTCCAGCTTCTTTCCACAAGTGGAGGCGGGACTCGAGACCATCGTATGACTTGTTGTAACATTAAACGCCCAGAATTCCTTTGCTGCCAGTCTGTCATGCACCCACGGGCATCTGCCAATGATACGAAAGCTGTGCGTCTTAGCAGAATGCGAGAAATAAGAAGCCGGCAAGAGTGCTCCAATCAGGGGTAAGTGATGCACTTGGGCGGCGGCAGCTGCGAGCCGCCCGATGTTCTCTACTTGTTGAGAATTGAAGCAAACAGGACCACACAACATTAGGATGCTTAAACAGCCGACGACCTCCAAGGCCGCTCACTGTGCCGCCCGAAAAGCAACCAAGGTGAGTTGTTCGGACGTGCTTACTTATCTCAGCACCCTGCAGAAATTTGGAACACATCTTGCTCAAGGTTGCGCCAAATAATTCTGCGATGAAATCGAAGACAAGTTCTTGCCATGAAGCTCTGCTACCGTCATCACAATTCGGGATGTGCCACCGCTCGGCTGAAAAGGGATGGGTTAAGTGCGCGCAAATGCTGTGCCCTAAGCCCTAAACCCAACTGACCTCCTGAAATTTGTTTACGCCAGAAAGCCACGAACAGGGGCAGTGGGATGCGATCCCGTAAGTAGGATAGCTGCGCTGAAGCTTGATCGACAAAGTTATTAAATGCCCAGAATTGAGTTTGCGCGCTTTGGCTATGTCGCGCACTGGAGGTCAAGCAGCATGACTGGGGGTGGTTCTTCCCAACCGTGGAGGAAGAGGCAGCAAGGGCTCAGGGTTTCAGGGCTTTTTGGGTTTGGGGGGTTAGGGTGATTTACAGTAGCGAGAATTAGTGGGGTAGATGCTGTATAGAGATTTTTACAGGGCTGCATAGAGGTATACCAAATTCCCAAACTCCCTACCCTACTACGAACCAGGAGTTTCCAGGTATGTTTTTGGTCTTCTGTAATCTCTGGCTCAGAACACCCCAACGGCCATAGCTTGTCGCTTCAGGGCTAAGTGAGCCCCTAAATTTCCTCCCACGGGCTCAGGTTTAAGTGAGGCCCTGTATGATACCGTTGTTGAGGGGATGGCTGGGATAGACATTGTGTTCCCCTACTGGCCAAGGATTTCGACAGTTACATCCTGACTTGACGGTTGTCGAGTAGTCAGAAGGGCCACTAGCAAGTGCCCCCAATAGATGTAAGTTGCACGCAGTCATCAACCTTCAAGGCTCTAAACTTTTGCAACCCCGCTTGTAACTGCCCATGAGCCTTCAAGTACTGCCCTGCACCCTAAATCCTTATCCTTAAACCTTCGCAACGTAAACCCAGCCCTGAAGCCCTCAGCCCGGAACCCAGTCTCACAACCATCACCGCCCCCCATCAACCGCCCTCAGCCCTATGTAGCCCTTAAGCCCCTATCACCCTCTGACCCCTAAACCACTTCAATCCCTGAAGGCGATCCAGAAATCCAGTTGTGGCTTCGGCAATATTACGGAACATGTCCGCCGCTGTTCCGCAAGACGCACAAGCCATGCACTTGGAGGGTTTGGGAGTTTTAGGGTTTTGGGGTTTAGGGCTTAGGGGCACTAAGCTCCAAACCCCAAACTTTTCTGAGGACGAGAAGGATAAGGACGCTGCGAAAGCTGTTCTAGTTTTCAGGTTGTTAAGTGCAGGCGTATCGTACTTGTGTTGACATGATTTTTTGAGATGGGCATTTCCCAAGAGAGGGGTTGCATGATGATACCTCAGAAAACTACAATCCTTGTTGCAGGAACCCCCTATTTTTGGAGCCACCACATTCAGGCCCACTTCCAGGGTTTGCTTTGGGGTTTAGGGTTTAGGGTTTAGGGTTTAGGGTTTAGGGTTTAGGGTTTAGGGTTTAGGGTTTAGGCTTACACCCATAGTGACATCCAGAGTCGCGGATCCACATGCTGCTCCAACGCAGAGCTTGTGGAGAATCGAAGTTGCTGCGCTTGCTTGTCTTGTTTTAAGCGTTGCGAGCCAACATGCAACATGGCGGGAAGGAATCCTGGTTCCCCCCCTCCCCCACTCCCCAAAAAGGTGTTGGGCTTAGGGTTTAGGGTCAAGGTTTGGGACTTATCATAGGGCCAAGGGTTCAATTAGGGTTTACGAGAAGTCTGATTATCTGTATTATAAGGACAGAAAGTCTACATGGAGCACTAAACCCTATACCCGGACTCCTTTCAAAGCCCAGCTTCAGACAGGACCCTGAAGGAACACTAGCCGAGACTAACCCCTAAACCCTAAGCCAGAAACCCTAAGCCCTAAGCACACCAAACCCCAAGTTGCCTCAGCAGGGCGGCTCGGTTTAGCGCCCCAGGCTTCGCATTCCCAATGGGTCCAGGGCGTCCTCAGCCTTAGGCCTAACCCCGGAACCCAAATTTCTGCACTCGGAACCAGTCACTTGAGAACTTGGGGGCCTGCCATGGCGCCCTAGTGGCGCTCTAGAGTGCAGGGTTCAGGGTGCAAAAAATCCTAAACCCTAAGCCCTAACCCTAAACCCTAAACCTTAAACCCTAAACCCTAAACCCGAAACCCTAAACCCCAAACCCTAAACCTAAACCCTAAACCCTAAAGTTGGAGACTCGTCAGCACTCTCAGCTCCAACTGCTGAGCCTTTTTCACCCTAAACCAAACCAAACTTTGGCTCCCCCCCCCCCCCCCACCCCTACCTACCCGCATTGGGGTTTATAGGGTCTTGTTTTGGGGTCGGGGGCGGTGGGGGACCCAGAAGCGGTTCAGGGGTTAGGATTTAGGGACCCAAAGCAAGGGAAAGCGATGATCAGCTGGATCGGCGATGTCGCCTCCAAGCCGCATGAAGCTCTGTGCATGTCTGGGACCTTGAACGGCGCCCTTTTCTCTTGCTGTTGGGGTTAAGCTCCCTTCTAAGTCAAGTCAACCCCAAACTCTTTTGAATCCTTTTGAGTACTCAAGCCTTCTGAGCACAAGACCCATTAAGCCAAAGAAGAAGGGTTTCCCTTCTTGCCCCTTGCTCTGAGTAACCCAGAAGCTGCTTGTGGCTGCGATACTGGGGTCGCCACAATCTAAACGGTGTTCAGGGCTTATAGGGTCTAGGGGTGAGGGCTCAGGGCCCTGCTCTGAACCGTAAACAAATGTCAGGGCTCCAGCGTATCCTGACAGCCCGAACCTGCCAACAGGCCGTTGTGGTGTAGGGAATTGGGTTTCGGGTTTAGGGCTTCAAGTTCTACATGCAGCTGTGCAGGTTCCTTGCCTTTCGGATTTTAAAACATCTCCTTGTTTCTGTAAGGTAGAGGAATAATGAAGTCTCCCCCTGCGTGGAGGAGTGGGGACCAAGTAGAGTTTCAGACAGAGTAACCTCGACCTTCCTGCTTGAGTTGGCGCTGAACCGCACGCGTCTTCCACTCTCGGGTTTAGGATTGTTTGGGTTTGAGGTTTGGGCTGTTGGGACCTACTTCGGAGATTTAGATGCAGCCCTTCAAAAGAAGAAAAGGGCATGTTGTTTGTGGACTTCTTCCGCTTGCAGGACTGATGGCTCCTTTGTTTGTGCTATCTGACATAGCTCTTCAGGGTTTCAAAGTGAGTTCAATAAACCAAGCCTGGTGTCAGGGAAGGTGTTCATAGCCTTCTTCCGCCCAGATCTACTCTTGCTCCGACTTTTCTCCACACCACGAGGCGAGCAAGACTCTTCCAAGTGGGTAGTCTACCTCGATGGCATTGCCCTCTGCATCGATGCGCTCGACTGCAGGCTGGATACAAAAAAAGACACCATGGTTCCTTCGAGTGAGGTATGAACACTGCCTGTATATCCCCACCAAGAACTATCCCAATCAAACGCTACTGCCCAGCTGCTCTCCTTCACGCCGGCTATCTGCACCCCGCTCAGGTCTCTTGACTTCTGATGGTAGTATAGCTAAATCCAATTCCAAGCCAGGTGGCTCGGCGTCAGAATTCTTCACCACCTTGGAGTGATACAAGCTTGCAAAGTTTTTTGAAGGCAGAACTTGTACCTGGGGTCTACGCAGTAGCGTGACGTGGGCCTTTGGCCTCCATAGACCCTCAGAGCGCGAACTCAAGGCGTGGCCGCGTCGGAGCCAACATCGACCTGCCGCGGCGCGAAGAGCGGCAAGGAGTCGAATTCTCCGTGTGGGCCCGCAGCACCCTGGGGTTTGCCTGAAGCCAGCTTGAAGGCTCAACCTCGAGCTGCAAAAGGGCCACAGAAATCGCAGGCGGCAGATTGCTTGAGAAGAAAAAGCCGAGAGAGTCCCATGGAGCCCTACCAAAAGTCCCACTATCCTCATGCAGCCATGCATTTTGCGGGCTGGCCTTAAGCTCTTGGAATGGTTCAGAGAAGGGCCATTGGGGAACCTAGGCTTTGAGGGCTTGTTTCGTCAAAAATACTCCTCCCCCCCCCCCCCGCCGCCAGCCTCCCTTGTGTTTTTTGATTTGTTTTCAAGCCATGCAGGCTTGCGTTGCAGAGAAGATCGTGCCTGATAGTAATGTACTGACGGGTGAACAATAAGCCGGCACCATTGTTAATACTTCTTGGTATTTTTCATACTTACATCTGGCATTATCGTTTTAAGGGTTTTGCTGCAAGGCCACGAAAATGATTCACCTGGAAGAATATTCTAAACGAGCTCTCAATATTCATATCTTCATTATGCTGGGATCTGTTCTTTTGGATTCTTTGCTATTTGATTGGTCTTTTTCCCGTATATCTTATTCATTCGTTCTCAGTTTAAGGATTACAGCATTTGTTTCACGGATAAGTAATCCCTTTTCATCCTTTCACTCTTTATACATTCTATTCTTAGTTCGTTCTCGAATTCTGATATTGTATCATCTTATCCTTGGTGGCATACTATAATGTCCACAAATTCTACGGGCTTGAAACCTGCATTCTCAACTGCGGACTTGCAATCCCCAGACTCTAGATTCCACACCGGACGCTTCTGCGTGGAAGGCCTGCGGAAGCTTCCCTCAACGCCTCACCGTGCATCGAATCTCAGACTGCCAACCGGCCCTACATACAATGCCCCAAGTCCCCAACCGCGTACGGAATCGCTCTGCGCATTGTGCCCTGCAATCGCCTGCCGCTTTTGGTCTCAAGTGGGTTGCTGAAGTAGGCGCCCAAAGCAGTATGGCCCAGCCCTCGGTGCCTTTGTTGTGGGGAGGGGTGCGGCGGCGTGCAGTTTCCATACCAAGAGGCCAATGCCATCAAGACACGACACGACCAGGACGTACGCTGGGAGGGTGTGTTTCTTGTTTTATAGGGCTTGTAGGGGTTTGGGCTCCCTCCACTCCTCAGCCCCTCAGCCCCTCCACCCCCTCATCCCCACAAACCGCAAACCCTCAACCCCTCAACCTTAAACCATAAACCCTAAACCACGGAGCTCTGATTTTGTCAGCTCTGTTTGCCTAGTCGGGTGGTTGTCTATTCTGGTATTCACAAGTGTGGAGCAATCTTCACAAAATTTGGTGTCGGCTACTTCTGTCATAAACGGCCATAGGTGGTGAAGCTTGGTCTCCTGTTAAAAAAGCAACATTAGCCGACCATAAGGTTTCGGGGTCTATATCAGGTTATATACAACTCGTTCTTTGATGGCTCATTTTTGCCGCAAGCTTGGACAGGCCCCAGGTATCGCCTGCATCGTTTCTCTTAACTCCATTCAGCACAGGGTGTGGGTTTAGGGTTGAGGGTTGAGGGTTTGCTTTCAAACCTGCAGCGCTTCCTCTAGACAGTCCAAAGAAATACAAGGGGTGGCGGAGATCCTGGAAGTGACATTTGCAGAATCTGCATTGCATGTGTGTGTGTGGATCGCAAAGTCAACATGAAGGAAAGCGCTATAGTTGCACCTGCTCAATTCTTACAAGTGGCTTCGCCCATTGGATCGAAACATTTGTAGACTTAGAGCCCAACGTCCCGCAGTGAGTCGCCGTGATTCTGCACTTCATCTGGCAAACGTTGATTAAGTACACAGCACGCTCGGCCTAGACATTCTGCGCTCGTGATGGAGCGGCAGCGATTCGAGGTGGGGGATTATGTGCGCGTGACCGTCAAGGCACAGGAGTGGCAGTACTTGAATGGCAGCATTGGGCGTATCATAGAAGCGCCGTCAGACGATGCCATGGATGATGCTGACCCGCGTTACAAAGTTGAGTGTGGCGCTGTGGCCGGTTGCCACCGCGGGAAGGTTCATAACAAACTCTTTGTGAAGAAGATCAAGGCATCAAACCTGTCGGTGCTTCACGGCCATGATTTTCGTTCATCCGATCTTCAGATCGGGGACTTTGTTGAAATACATGGCCTTGAGTCAATCACAGGATCCATGCTGAACCATCTTCGAGGAGAGGTAGTCTCCCTCCCCGCGGACGTCGCGGAGGGACGGCACGGAGTCTGCGTAGGCTCCCTGAAGGCCAAGAGCATTGCAGACGCCGACACAGCAACCTGGATCAAGAGCATCAAGAAGAAGAACTTGCGAAAGCTCCCACGAGAGGCTTGTGCGCTTCTGGACCTCAAGAGGCTTGCCGCAGAAACAGTGGCCGAGTGCCAATATGTTTGGAGCGGCGTAGATACACAGAAGGCTTATTGCGGTGCCTGCTGCACAAAGCAGAAAATCCAGGTACATGTCAAAGCGATTGAGGCAGTGGGCGATAGTCTTAAGCTCATTATCGGCGAGCCTTCTGGTCAACCAGAAGCTGAGGTTTTCACTCGATGCGTGAAAGATGCCGGCCTTACTGTTGTGGACGTTCGAAAAACAGGAGAGGCGGTTCCTGTGCCTTCAGAGTGGGAGTCCCTCGTTCCGAACGTGTCAGTGTGTTTGGCGGTGGTTTCGCCAGCTGCTGTGCCTGCGAGCACAAAACGCCTGAAAGAGCAGCCAGTTCACGCAAAGTCTTTAGAATCTATGTTTCGGCCTCATCTTGGGCAAGGAGGTGCAGCATTTGTCTTCTCGAATGGCATTCCACCAGACTATGATGCTGAAGTGAGTTCAGACCACGTCATCACAAAAAGTTCGATGTTCGAGTGATCGACAAGGTTGTAGCCACGCAAATTCCTTGCGAGTTCGGTGGACCTTCCTACACGGCAGTTCTGGCCTACCCACATTCTGCACTTTGCATTGCAGAAAGTCAGCAGCCTGGCACCGACGGCCCCTTTCTGCTTTGCAAGTCTGCACAGATGCAGCGCGACTTGGGGGGCTACGAAGCTACTCTACGCTTGTTGTCCCGACTTCTTTGTGTGGGAAAGTGCAACGAGGCCTCCATGGTCTTTTGCGTCATGTTGCAGCAGCTAGAGCCGGAGATCACACTGGTTTTTGCAGGCCACGCTGTCTTCGATGTCAGGATCGAGGGTGGTGGCTACTTGCATTTCCTTTCGGAAGTCGCAACACATTCTCGAAGCCCAGTTATCGAAGTGAAGGGACCCTTCACTAGCATGGTGGCATCCCGCATGACAGGAGGTCCTGCAGGAGCAGATGTGGATGTGATGGACAGTTGGAATTGTTGCCATACTTGGTTGACCTTCAAGACGCATGGAGATGATGGAAGACCGCTCCAGTACATCATGGATTTGTCAGCGCCACAGTTTGGAATATTTGGGGAAAAACTCTGCGTGGATCCGACCCTTCCCGAGGTCTTTGTATTCATCCATCGATCTGATGGGAGAGGAAAGAAGACCAAAACCCTGGCTTCAGTTGAGGACTATGCCGACCCAGAAACCGCCTCCAAGGTAATGCCCGTGGCATACTGTGCAAGTTCTACCGCGACCTCGATCCCCCACAATTTCCATGCACTATTCTATGCCTCTTGGATGTATACTCACAACAACCTGTTCTACACTCCCAACACGAAGCTTGTTAGTATCTGTGCAACATTTCTTGAGCGACGTTATCCTCGATCTATCCGGCAGCTACCACGGCCGTACAACTATCCAGAGTTTCCAATCCACACCAGATTCAAGTACTTCGGCATTGGTTGCACTAGCGAAGAAGACCTGATCCTCTCTTGGCTCTAGCAAGTTTTTCGTCCATTTCTATTTCTGCATCGGTTGTGTCGTAAGCAGCGCGCAATAACATGTGCTGTTTGCGAATCTTACTGCCTGGTCTCGGAGGACAGCCTTTGATCTCATCTCGCGACTGGAGGAGGAGCTTATGAACTGGCTGCGGGCGTGTGGCTCTGGGTACTTCGACTTGCCTATCTTTCAAGATTTCATGGCTTCTGCCCCAAGCGTAAGAGAACTCGAGCGGCGTGCGGGCATAGGCCTTGTCAGTCTCGATAACCTTCTGAAGGCCAGCTGCAGTGAAGCCCAATTGGCCATCGGAGACCAGAGCCGCATACCTACGAGCGCCCGCGTCATGAGAATTGTCTCCTGAGCCTGTCGGACGTCGTTTCACGGGCAACCACAGATGTTCTGCTGAGCTCACCAAGCGGAGGCATCCTGGGATGAGCCATCTTGAACCAAAAATTAGAAACTGCTTTCGATTTCGATTGTGAGCTTGGCTCTTAATGTGCAGGCGATGAGAGTCTAAGTGCAGGCTTCAGTTGCTGAAAGATTCGGCCGCTGTTTGTGCAGAAGAGCAGAGGTCCTTGTTGAGCTGCTGTGCTTGGTGCAAACAGAGGGTGTTTTCTGGAGTGTTTCGAGTTCACGTGCCGCGAGTCGCTTGCATAATGAATCACTTTAGCGCAGGCTGAGGTCTGAATACATGTTATTCTCGGCGCAGGAAGAAACGTGTTTAGAGCACCCATCGCCGCCGGAGCATTTGCGCTCGAGTCGGAGCCGTTGGGGTTCGATGGACTTTATTTCGTTGTCGATACGGATATAGCTAGCATCATACGAATTCAAATCAAATAAACAATGAATCCAATGATTTGATGGAAATACATATCATACCAAACCAATATTTTCTTCTAGAATGTGGAATACGATAATATATACCCCTGTCTCCAGCGCTTTGAAATCGTACGCCTGTGCAGCAGTCCCACAGAAATATGTTGCAGACTAGTCGGATGGAAGACCTGCTTGAAACAGCAAGTGCCGGGACATCTTCCTCTGTGTCACGAATGATGTCGAGCTTCGACCAGAAGGAATCCTTACCACTAGTAAAGTGAAGATGCATCAGTCCGGCTGCATATTGCGACACTGCACAAGACTATGCAGGGTTTAGGGTTTAGGGTTTAGGGTTTAGGGTTTAGGGTTTAGGGTTTAGGTGGGTCACCATGTCCAGGTCGCCTTCAACGTCACCCCCAGCATTGAGCACGTCACGGGCGCTCTGGCATGGGTAGCGCCAGATCTGGGTTCACACACTTCTATGCACAGATATGTAGATGTGAACGCTTATTCAGCTTGTGCTGTTTGTCAGACGAAACATGTTTTCTTCGTTGGAGAAGAAAGCAGTTAGCTTTCAAAGTTAATCGAATCTTGTGTTGATAAACTGTGGTCTAACTCGCACAGTTTTTTCATACTGGTAAGTGTAGTTTGGGCAAGCAGATGAAGAAGAATCAACATCTGGACATCTTGTAGATCAACATATGACAGAAACTAACAAACACGTGAGACGAGAACGCTGAAACACATGCGCCAGAAGCACTAAACCATGTCAGTTGTTGCAGTTGGGAGACTGCCACCGGACCCTCGTAGATAGTACTGTAGTGTTCACAGCGGCATATCATTTGCCTAGCACTTCAACATTGCCAATGCGTCGAGCATGCAAACTGAGTACGCGTCGTGCATGAGCAAGCCTTCGGACAACTTGCCAGTTTTCCCCACCGCTGCGAACAGTGTTGCCGAAGTACCCGGCCTAGAGCTGCAGCAGCATGTTGTGATTTGTGCGACCAGTTCGCTCAAGACTCCGCAGAATATTTAATGACTCAGGCAGTGGCAACTCCAGTTTTCCCTTCCGTCTATTGTGACGCCTTCGGCCGATGTGTTTGCCCAGGCCGTCGCTGAGAGCCATTTTCGTGCCTTGCCAAGCATCTCTCAAGATCATCGAACCGGTGTGTACATGCGTGTGTGTCAATACCACAGCCAACAAAGCATGTGAAACATGTCATGCTGAGGATTATAGTACTTGCAGGCCGAAGGAGTGAGTTTGCATGGAAGACCCGATTGATTCAGAAAGTTGTCATGGATGCAAGTTCAGACTGCAGCACTCTTCCTTTTTCAAATGATTTCCCCTGAATGGATGCTGTGTCGCCTTTTCCGACGTCGTACTTGTTGGGCTCTGGCAGCGTCTCTTTCAGCTTGCTCATGGGCGTCACGGTCTCGTCTGGATTCGCCTCGTGTACTGAGATTCAGCACAAGCAGCTACAGAACTGTCCTTCAACAAATGATAAGAGGGTACTTAAATCTCATGAAGCACTGTTAGCATAAAGGTTGGGAGGATCCCGAGGTGCCTGTCAAAACCATGACTCCTGTCTTATGCAAGTCACCTGATCCTGGAGAGCATGGGTATTTATGGGCTACTGCCGGATGTTCTGGTGATTCGAGCTGATAGATAAGGGCCTGCAGAAGGTGTTTTGCAGCAGGGCTTCGGGCTTAGGGTTCAGGGCTTAGGCTTCAGGGAGATTTAGGGCTTAGGCTTCAGCGAGATTTTGGCGCATCTACAGTTCAGGGTTTGGCCCCCTCCAGTGCGTAGACATTTTGGTTACAAGAGACTTGGTTCGCTTCAGGATTATAGGGTTGTGGAAGGGATGGGGCTATTGGAGCCCTGGAGTGGGGTCACGCAGATTCAACGCCCAGGTTGAAAGTTGAGCAACCTGTTGCACAGCTGCTGGCACACAGCAGAGTCACAGAAAGGGGCCTGTGGAGGACAGGTTTTGATTGGGGTCTACGAGTTAATCTAGTGCTTCGGAATGGGGTTGGCACTTCTGAGCAGCCCCTCGAGAAGCCGAACAGGTGCCCCGTGCATAGGCGGTGGCCAAAGTCTTGGCTTTTCCAGTTTCCACGGCGCGGTGCCCATGTTTCACACTGAGACAGTCGAACTGTAAAGGCGGCGCAGCGCAAAAAGGATAACGGGCTTCAGAGCCAATCGCGACAGGCAAGTCGGCCAGCATGTGGCGGTGTAGACTACGCATGGGAGCCGCAACCCGGAAACCCAGAACCTTTCAGCGCAATCCCTGGATTTTACAGCGGATGCTTATGCCTGCGGAAGCTTCCCTCAACGCAGTCGGCCCTGCAATGATAATGCCCCAAGCCTCCAACCGCGTGCGGAATCGCTCTGCGCACTTTGCCCATCGCCTGGCTTTTGGTCTCAAGTGGGTTGCTGAAGTAGGCGCCCAAAGCAGTATGGCCCAGCCCTCGGTACCATTGTTGATGGGGGGAGGGGCGCGGCGGCGTGCAGTTCCTTACTAAGAGGCCCATGCGATCAAGACACGACACGACCAGGCGTACGCTGGGATTGATTCGTGTTTACAGGGTGTATTTCTTGTTTCAGAGGGATTGTCGCAGTTTAGGCTCCTCAATTAAACTTCTAATCCGCGGAGCTCTGAATTTGTCAGCTCTGGTTGCCTAGTCTGGGTTTATGTTTTATTCTGGTATCCACAAGTTTTGAGCATTCTTCACAAGAGTTGGTGTAGGCTACTTCTGTCATAAACGGCCATAGGCGGTGAAGCTTGGTCTCTTGTTAAAAAAGCAACAGTTAGCCTACCACAAGGTTTAGGGTACTATATCAGGTTCTATACAACTCGTTCTTTGATGGCTCATTTTTGCCGCAAGCTTGTACAGGCCCCCAGGTTGGCTCCGTACCATCGCCTGCGTCGTTTCTCTTAACTCCATTCAGCACAGGGTGTGGGGTTTAGGGTTCAGGGTTGAGGGTTGAGGGTTTAGGGTTTAGGGTTGAGGGTTTAGGGTTTAGGGTTTAGGGTTTAGGGCTACTACCCCCCTCTTGAGGGTTTAGGGTTGAGGGTTGAGGGTTTAGGGCTACTACCCCCCCTTGAGGGTTTAGGGTTTAGGGATCAGGGTTTAGGGTTTAGGGCTACTACTCCCCCTTGAGGGTTTAGGGTTTAGGGTTCAGGGTTCAGGGAACCCCAAAGAACTGTTGACTTCCGGGGGATCAGGGCTTGAAGAGGGGTTGAAGATGTAGGGGCTCTCAGACCCTTCGGCCCTGAGACCCTAAACCCTAAAACCTAAACCCTAAACCCTGAACCCTAAACCCTAAACCCTAAACCCTAAACCCTAAACCCCAAACCCCAAACCCTAAACCCTAAACCCTAAACCCAAACCTCGAACTCCCCCCCGGGGGTTTCGCCAAGCCTTGTCCCTCGGCTGGCTGTTTTGAGGCCTCGCCAAGTGAACCGTGATTTTGTGGGGCGTGCTGTGCGTCCGGGGCTCGCGCTGTGTCTTCGGGTTGGCTTTCGCGACTTTAAGGGTTTTTTTGGGGGCTTCGGAGGCTTTCAGAGACTCCAAAACGCCTTAATTACGGAATATACCTTAAATTATACTAGGAACCCTAATATGATTTAAGGTATATTCCTTAATTAGTGGGTTTAGGAGGCTGTTTGAGACGCAGCCCCTTAGCTTTGAGCCCTGAGTTTAGGGATGGGATAGGGGGGAGCCCGTGGTATCCCCACTATTGCCTCAGGCTCTCTCCCCCCTCTATACTAGCCCCCTGGGTTCCCTGAAAAAGCCTTAATTAGGCTTAAATATCCCCCAATAGCCTTAACTACGGGGGGAACTTGGGGGGGGGGGGGGGTAGTATAGACGAATAGAGGGGGGGTAGTAGGGGAACCCCTGACTCTAGGGTCAATAGCTTTACGGGGTTTCACTACGTTTTAGGCCGGTCGGCCTTAGTAAGCTAGGACCCAGAGTAGGCCCTGATTCCCCTTTTTTAAGGGTTTAGGTTCCTTTAGAAACCCCCCCCCCCCCACAAAAAAGAAAAGAAAACAAAGGGCACCCTTTTCATTCCTAGGTTACACTTGGGTCTTGTCAAGCCCTGTTCCGCAACAAACGACCTGAAATCAAAATTGGCTTGAGGCTTTTGGGGCATAGGGTTTCGGGGTTTCGGGTTTTTTGGATTGATTCATTGAAGGATTTAAGGTTTTGTTTTTTGAGGGTCCAGGGCTTTGGCCCAGTTTAGGGTTCAGGGCTTGGGGTTTTTTCAATAGACTAAAGGAGGGACCCTTATAAGGAATAAGATCAAGGGTCTTCTGGGGGTCCCTCCTTATACCCCTTAAGTTTAGGGCTCTGGGGTTTGGGCTTTTTGGGGCCTTTGGAGGTAGGGCCCTGCACCCCAAAGCCCTCAAACGGCCCTAAGCCCTACTTGGAGGTTTTCATGGCATTCAAGAACCCACTTTAGGGTTTAGGATTTTAGGGTTTAGGGTTTACGGTTTAGGGTTTAGGGTTCAAAACCATAGTAGGGCACCGAAAGGGCTTATCAGTGGGGTACAAGTGCAGTTCTAGGTGGGTTTTAAGTACCATGAACCTCCAAGTAACCCTCTCAACCTTCATCCTCGATTGTCCTGTGCCGCTGCTGTCGCCGGGCTCCAGTTAGGGCGATGGGGGGCGGGGGGTGCCTTTGGAAGGTTTGTGAGTTCAGAACCTGAACACCCCAAACCCTGAGTCCTAAACCCCAAACCCTGAATCCTAAGCCCTAACCTAAACCCTAAGCCTTAACCCGGGGCAGGTGTGGTTGGCATGGGGGGCTCCCGAAGCCGAAATCGCCCCAAGCCCGAAACCTCCAAATCCCAACCCTCCCCCCGCTTGAATTTGCCGAATGTAGGGTTTCGGGCTTGGGGTGTAGGCTTTAAGGCTTCAGGGACTCTCATGAGCCGCAATCCAGAAGAAACCTACACTCACTCCCCCACCCTTCCCCCCGCGATTCAACTTCGGTGAGATGACCTGGTGCCACGCGTCAAACCTGTACATCTTCTGGGACCGGGAGTGCGGGGGCGACCTCCAGGGCCCCGGATGGTTCCTGTCCCCAAGAAGGCCCGATCCAACGAGGACATAGGAGGGTCCCAGGGTTCAGAGTAGGGTTTAGGGTTTAGGGTTTAGGGTTTAGGGTTTGGGGGTTTAGGGCTTAGGGTTTAGGGTTTAGGGTTTAGGGTTTAGGGTGGGTTCAGAGTTGTTGGTGGGAGCCTGGCGAAGCCCTGAATTAGGCTCGCAACCCAAGAATCCCTAAACCCTAAACCCTACACCCTAAACCCCCAAGCCTCAAACCAAGCTCAGACGGGGGTGTGGTTCAAGATTGCGGAGCTGTGGTGATGGGACCGCCTCTCGCAGGTGTTGGGGGTGGAGTTTTCTAAGCCCAAACCCTACACCCAAATTTCTAAACCCTAAGCCCTAAACCTGAACCCTAAACCCGCCCGCCACCCCTCTCACCTCTGTTGGGGTAGGCGGGCGCAGTCGAGCGCTCAGCGAGACCACGACAGGGAGCCTGCCAGGCACACTGCTGAGGCAAGTCGCCTAGCTAGAGTCGCCTAGCATAGTCACTATACATATTTTATAACCCTAAAAATCTTGGGAGTCCTTTGCCTTCAAAAACCTGGAGCTTCTGGGAGCCCCGGGAGCCTGAGAGCCCCTGGGAGCTCCTGGGAGCCCTTGGGAGACGAGGTGGAATCCTGCAACGCAGGCAAGGCCAGGGCACTTTTGCTCAGCAACAGCGGTGCCTCTTGGACTTCTGGGCCGCTGAACCGCCCCCTGGGCCTTCTTGGGAGCCCCTGAACTTTCTGAAGGGGGGCAGCCTGGCCAAAACACCGTTGAACATGAGCCCTTCAGACTTCTTGCTAAATCTGAAGGGGCGTCCTTTGCCTTGTGGCCTCACCTCAAGCCCAACCTGTTCACGCCTGAGTTTTCTATGAGAGGGCCCTTCGGCCCAGACCGTCAAGCCTGAAGGGGCGTCCTTTGCCTTATGGCCCCAAGTGACCCCTTCGGCCCAGACCGTCCCCTTCGCAAAAACCTGAAGGGGTGTCCTTTGCCTTATCACAACCAAAACCTGAAGGGGTATCTTTTTGCCTTATGGCCCCAAGGGACCCAGAAGTCTAGTCACTAAAGGCTTGGGTTGTTGGGCTTCCGAGTCTCCTCAATTTCCAACCCATTGTAAGTCTTCTAACTAGCGTCAGAGTCCTCTAAGAATGTTCGATGTGTGAATTTTGAATGCCTGGCTTGTTCGGGCTGGCTCCGGCTCGGTTTCACGGATTTTGAATGGCTGGCTTGGCTTTGGCTGGCTCCGGTTTGGTTTCGCAGAGAGTTGTGATAGGGTGGCCTTGAGGTGGGCATGTCTTCACGCTATTGCGTTCAGCTGACCCGTGCTACACCCTAAACCCTAAACCCTAGACCTTAAACCCTAAACCCTGAACCCTGAACCTTAAACCTCAAACCTTCGGGTCCAGGGTCGAGTGCTGACGAGGACTCACAACCTGCACGATGCATCGGACGGCTGTGCCAACTGGGCTCACTGGAGAACCGCCGAGCAGGAGCCGTTGAAAGCCCTAAACCCTAAACCCTAAACCCTAAACCCTAAACCCTAAACTCTAAACCCTAAACCCTAAACAACCTAAATCCTAAACCGTAAACCCTAGACCCCAAAACCCTAAACCCTAAACGCTGTTTGCATATACCCTAAACCATAACCCTAAACCCTATTCCTTTTTTTAGGGGTTTGGCCCGGTTTGGCCAAAAGGGTATCTCTTTCTTCTTAGGTTAGAGTCCAGGGCTTTGTGGGGCTGTTCGGGCAAAAGGGGCTTGCGAACAGGATCAAGGGGGCTTCAGTTTTTTGTGTAAGGATGTGTAGGGCTTTATCTCCTCTACTTGCGAGGGGTTTAGGGTTCAGGGTTTGGGTTTTCGGGATTAGCGTGTAGTCCCTAAAGGTTTAGGGTTTAGGGTTTAGGGTTTAGGGTTTAGGGAGGTTTAGGGTGTACAAGGAGGTCTCTGGGGCACGTGGCTGGAGCAGCTGGGATCCCTGTTGCTCCTCCCGACCAGGACACAGCTTCGAGGCTGTTAAGGTTTAGGGTTAAGGATTTAGGGTTTAGGGTTTAGGGTTTAGGGTTAAGGATTTAGGGTTTCGGAGTTTGCGGTTTAGGATTTAGGGTTTAGGGTTTAGGGTTTAGGATTTAGGGTTTCGGATTTTGCAGTTTAGGGTTTGGGGGGGTTAGGATGCCCGTTAAGGCGTCGGGTTCGTTCTTTTTTCGGTCTTGGTGAATGGAGCGATGCCTAGATTCGATGTGCTGGACCAGAACAGCCGGCCCTGGGTTCACGAGGATTGGGTTTAGGGTTTAGGGTTTAGGGTTTAGGGTTTAGGGTTTAGGGTTTCGGGTTTAGGGTTTAGGGTTTAGGGTTTAGGGTTTAGGGTTTAGGGTTTAGGGTTTAGGGTTTAGGGTTTAGGGTTTAGGGTTTAGGGTTTAGGGTTTAGGGGATCTTGGGTATTTTTGCCTCCAGCTCAGGCTTCTTCGCGCGGGTGGAGGAGTTCGGAAATGGGAGCATCCTCGTCGCAGGGCTCTGTGATGTAGAGGGCGCCAGCAAGGCGGCCAATCGGATCTACGACGTGGCAGGCACCACGGTCAGCGGCCAGCGCTGGTATGCTTCCAGCGGGAGGATCCAGGCCTTCAACACGCAGGGAGACGGGCTGGACTCAGGCTACGGCGCACCGGACGATGAGGGTGCCTCCTTCCCCCTTGTGCTTGCCCTTGCCGTCGGTACCATACTCAACGTCCTGAGCATGTACCACTGGCGGCGACGCTTCCGGGCGGCTGCCCAGCAGCCCCCTCCGCCCCTTAGGAATACTTGGGAACAATTCTTAATGTTTGCTTTCTGTAACTCCTAAGAAACAGCTAGATGTTCATAGTTTTTGCGAGGGTTCCAAGTGCAGTAGAGGCCCGACGAGTCGCCTGGGACGCTTGTTGCCACGACCCTGGGCTCCGTGGAGGCTGGCCCTGGCAACTCGCTCCTTCATGGGAGTTTGTCTGCCTCTTTCTGCTGGTTCTCCATTTAGCCTTTAGACCCCTAAACCCCCTAAGCCCTAAGCCAAAAGCCTCTAAACCCTAAAACCGAAACTTAACAGTCCTAAACCCCAACAGCCGTAAAGCAACAACCCCAAAGCCCGCCAAACCAGCACCTTCTCCTCAAGCCCCTAAACCCTAAACCCTAAACCCTAAACCCGCAACCCTCAACCCTCAACCCTCAACCCTCAACCCTCAACCCTCAACCCTCAACCCTAAACCCTAAACCCTAAACCCTGATTCCAAGCGCGTCTTAGGTGACACTCTGGGCCGGCGGGAGGAGTCAGATGGTGATCCGCAGAATTTGCCTCAAGAGTCGGTGGCACTCTAGGAGGCGATTTGTTAAACGGTTTAAGGGCGTTAGGGTTTTTAGGGGGTTTTTAGGGTTTATTAGGGGTTTGAGGGTTTTGAGGTATTAGGGTTTGAGGGCTTTAGGATTTTTTGACTTTTCGGGTTTTAGGGTTATAGGGCTTTAGGTCTTAGGGTCTTAGGGTCTGAGGGTTCTTAGGGTTTTGGGGTTTTCGGAGTCTAGGGCTCATGGGTCGACTTAAGACTTCGCAAGAGCTGCGCGTGCGCGGAGTTGTGAACCTGCAGAAAGGTTTAGGGCTTCTCTCTGTATCTTCCAAAGACCCAGTGCCTTCCAAATGTTGTACAGTGGGCCACGATCCTCTGAAGGAGGCCGGCGGCACTGAGGGGGTTTCGAGTTGCAGGTTCAGAGACATCTGCACCTACAGTCCAACATAAAACCCTAAACTCTATACCCCAAACTCGAGGCCCCTGAACACCGAGAACCCTCCCACGGTTCGATTCGATTTTCAAGCCTTTCCCTCTATTTCCGAGCCTTCGGCGAAAGGAAATCCTGTGGGAACGCATGAGTAGCCTGCTATTTTGTAAGGTGATAGTTCTACTTTATTTCTTTGGTTCCGAAAGCCCTAAACCCGGAAGCCTGAATTCTAAGTGAGTTCTAAGCCAAGCCCTAGGGGGGGAGGGAAGATGGTGTCGGAGTTCGTGTTCCAGGTGGGCTTTTTGTGGGGCTAAGGTTCGGAGGACCATTCTACGTCCTTGAAACATGCATGCAGTATCCGAAGGAAAAAGCCTAAACCCTAAACCCTAAACCCTAAACCCTAAAACCCTAAACCCTAAACCCTAAACCCTAAACCCTAAACCCTAAACCCTAAACCCTCAACCCTAAACCCTAAAGCCCCAGACCCGACCACCCGACACCCACCATGGGCTTCGACAGGGAAGGAAGCACGGTTTTGCCACATCTTGAAGTGCCTCCAGAAACTCCAAAACCCTGAACCTTAAACCCAAAACCCCAAACCCAAAACCCCAAACCCCTAAACCCTAAATCCTAAACCCTAAACCCTAAACCCTAAACCCTAAACCCTAACCCCTAAACCCTAAACCCTAAACCCTAACCCTAAACCCTAAACCCTAAACCCTAAACCCTAAACCCTAAACCCTAAACCCTAAACCCTAAACCCTAAACCCTAAACCCTAGACCCTAAACCCTAAACCCTAAACCTTAAATCCTCCACTTCGCCCCGAAACCCTTTTAAGGGCCAAGCCCCATCTCTCCCTACACTGTACGGTGCACCAAGCAAAAGACCCAACCCCAAATTGTTTGAGCCGTAAGGCTCCACGAAGTCTTAGGGCTTAGGGTCCCTGGTGCTGCTTTTCAAGCCTAGGGAGGTTTAGGGTTTAGGGTTTAGGGTTTAGGGTTTGGGGTTTCGGGTTTCAGGGCTTTGGGGGGGGGGGGGGGGGTTTAGCTAACCTCAAATCCTAAATCCCAACCCTAAACCCCAAATCCCGTAAACACTAAACCACAAACCCTAAACTCTAAGGAGCGGTTTAGTATTCAAAGGGACGGGGGATAAACCCTGGGATAAACCCTGGGATAAACCCTGGGATAAACCCCGGGATAAACCCTAAACACTAAACCCCAAACCCTAAACCCTATGGCCAGTCAGGGGGGCTGGGAACCTTGGGAAACGTTAGGGAGCCTTGTGAGCCTTCGGGAGTACTACGTCGGGGGTAATAGGGGTTGCTAAACTAGCTCTTCACGGTCTTAGCCGCTGGGATGGCATGACCTCCACATGAGTCCAGCCCTAGAACTAAACCCTAAACCCTAAACCCTAAACCCTAAACCCTAAACCCTAAACCCTAAACCCTAAAATCCCAAATGCGGTCCTCTTCGCACTAAACCCCTAAACCCTAAACTCGTCGTGCTTTTCGGCTAGGGATCGTTTCGGGTTGAGGACCCCGAAATTGTATGACAGAGTTCTTATACTGTTTGTTATGTTCTTATACTCCTTCAACTATTGGTGTTATTCTCATTTGTCGGTTTTATTCATATAAACCATTGTTCATGAACTTTTTTTGTTACTTCTTTACTTATGATTAAATATTACATTATGACAAAGGGGTAAGGACTTGGAGGGTTTAGGGTTAGAGGGTATGAGGGTTCAAAGGGTTCGGGGCGCAAAGGTTCTACGGTTTAGGGTTAAGGGTTTAGGGTTTAGGGTTTAGGGTTTAGGGTGGGTCATTGGGCTGATCGGGGGCCCTGGGAAGCGCCCCGGGCGCCTGTCCGTGGCCGATGGATCGTCCAAGAACCGTCGGCCAAACTGCAGAAACGGTGGCTGGGCCAAACCGTAAACCCTAAACCCTAAACCCTAAACCCTAAACCCTAAACCCTAAACCCTAAACCCTAAACCCTAAACCCTAAACCCTAAACCCTAAACCCTAAACCCGAACCCCTAAACCCTAAACCCTAAACCCTAAGCCTTAAACCCTACTTCCAAGTAACCCTGAACTTCCAAGGGGAAGTGTGGCGATGTTTCATGTAGCCCGAAGTCCCGAGTCCCGTAAATTCTCCGGGCGGTGCTTGGTCAGGAAATCTGGTTCAGGGTTTAGGGTTTAGAGTTTAGGGTTAGAGGGTTCAGGGTTTAGGGTTTAGGGTTTAGGGTTAGAGGGTTCAGGGTTTAGGGTTTAGGGGTTTGGGGTTAGAGGGTTTAGGGTTAAGGGATATAGGGTTTCGAGGGTCAGTGGGAAGTCCAGGATGAAGGTTTAGGGTTTAGGGTTTAGGGTTTAGGGTTTAGGGTTTAGGGTTTAGGGTTTAGGAGTTCAGGCACATACTGACGGTCTTTCGTGCTCGGCCTTCCTTGAGCAGCTTGCAGATGGTCCTTTTCAGGGTTTAGGGTTGAGGGTTTAGGGTTTAGGGTTTAGGGTTCAGGATATCAGGGTTTAGGGTTTAGGGTTCAGGATATCAGGGTTCAGGGTTTAGGGTTTAGGGTTTAGAGGCAATACTAAGCCTTCACACTGCAAAGTTCGTTCACACCAGAGAATCCCTCAAGCTCCAAAGCCCCAGAATCTGAAAAGACGCATTCTCAAAGAGGTCCTAAACCTTAAGCACGTCACCAAAGCCCCACAGTCCTCCTACAGGAAAACGCCACTCCGCAAACCTTCAACCCTTAACCCTCAATGCTCGACCCGAAGCCCTAAACCCTAAATCCTAAACCCTAAATCCTAAACCCTAAATCCTAAACCTTAACCCCCAAGCCCCAAACGCTCAACCCCCTTGTTTAGGCGAAAAATCGTACTAAGGATCCTTTGGCCGAGCCACGCCCAGCTGGGGCGCCTCGCTCAAGAAAAGGGTGCAGGGTTTTAGGGGTTTAGAGTTCCGTTTTTTTTTTTTTTTTTTGTGGTTTTTGGGTTTTTTGGGTTATTTTGGGTTTTTTTGGGGTTTTAGGGTTGTAGGGTTTTAGGGTTCAGTTTTTTAGGGTTTAGGGTGTTAGGGTTGTAAGGTTTTGGGGTTGTAGGGTGTTAGGGTTTTAGGGTTCAGGGTTTTAGGTTTTAGGGTTTTGGGGCTTTAGGGTTTTAGGGTTTGAGTCTGAGGGTTTGAGGGTTTAGGACAAGTTAGGGTTGCTGGAGTTGCAGTTGCAGTTGAGGGGGACTTTGAAAGCTATGGAGCCCCGAGATTCCAGTAGTTGCCCCTTAGTTAGGGAATATTCCTCCAATGACATACGGGTCTCTATACTCGTTTGAGGATTATACCTGGGTATTGCAAAGTCACAACAGAACAACGGCAGCGGCAGCGGCGGCGGCGGCAGCAGCAGCAGCCGCCGCCGCAGCAGCAGCAGTAGCAGCAGCAGGAGGAGGAGCAGCAGCAGCAGCAGCAGCAGCAGCAGCAGGAGGAGGACGAGGAGGAGGAGGAGGAGGAGGAGGAGGAGGAGGAGGAGGAGGAGGAGGAGGAGGAGGAGGAGGAGGAGGAGGAGGAGGAGGAGGCGGCGGTGTCGAAGGGATTATCGGGGCTAATGTTGGCATTGCAAGCCACCACTGTGCTTAGGGCTCGGGGTGTTTAGGGTTTAGGGTTGATGGTTTAGGGTATCTAGGGTTTAGGGTGTCTAGGGTTCAGGGTGTTTAGGGTCGAGGGTTTAGGGTTTAGGGCTACTAAAACCCCCCCCCCCCACAGGTTCCCCCCTTAAATAGCCAAGCCACGGCGGAGGTTGCGTCTGAGCACAAGGCTGGCAACAGCTCGCACCATCAGCCCCCCAGCGGCTGTGCCTGCGGTCGGACGAATCTCGGCCCATCTTGCCGTGTGTTCGGGTTGAGGGCTTAGGGTTTAGGGCTATAATAATGTTTAGGGCTTCGGGTTTAGGGCTACAGTGTTTAGGGTTTAGGGTTTAGGGCTATAGTGTTTAGGGTTTAGGGCTACAGGTGTTTGGGGTTTAGGGTTTAGGGTTTTGGGTTCTAGGGATGAGGGTCTCGGCCTTGGAGTGAGCGCGCCGCTGCAAAACAAACTGCTCTTGAGCTGGCGGCCGCTACTTGGAGGTTCATGGTATAGGGTTTAGGGTTTAGGGTTTAGGGTTTAGGGTTTAGGATTTAGGGTTTAGGGTTTAGGGTACTTAAAAACACAATTTTAACTGTACTTATCACCCCACTTATAAGCCCTTTTAAGTGCCCTAGCATGGCTATAATTGGCTTGTAGGTACAGTTATAATTGGGTTATTAAGTACCATGAGCCTCCCAGGTTGCACTGCACAAGCACAGCCCAAGCAAGCCCCCTGGGGCATGGTGAGGAAACCTATCTTGGGGTAGTATTAGATGAGGGGGGGGGACCCTTAGAAGGGCCCCTGAAATCTTATCCCCCTTTTCTAACCCTTATGTAATTACACCTTATAGTGTCCCTATATGCCTACGTAGCTGCTACACGAACCCGAAGGTCCCCTTTTTGTGTCCCTTCTGTATCTAAGGGTAGTCACATGGTCCCTTGACATGGTCCCTTACCTGCTCTAAAGGGTTCTGATGTATGGGCCCTTGGGTTGTCCGGGGGTCCCTTTTTGAGGGCCCATATGAACGGACCATGTAACCACCCGAAGACCTAAAGGGGGAACGGAACCCTGAACAACTTCCCGCCTAGGCTGCTGCTGGCGCTGCTGTTAGTGGCCGCGCTGGGCGCCTTTCTGCCCCCGGGCTCCAGCCCGAACTTGTAAACTGGCCCGTGAACCCAAACACCCACAGCCTACACCCTAGACTCAGACCCTGACCCCGGCGCAGACCCTGAAAAACATAAACCCTTACACCCCGAAAACTGGAGAACCGAAGACCTGGAGCCCTGAACCCAAAACCTAAGCCCGAAGCCCCCGAAGACCCGGCTGCCTCAACAACCTCCCGAAATCCCTAAACCCTTCAGAACCTAAACCCCAAGACCGTCAACCCTTAAGAGCCTCTCTTAGCCCCTAAAACCCCGAAAGCCCTCAATTCCAGAAGCTTCGTGGTTTAAGTGTTGGGTTTTTTGTGGTATCTTGCGGGTTTCTTGTTGGTGTTGTGCTTGCGCAATACGGCGTTGGTATCAGTTGGGGGTTCTGTGCCCTGAGCCCGATTCCCGGCTTTGATTTCGAACCAACCCCCCCCCCCCCGCCCAATCTAGGATTTAGGGTGTAGAGTTTCTCTGGGAAATTCCTGGACTTACTCGTACGTTAGGGTTCAGGGCATAGACGGACTAAAGAAGAGGGAAATACTCTAAATCCATAAACCACAAGTCCTAATTCCTTGCTTCAAGAGCGGAATCCCAAAGACTCAACTATATATCAGTCAAAAGGGGTTATGGTACCCAGAATGGTGTATCGGTGAGCAGGTCGGGGTTTAGGGTTAAGGGTTTAGTTAGGGTTTAGGGTTTAGGGTTTAGGGTTTAGGGTTTAGGGTTTAGGGTTTAGGGTTTAGGGTTTAGGGTTTAGGGTTTAGGGTTTAGGGTTCCCGAAGCCCGAAGGTTCCGCCAGCCCATCCGGTGCGACCAGATCTCTGCAACGATCTCGGCCGCCGTGGGCCCTCTCTCAGTGAGCCCTGGGCTGGACCTGGGTTCATTTTTGGCCTTGAAGGGGGCTTTAAGGGGCTTTGAGGTGCTTCAAGAGGCGGCTTTCAAGGGATTCTTTGGGGGCTTCAAGGGGTTTTAAGGGTCTCTTGTAGGGGCTTCAAGGGGCTTTAGGGGTTGGATGGGGCTTTTCAGGAACTTTGGGGTTTTAGGGGTTCTAGGGGGCTTTCGGTCTTGTTCTAGGGCTCAGGCTGGAGCGTTGCTGAGGGTTGAGGCCTTGGGGGCTTTGGAGTGTAGGGTCAACTTGCTTCGTCTCAACCCTTCACTGAGCAGTGGGCTGCTTGAAGATACTGCCTAGGAAACTTCTTAGAGAGTTCAGGGTTTAGGCTGGTTTGAGGAATTCGATGTAAAGTGGAAAAGTTTCCGAATGTTGGGCGAACCAATGGGCAGGTGGGTATGTCTCGGCGCTTGACAAGCTGCTTGACTAGTGAATGCTTTGACCTG
Organism: Symbiodinium natans; assembly: GCA_905221605.1. Taxonomy (NCBI): domain Eukaryota; class Dinophyceae; order Suessiales; family Symbiodiniaceae; genus Symbiodinium; species Symbiodinium natans. Next base: position 236,761 of record CAJNDS010002522.1, read on the forward strand.
AGATGCTAAACCCTAAGCCCTCAGCCCTCAGCCTCACCCTAAGTAACCCTAAACCCTAAACCCTCAGCCCTCAACCCTAAACCCTCAACCCTAAACCCTAAACCCGAGGCCTTAAACCCTAAACACCTCAACCCGTGAAGCGCCACACAACACAACATGACGCCCAGGGCCAGCGGCCAAGCTTCGGCATTGACCGAAGCCACGCCCAATGTTCTTCCTCCGACAGTGCCGCTGGGTGTGGGTTTAGGGTTTAGGGTTTAGGGTTTATGGTTTAGGCTTTAGGGTTTAGGGTTTAGGTGGTAGGGTTTAGGGTTTAGGGTTTGGGGTGGTTTAGGGTTCAGGGTTTAGGCTTTGAAGGTTCGTGGGGTTTTAGAAATGAGGTTCGAAGCATCCTAGATAAGACTATCACGTACATCCATCGTTTCCCTTCTGAGAACTACCCGGGAACCTCCATCTGTATTGTAGACTGCAGCCCCGAAACGCAAACAACCACAGGAGATCAGCACTTCTCAAAATTAAGGTCACTTATATGCTCCCTTAGCTCCTTTAAGGGGGTGTATAAGGGGTCCCCATTTAAGGGCCTATAGTAAGGGACCATGTAAGGTTTGCTTTTGGGGTCCTTAGTATAAGGCGGCGCCTATTATGTAGGGTACCCAATCATTTAAAGAACTGGCCAAATCCTAAACCCCATACCTCTGAACCCCCCTCCCCAAGGCCTCTAAACCCCAACGTCCCAAAACCCCTAAACCCTAAACCGTAAACCCTAGACCCTAAACCCTAAAACCCTACACCCCTAAACCCCAAACCCGAAGCCCTACGACCTGAAGATCCCAAGCCCCAACATCCTCAGACTACAGCCTCCTTAAGGAGTCGAAAAGTAGTTACATGGTCCCTTAACTTACTGTTGGTTAGAAGGGAATCAGGGAATGAGGTACCCTATATCCCCCTATATACACCCTTAAAGGGATTATATAGGGTACCTCATTCCCTCATTCCCTACGAACCAACAGTAAGTTAAGAGGGAGCAGCACCTCATCTGTGTCTTCCAAGACTGGCGCCCGAGTTCTTCTCCCACACCATGGGACACGTTGCTCTTGCTCCTGGGGTCACCCCTAAACCCTAAACCCTAAACCCTAAACCCTAAACCCTAAACCCTAAACCCTAAACCCTAAACCCTAAACCCTAAACCCTATGAAAGGAGCCACTGCTGTGATACCGATGGTTCATTCGAAGGCCGCCGGTAAGTATGACGTGTCAAGCAAAGGTGCAGCCGCGAAGTGCCCCAAAGGCGAGATCGATGAGACGAACGTCTTGCATTTCACAAGCCGGTTTCAACTCAGGTGGCGCTTCAGCCTCGCAGCGAGAACCTGCCATGAGCTATCCTGTGAGGAAATATGTGTTGGTAGGGTAGCGATAAATTAAACTTTTAGCTGCCTTGTTAAGAAACCCAACAAGCCCAAAAAAGCTAAGGATCAGAACCCTTATCAGAACCCCGAAAGAGACGGCAAACGCCATTTTTGTTAGGGTTCTAAGGGGGAGTAGGGCCAAGCTTCCAAGAGGTGTGGAGCTCCTAGACCCTGGATTTAGGGTTTAGGGTTTAGGGTTTAGGGTTTAGGGTTTAGGGTTTAGGGGTGACCCCAGCCCAAGCAGACCCTAAACCATATGGGTACTTCCAAAAATAAGAACCTCACCCCAAATGTACTCTAAGCAGGCTCTAGTACTTTTTGCAGGAACCCCCCACCCCGCAAAACCGTAAACCCTAAACCAAACAACCCTAAACTCCTAAAGCCCCCTAAGCCAATGAAACTCTCGCACCCGTACTCTCAAGACCTTTAAAACGCCCAAACTGGATGCCAACTTGCAGAGCCTTTTTGCCTTCCACTATGGCTTACATGCCCGGATGGACAATTTGTTGGGGATGGGGTTGGTAAATGTCTACCTAAACCCTACAAACCCTAGACCCTTAAACCTTCAACCCTAAAACCCAAAAGCCCTAAAACCCCAAAGCCCTAAACCCCCCAAAACCCTAAAGCCCTGAAGGCCTTTGTGGTACTTTACCGCAACTTTAGATCCTTAGCTTTTTTGGGCTTATTGGGTTTCTTGACAAGGCAGCTAAAGGTCTAATTTATAGCAACCCTGCTAAGCGCAGCCAAGAGTGGGGTCTACCTAAACCCTATCAACCCTAAACCCTTAAACCCTGAAACCTTTTAACCCTTAAATCCCTAAACCCTTAAACCCTTAAACCCTTAAACCCTTAAACCCCTAAACCCTTAACCCTAAACCCCTAAAACCCTAAACCCTAAACCCTAAAACCCTGAAAGTCGCGTGCTTTGGGCATGCCCAAGGCCCGCGCCGGCGCCTCCCCCGGCGTTTCTGGCTCCGGCCCCGGCGAAGCCGCTGGAGGCGCCCCTCTGTTTAGGGTTTAGGGTTTAGGGTTTAGGGTTTAGGGGTTTAAGGGTTTAAGGGCTTAAGGGTTTAAGGGTTTAAGGGTTTAAGGGTCTAAGGGTTTAGGGGTTTAAGGGTTTAAGGGTTTAAGGGTCTAAGGGTTTAGGGGTTTAGGGGTTTAAGGGTTCAAGGGTTTAAGGGTTTAAGGGTTCAAGGGTCTAAGGGTTCAAGGGTTTAAGGGTTTAAGGGTTTGAGAAATTAGGGGGCCCTGAGGCTTCCTTGCCCTGGACCCCAAACCCTGAGCCCCAAGGCTTCACATCATTTCTTGAAACCCCGAAGCCCTGAGGCTTCATATTGCAGACCCCACACCCCAAACCCTAAACCCTAAACCCTAAACCCTAAACCCTAAACCCTAAACCCTAAACCCTAAACCCTAAACCCGAAGGTTTCGGATTTGTAGAGAGGACGCCCGAAACCCTAAACCTCAGGCTTCAGATTGTAAGCCACACCCCAAATCCTAGCCCTGAGGTTCCCTAGACCCTAAACCCTGAACCCTGAACTCCAAACAACAAATCCTAAACCCTAAGCCCTAAATCCTAAACCCTAAATCCTAAACCCTAAACCCTAAATCCTAAACCCTAAACCCTGTTTTGGGCAACCCTGGACCCTCCCTCCCCCCTGACAAAACCAGATGTTGGCGGCCACCTTTCACATTAAGGCACGAAGCCCTGAAGGACCCTAAACCTCAACCCCAAACCCTAGAGCCTAAACCCTAAACTCTAAACCCTAAACCCTAAACCCTAAACCCTAAACCCTAAACCCTAAACCCTAAACCCTAAACCCTTAAACCTAAAACCTAGACCCCAAACCCCAAACCCTGAAGGGGTCCAGCGTTTGGGGTTTTAGGGTTTCAGGGTTATAGGGTTCTAGGGTTTTAGGGCTTTAGGGTTTTAGGGTTATAGGTTTAGGGTTTTAGGGTTTCAGGGTTATAGGGTTCAAGCCCTCAACCCCCTCAATCGAACCCCTCATTTCCTCAACCCTGCAACCCTTTTATAACTACTTGTCACCAATGATAGCCCTATTGGGATACTTAAGGGGCTTGTAAGAGGCCCATAAGTACAGTTCTAATTGGGTTATCTTTGGGTACTTTTTATATACAGAACCTCCAGTGCGACCCTACACCCTGAACCCTAGACTCCTACACCCCCTCAGCCCCTAAACCCCTCAACCCCTAACCTGAAACCAGCCCCACAAGAGGCGCCTGTCCCCTTCGTCATGCGCAGCAAAGATCCCTGCGTGCCCGTCTTAGGCCAGAAGGCTGGAACCTGCGCCAGTTCTAGTGGGTTTAGGTTTAGGGTTTAGGGTTTAGGGTTTAGGGTTTAGGGTTTAGGGTTTAGGGTTTAGGGTTTAGGGTTTAGGGTTTAGGGTTTAGGGTTTCGGGGATGAAGATGCGCCCAACTTCCTCGCAGTCGTGAACCTTGAGCGTGAAAGCTACTCAAAGCAAGCCCTTGAATTCTTACAACCTAGCCCCAAGGACCGAGACTCCGAGAAAACTGCTGCCCCCTCGCAGAAGCGATAACCCCCCCCAACCACTAAGGCCGTAGCCCCTGGACCCAAAACTGGCTTGACTCGGATTACATCTTAGTAACTGAGAACCCCCCCACAGAAGAAAGCCCCAATCCCTAAACTCTTTACTGGGTTGTTTCGGGGAATAGATTTTAAAGTTCGACGGGCCCGAACCCCCCGAATCCCTGTCAAACCCCGCGACTCAATCACTAAATCCCTAAACCCTAAACCCTAAACCCTAAACCCCAAGCCCTAAACCCCTAAACCCCAGACCCTAAACCCTAGACAAGAAGGCGCTAAGCTGCGGCGGAATCCGCCAGGTTGTCGTGGGCCCCAGGGAGGAGTTTGAGTACGTCCAAAGTGCCATGGACGCCTGGGCAGCTCTTTGGGGGGCTGCATGGGTCAGGTTTTTGCATGTTTACAAGGGTCTAGTTGGAGGTTCATGGTGCTTAGAACCCAATGACACTAGTGTACGTACAATCCAACAGCAACTGAACTTAGTCCCATTACTTAATGTGCTTAGAACCTAGCCCCTTTCAGTGCCCAAATATATATGGCCTTATTAGGTTCTGAAGCTCCGCTGAACCTCCAAGCAAAAGCGCTTGGGGTCGAGGGGTTTGGGGATTTGGGGTTGTATTAGGGGTTGACGGGCCTCGGGGTTTTTAGGGTTTAGAGGTCTACACCCTAAGTCCTTAAAACTTGAATGTTACGGTCCAAGACACAACTTCTACGGAGGCCGCCGAAGAGCCTGGCAGTGGCTTCTCTTGCGGGCCTTACGTGGGGCTGAGGAAGTGGGGTCTGGGGCTTAGGGTTTATTTAGGGTACCCTAAACCTTAAGCCCTAAACCCTAAGCCCTAAACTCTAAGCCCTAAGCCTGCTTGAAGACTAGTTGGCCATAGCTAGCGGTTTGGGTTCTCGGAGCCTTTCAGATTACCACTCAAAAGGCAACACATCTCCACACCGGTAAGGTTTAGGGCTTCCTTCGGGAAACCGATGCCGAACCCCACTGAAGCTGAAACCGAAACTGTTTCAGTTTCAGTTTCTGTACAGCTGGCTCCTAAATTGAAACTGGAACTGAAGCCGAAACTGAAACCGAAACTGTTTGCGGTTTTGGGGGTAGCAGCTCTCGGATGCCGAGGAGAAGGAGTGGTTCCAGGAACCCCGCATGGGGCAGATTTGCAAGCTGGCCCTGCAGCAGAAGCAGCAGGCCTTTAGGGTTTAGGGTTTAGGGTTTAGGGTTTAGAGCTTAGGGCTTGAGGGTTGAGGGTTTAGGGTTTTGGGGTTTAGGGTATGGGGTTTGGGATCTGGGGTTTGGGGTTTGGGGTCTAGGGTGTGGGGTTAAGGGCTCTGGGTTCTTAGTAGTGAATGAGGGAAGAAGGTGCCCTGTAGAATCCCTTGATGGGTTTAGTATACGGGATATGAGGTAACCTTATCAAAAAGAACCAGCAAGTTGATTGTCTGATTCGGTCTTATTAAGACACTTAATCATCCTACCATCTGGTTTATGGCTTAGGGCTTAGGGTTTAGTGGTTCGGTTAGCTAAACCCTAAACCCTAAACCCTAAACCCTAAACCTTAAACCCTAAACCCTAAGCCCTAAACCCTACACCCTAAACTCTAAACCCTAAGCCCGAAGCCCGAAACCCTAAACCCCAAACCCCAAACCGCAGTAGCGCTAAAGGGTACGTAACCCCTTCCCACCCAAACCCGCAACGCTGAACCCTCAACTTGTAGAAAAGATAAGGCCGGATCGCTTGTAGGGCTGCTCCTAAGCCCAGCCGGAGGTTTACGGTTTAGTGTCTAGGGTTTAGGGTTTAGGGCTCAGGGTTCAGGGTATAGAGCTTAGAGTTTAGCCCAAGGCTCTTCAGGGGTAAATGCCCTAAACTCTTGTGTCTAAATCCCTAGAACTTAGAACCCTAAACTCTTCAACCCCTAAACCCTAAACCCCTAAACTCTTCAACCCCTAAACCCCCAAACCCCTAAACTCCTAAACCCCTAAACCCCTCAACCCCCCAACCCCTAAACCCCTAAACTCCCAAACCCCCAAACCCCCAAACCGTAAACCAGGCCGCGATGTGGCTGAACTACTCCTAAACCCTAAACCCTAAACCCTAAACCCTAAACCCTAAACCCTAAACCCTAAACCCTAAACCCTAAACCCTAAACCCTAAACCCTAAACCCTAAACCCTAAACCCTAAACCCGTCAACCCTAAACCAGGCCGCGATGTGGCTGAACTACTCCAAGGCGGTGTTCAAGCCCGTCGTGGACCAGCCGCCGCGCGACCCGACTCCCCAGGAGGCAGAAGTCCTGTCCTACTTCCTGGACAAGGAAAAGGGCGTTTAAGGCGTTTAGGATTTAGGGTTTAGGGTTTAGGGTTTAGGGCTACTTCCTGGACAAGGAAAGTCCGTAGGGGTGTTTGGGGCTTTTTTAGGGGTTTTGTTAGGGTTTTTGGAGGAGCTTTTGGGGTTTTGGGCCCAAATCTCGCTATCATCCTTGCGTGGTTAGTTCCCGAGGTCATAGGTTTAGGGCTTATAGTGATACTGGCGCAAATAAGCACCCATACGAAGGGCCCTTGTTACTGCCCTGCGAAGTCCCCCAAGCCTTCCTGGCTTTAGGGTTTAGGGTTTGGGGATCTAGGAAGTCGGGTTTGGTGCATTCTGATCAGGGCTTCGGGGCCTTAAACCCTAAACCCTAAACCCTAAACCCTAAACCCTAAACCCTAAACCCTAAACCCTAAACCCTAAACCCTAAACCCTAAACCCTAAACCCCAAACCCTAAACCCTAAACCCCAAACCCTAAACTCGGAACCCTCATGGTTTTTGCTCCAGGACCAGCGGCGGCACTGGATAGAGCCGTTGCCCTTTGGGTCAGCATTTGGGTCGGGCTTTTCGGTCGAAGAAGCCCCAAACCCCTTTAGGGTTTAGGGCTTAGGGTTAGCCCATAAGCCTCGCACCTTTATAGATTCCAAAAAACACTCCTTTTGAGTAAATCCAATACCCCAACCCCAAGCCCTAAACCAATCCAATGCTTGTTTTGGGAGCCCTAAACCCCTCTTTTTTTGGTAGGCTGTTGTTGCACCTCTGCAAATTCTTAGGTAACCTACAGCGACTCGAGGTTTCGGGTCCCAAGGCTTCAGGGTTTCGGGATTAGGGCCTTTTTTGGGTTTAGGGTTACAGGGTTTAGGGTTTTAGGGTGTAGGGTCTCCAGGTGCAGGGTTTAGCCCTAGGTTTAGGGTTAGGGTTTCAGTAGGGTTTATGGCAAGTAAGGTTCGGGATGGAGAGTTTTCGGGTTTGGGGGGGTTTAGGCTTCTGGCATTTGCCATTACCATGTTGTGATGTGATTCCTAACCCTAAACCCTAAACCCTAAACCCTAAACCCTAAACCCTAAACCCTAAACCCTAAACCCTAAACCCTAAACACATGCAGACCCCACCATCCAGAAGCCCCAGTCCAATCGGTCCGCACTACGCCCCCAAAGCATGTGACGAGTGCACTGAGCACGCAACCCTGAAGCCTGAGTAGCTGCACACTTTAACCTTATAGCCCTAAACCCTAAACCCTAAACCCTAAACCCTAAACCCTAAACCCTAAACCCCTAAACCCTAAACCCTAAACCCTAAAACCCTAAACCCTAAACCCTAAACCCTAAACCCTAAACCCCCAAAACCCCTACTGTAAGCTGCTGTAAGCTCAAGGTCGGGCGTTGCTCGCAACCCGCACTCGGTCTGCCCCAACACGGGCGGGGTAGACAAGTTTGACATCCAGCTTCCCGTACGCACGGTTTAGGGTTTAGGGTTTAGGGTTTAGGGTTTAAGGTTCTGGGGTGTTGGGAGCGCTTTAACAAACCCTCCGCAAGCCTTTTCTGGAGTTTATGATGGGAAATGAGGCCCATGGGGTTCAGGCTTCCTAGGCCCCATGCAACCCTCAGCCTCAACCATACACCCCTAAACCCTAAACCCTAAACCCTAAACCCTAAACCCTAAACCCTAAACCCTAAACCCTAAGCCCTCAACCCTAAACCCGAAATTCTCAAATCCCTGAACCGCTAAACCCCAAACGAGGCAACGGTGTGGTTGCCGTTGTTGCCTCCTTGCCAGAGAAAGACGAGGTGGAAAAAACGGACTTTGTGAGAGTCTGAGAGGGCGAACCGTTTTTGGCGTCTAGGGGTTTAGGGGTCTGGGGTCCCTAAACCCTAAACCCTAAACCCTAAACCCTAAACCCTAAACCCTAAACCCTAAAGACCCTAAAGACCCTAAAGACCCTAAAGACCCTAAACCCTAAACCCTAAACCCTAATTGACGGTTTAGGGTTTAGGGCTTAGGGTTTAGGGTTCAGGCAGCCGTTCTCGTTGCCCATCGAGGAGTAGGTGCACGTGTGCCGAGGTACCTGGTGCTGGAAACCTACTGTGGACATCCAGGACTGTTCTGAACCAAGGGTTTAGGGTTTAGGGTTTAGGGCTACTCGGACCCAGAGTAGTCCCTTATTCCCCTTTTTTAGGGTTTAGGTTCCCTTATAATCCCCTTTAAACCAAAAAGGGTGCCCTTTTTATTCCTAGGTTACTCTTGGGTCTAGAAGGTCTAAGCTCGTGGATGTCGAAAAGCAGGGAACAGTAGCAAGAGCTTCGTTTCAGTAGGGTCTATGTGTTAGGTGCACAGCGGTTGATCTACACATTTTGTTGTTATTGTTCTTATTCTTGTTCTTATTCTTATTCTTATTCTTTTTCTTCTTATATGATGTTTTTGAACTATTTGCTTATTTTTTTGGGGGGCGGGGTGTGGGGAGGGGTGGGGGATGCTTGAAGTCATTTTTCAGCCCCAAAAGCTGTGTTCGCCGTTCGTAAGTCGGCAGGTTTGAGGGTGCCAAATGCTGGAAGATGACCAGAAGCCCCCCCCCCCCCCAAAAAAAAAAAAAAAAAAAAAAAAAAAAATGCGCCGCTTCCAGGCACGCCAATGACATGGAAAGCACATTCTCACGCTTTCTGCTGGAATCGAACCTGCTGGTTCTTAGCAGGGAAGAACCAGTAGGCTAAGGGGGCTGGGGTTTAGGGTTTAGGGTTTAGGGTTTAGGGTTTTAGGGTTTTAGGGTTTAGGGTTTAGGGTTTTAGGGTTTTAGGGTTTAGGGTTTAGGGTTTAGGGTTTAGGGTTTAGGGTTTACGGCTAGCCCTGGGGGGAACCTTCAATCTCCTCCTGACAGATCCATGAACCCATATGGGAACCCGAAACCTTAACCCCCAAAAAAGGAATGCTAACCCAAAACCCGAAAAGCCGAAAATCCGAAAACCCGAAAACCCTAAACCCCAACACCCTAGACCCGAACAACGGATTAAATGCTAACCCTAAACCCTAAACCCTAGACCCAACACCCTAGACAAGAAAGGGACTAGCAGGTAACCACCTCGAAGCCCCAAAATGTTCCATGATAGGGTTCTTGCTGTCGGGCCTTGGGGGGCAACCGTGACCTACAAAACCTGCACCCACGTAGTTAGGGTTAAGGGTTCGGAGTGTAGGTTTTTCGGGTTTAGGCTTTAGGGGTCTAGGGTTTGGGGTTTGGGGTTTGGGGTTTAGGGTTTAAGGGTTTAGGGCTTCCATAAAAGCCCTCTCAGAGGACCCAAGCCGCGCGTGAAGCTCTTTGACATGGGCTGCACCACCAACTGGAACTGGAAGTTGCCAAAGCATCTCGCGTGCAAAGTCCCAAGGTCCTAAACGCCCTGAGTTCCCACCTCTAAACCCTAAACCCTAGACCCTAAACCCCAAACCCTAAACCCCTCTTTTCTTCGTTTCATGGGCGAAAGCCTAGGCTTCTGGGGGAATTTGGGTTCAAGGGTTTTGGTTTGGGAGTGCGCAGGATGTAGGGTGTAGGGTCTGGGAGGTGTGGTGTAAAGATGTAGGTTCTTGGGGTGTAGGGCTTTTCAGGTGTAGGGCATAAACCCCCCCCCCCCCCCCACCGCCCAAACCTCTCAACCGCAGAACCCAGAACCCCTGAAGCCTGAAGCCTTGAAGCTCAACCCTAAACCCTAAACCCTAAACCCTAAACCCTAAACCCTAAACCCTAAACCCTAAACCCTAAACCCTAAACCCTAAACCCTAAACCCTAAACCCTAAACCCTACCCCCTAAACCCTAAACCCTAAACCCTAAACCCTAAACCCTAAACCCTAAACCCTAAACCCTAAACCCCTAAACCCCTAAACCCCTAAACCCCTAAACCCTAAACCCTAAACCCTTAATCCCTACACCCTAAACCCTAAACCCTAAACCCTAAACCCTAAACCCTAAACCCTAAACGGCCCTGCAGCCCAGAAGCCTTGACGCCCCTAAGGCCTCTAAGGCCCTAAACCTGAAAACCCTGCAAGCCCTAAACCCTAAACCCTAAACCCTAAACCCTAAACCCTAAACCCTAAACCCTAAACCCTAAACCCTAAACCCTAAAAACGAAGCCACCCAACAAAGTCCCAAAACCCTGATCTTCTCGGCGATGCTACGATTTCCGACATCCCAACACCAGGGTCCTAAAGCAGCAACTCCTCCAAGCCCGAAAAAACCCCAAGCCCTAAAGCCCCAAGCCCTAAAACCCTGCACCCTAGAATCCTGCCCCCCCCCCCCCCCCCCCCCTAAACCCTAAACCCTAAACCCTAAACCCTAAACCCTAAACCCTAAACCCCTAAACCCTAAACCTCTCTTTCTATATATATAAACCCTAATGGGTTTCGTGGACGAAGGCACAAATATTCGTGGGCAAGGCACAAAAATTCGTGGGCAAGGCACAAAAATTCGTGGACAAGGCACAAAAATTCGTGGACAAGGCACATTTCGGATTTTTGGGCCCTTGGGCAAGGCTTAAAACCCCAAAATGTGCCTTGCCCACGAATTTTTGTGTCTTGCCCACGAATTTTGTGCCTTGCCCACGAATTTTTGTGCCTTTGCCCACGAAATTTTGTGCCTTGCCCACGAATTTTCGGGCACGTAAACTGGTGGCAAGGCACAAAAATTCGTGGGCAAGGCACCAAAATTCGTGGGCAAGGCACCGAAATTCGTGGGCAAGGCACAAAAATTCGTGAGCAAGGCACAAAAATTCGTGGGCAAGGCACGTTCCCACCCCAACTTTTGTATGAAGATACTTTATAGTTTCTTAATGTTATGGGATTCTCTGGGTGGGTGGGTGTTATATCCAAGCCGTAAATCTGCTCGATCCGGAGCTGCTGAACCCTAAACCCTAAACCCTAAACCCTAAACCCTAAACCCTAAACCCTAAACCCTAAACCCTAAACCCTAAACCCTAAACCCTAAACCCTCCCCTACCCCCCCCACAAAAGTTCGTGGCAAGACGTGCAAGGCACGTTTCGGAGTTTTGGCCCTTGGGCAAGGCTTGAAGCCTCAAAATGTGCCTTGCCTGCGAATTTTTGTGCCTTGCCCACGAATTTTGTGCCTTGCCCACGAATATTTGTGCCTTTGCCCACGAAATTTTGTGCCTTGCCCACGAATTTTCGGGCACACAAATTGGTGGCAAGGCACCAAAAACTCGTGGGCAAGGCACCAAAATTCGTGGGCAAGGCACCGAAATTCGTGGGCAAGGCACAAAAATTGGTGGGCAAGGCACAAAAATTCGTGGGCAAGGCACAAAAATTCGTGGGCAGGGCACAAAAATTCGTGGGCAAGGCACAAAAATTCGTGGGCAAGGCACGTTCCCACCCCAACTTTTGTATGAAGATACTTTATAGTTTCTTAATGTTATGGGATTCTCTGGGTGGGTGGGTGTTATATCCGAGCCGTAAACCTGCTCGATCCGGAGCTGCTGAACCCTAAACCCTAAACCCTAAACCCCTTGGTCTGAAGGTACGACTTCTACAACGTGGATTACCGCCGCGGGGTGGGGCTCGGCCCCTCCATCCCCCTCTTCTTCAACATGTACCGGGAGCCCGTGGGGTTTGGGGTTTCGGGTTTAGGGTTTGGGGTTTAGGGTTTAGGGTTTAGGGTTTGGGGTTTAGGGTTTAGGGTTTAGGGTTTGGGGGTTTAGGGTTTGGGGTTTGGGGTTTAGGGTTTGGGGTTTGGGGTTTAGGGTTTGGGGTTTGGGGTTTGGGGTTTAGGGTTTAGGGTTTAGGGTTTGGGGGTTTAGGGTTTGGGGTTTGGGGTTTAGGGTTTAGGGTTGGGGGTTTAGGGTTTGGGGTTTGGGGTTTGGGGTTTGGGGTTTAGGGTTTGGGGTTTGGGGTTTGGGGTTTAGGGTTTGGGGTTTAGGGTTTGGGGTTTGGGGTTTAGGGTTTAGGGTTTGGGGTTTGGGGTTCAGGGTTTGGGGTTTGGGGTTTGGGGTTTAGGGTTTAGGGTTTGGGGTTTGGGGTTTAGGGTTTAGGGTTTGGGGTTTGGGGTTTAGGGTTTGGGGTTTGGGATTTGGGGTTTAGGGTTTGGGGTTTGGGGTTTGGGGTTTAGGGTTTGGGGTTTGGGGTTTAGGGGTTGGGGGTTGTGGTTTAGGGCTTCAGGGTTTAGCACGGATGGGAGCCAGGGACCTATAACCTTAAACCCATAAAGAATATGGAGTTTGGGGTTTAAAGGGTTTAGGGATGTTTAGGGTTTAGGGTTAACAGGGCTGGAGGGTTTAGGTTTATAGGGTTGAAGGTTTAGAAGGTTTCTAGGGTTTGGGGTTGGAAGGTTGGGGGGTTTAGGGTTTTGGGTTTAAGAGGGTTCAGGGGTTAGGGTTTAGGGTTTACAGGCTTGGAGGGTTGGAGGTCTTGCGGTAAACTGCCCTTCAACCCCAAACCCTATCCGGAAGTCCCCGAATCCTAAGCCCTAAACTCTAAATGCAAACCCTAAACCCTAAACCCTAAACCCTAAACCCTAAACCCTAAACCCTAAACCCTAAACCCTAAACCCTAAACCCTAAACCCTAAACCCTAAACCCTAAACCCTAAACCCTAAACCCTAAACCCTAAACCCTAAACCCTAAACCCTAAACCCCTAAACCCTAAACCCTAAACCCTAAACCCTAAACCCTAAACCCTAAACCCTAAACCCTAAACCCTAAACCCTAAACCCTAAACCCTGGCCGTAAACCCCAAACCCCAAACCCGAAACCCCAAACCCAAAGCACCAAACCCGAACCTCCAAACTCAGAGAAGCCCCAGGATCGATGTATGGAGTTCGATGACATCTTCGGCTGGGAGGCGAAAGGAATGAACCCCAATGAGTGGTGGTCTCCTCTGCCTGATAACATCCGTGACACGGCCTTCGGGATATGATGTGTTTACCCTTATGGGGTTTAAGAGGACTCATTAGGACGATGTTCTTTTTGACCCCTGACCCTAAACCCTAAACCCCTAACCCTAAACCCCGAACCCTAAACCCCGAACCCTAAACCCTATACCCAAAACCCTAAACCCTGAACCCCAGGTGAGCGGACCCGCTTCTACAACATCCCGGTCAACGAGACCTCCTGTCAGATGTCCACCAAGGGGCTCTTCGCAGAAGCTAGGATTAGCTTGAGGGGTGGGTTAGGGTTTCAGGGTTTAGTTAGGGTTCAGGGTTTGGGGTTTTGGGGTTTAGGGTCTAGGGTTTAGGGTTTGGGGTTTGCCGGGATTCTTTCCTACCCTACAGTCTACAAGCCCCAAAACCCTAAAAACCCTACAACCCTAAGACCCTACAACCCTAGAACCCTAGAACCCTAAATCCTAAACCCTGAACCCATGAGCAAAATCCCAGGAAAGGGGCAGCTTCCTGCACATGCTGCCCTACGCCGCCAAGCCGGAGGACTTCGTAGTGGTGAAGTTGCTCGGGTGCTTTGCGTGTTTGACTCCTTCCCCTAAGCCCTCAGCCCTAAGCCCCTAAGCCCTAAGCCGTAAGCCCTAAGCCCTAAAACCCCCAAAGCCTAAACCCTAAGCCTGAATGACAAACCAACCCCAAATCCAGCCCTCAAGCCTTAAGACGCCCAAGCCCTAGGTCCTAAACCCCGCAAAGCCCCAAGCCCTAAACCCTAAACCCCAAACCCCAAAACCCTAAACCCCAAACCCCAAACCCTAAACCCCAAACCCCAAACCCTATATAAACCCCAACCCTCTGTAGGGCCCCAAAGAGACCCAAGGTTGGACATCGATGGCGGGCCCGAGCTGGCGATCATGGAAGCCCTGATCCGCTTCCCCGAGTTGAGCTCTCTGGTGGACGAGTGCCTTGGCCCTGCTTGGAGGTTCATGGCGCCCTAAACCCGAAACCCTAAACCCTAAACCCTAAACCCTAAACCCTAAACCCTAAATCCTAAACCCTAAACCCTAAACCCTAAACCCCAAACCCCAAACCCCAAAAGGGAGAACAGTAGTCTGGGGCATACGGCCCCAAACATTTTAGTGTTCATGTGGTCCGCAAGATAGGGCTGAGGGTCATGGTACTTGAGAACCCACTTATCACTGCACTTATATCTCAATGATAACCATATGAGGATCCCCTGTTGGCTGGTCTGTGAGACCCCTTTAGGGTTTTGGGTGGTGAGATGATTTTTTGGTTTCGGGTTTGGGATTTCGGGCCCTCAGCCCTTTCTATCCAGAGAACCCTGAACAGGGGTTGCTGGGGGACAGGTTTTTGATCTGGTATCACTGCCGCAACCAAAAAGGGACCATATTATAGAGAACTGGCCATATGCTTTAGTCCATGCTCAAAGCCTGAACCCTGAGCCCTCTCTGTGGTGTCTGTGTTTAGGCAGGTATGTCGTGCGCATTCGTCTCACCCTTCCAGATCGGAAATCAGGTGTTGGGTTTGGTGAGTTCAAGCCCTCTTCTCCTTGCGCGGGCTTTCTACACGTTATCGTGGTCCTCACAAGTGTTGATGGGGCCTTGTAGGGCAACTCCGCACAATGCGTAGCAGGAGATCCTAGACACCCCCATGTCCCCAAGAAAGGATCTTCTTTGAGTACCATTTCTGGTTCGACGGCGGCAACTTTGGCTGGGGCCAAGTAGACAAGGCTTGGGCCGTACTGCTTGTTGTTTTTTTGTTTTTTTTTTTTTTTTTAAGGTGTTGTTTGGGGTTGAGGGTTAGTCTTCTGGGCTTTGTGGTATAATTAGGGTTCTTTGTTGATCCGATTTTCGAGCTTTGCGCTTCCCCAAGCTCAATCAACAAGTATTAAGTGAGGTCCCTTCAACGAGCCCTATGTTCATCCCTGAACCCCTCAAATGAAGGAATACACCTTCACACCTATGTCGGGATCCTAAGCAGGGCTTTCTGCATCTTCCTGAATATTGAGCTACAGAGGGGCCCTGCCTCTGAAAGGGTCTACTTGGAGGTTCAGGGTATGTATAACTCGAGTATAAGCGCACTTATGGCCCACAGAAGCCCCTGAAGTT
The DNA here is from genome assembly GCA_905221605.1 of Symbiodinium natans. Lineage (NCBI taxonomy): Eukaryota > Dinophyceae > Suessiales > Symbiodiniaceae > Symbiodinium > Symbiodinium natans. The sequence goes on from CAJNDS010002522.1 coordinate 252,027, forward strand.
TTTCAATATGGCCATTCCTGGGGAAAAAACTGCAGTCATAATTGGGTTAGTCGGTACCATGAACCCAAGTCGGGAGGCCTTGGGGAATCCGATTGAAAAGCCCTCAGCCCGCAACCCTAAACCCTACCCCTAAACCCTAAACCCTAAACCCGAAACCCTAAACCCTAAACCCTAAACCCTAAACCCGAAACCCGAAAACCCTAAACCCAACCCCTTGAGCAACTCTGGGGAAGGAGAGGAACGTGGACACCGCATTGGACCTGATGCTTGGTAGCCCCCAGTGGCAACCTTTTTGACCCCGTTTTGAATGTCTTTGCCTCCCTTATGTGCAGCAACCTCCGCCCTCCCAAAGAAGATTACCCCCCTTTTGTTAAATATGAGGGTTTCGGGTTTTGAGGTTGTTCGCCGCCCCCAAAGGGGTACCCCTTTTCTTTCTAAGTAATGGTTGAGGATGAAGAGGCTAGGTTCTCTTATCATACAAAAGCTTTAGGGATTAGGGTCTAGGGTTTAGGGTTACCCTTCTCTTTTAAAAAAACAGAGTTGTTGCTGAGCTACCCAGGATGAAAAGGCTACGCCAGGCAGGCATCCGGTCACACTTCTGGATCTAGAGGCGGCTTGGCGCGGTCGGAGGCAGGCGTTTGGGCAGCAGTCGAAAATGCCACCTGACACCCCCAAACCCTGGCCCTAACCCCTAAGGTTCAAGGGGGGCTGAGGGCTCAAGGGGGTTTAGGGGTTTAGGGGTTTAGGGGTTTCGGGGTTTAGGGGTTTAGGGGTTTAGGGTTTAGTTTAGGGTTTAGGGGTTTAGGGGTTTAGGGGTTAAGGGGTTTCGGGGTTTAGGGGATTAGGGGCCCATATGCTTTCTCTCGTCCCCATGCACCTAAGTATGACCCCAACGATTGGGCCAGGTCCCTCGTTGGCCAACACTTGGCTGAGAATGGGCATATGCGGACGGGGCCAAAGCCGCCAAAAAGACTCAGCGCGAACCCGGAGAATCGAACCTCCCCCCCCCCCCCCCCCCAAAACCTAAACCTTTAAACCCTGAACCCTGAACCCTAAACCCTAAACCCCAAACCCCAAACCCCAACAGCCCCAAACCAAAACCCCAAAACCCACAACCCTAGCGCCGGAAAAGAAGGCATACCAGAGGTTCCCAAATCGTTGAACTCCAAACCTCCCTGAGCTCCGAGCACCAACCTAAACCACCAGTTGCAATGCAGAACATGAGTATTCCCTATTATAGAACATACCCCCCCACAACCTACCCCGAAGCCTAAATTCTTTTTGGCATTCTTACCAACTTTTGTTGTTTATGTTTTTGCTTTAAGGTTGTTTCTGGGTTCGTGCAGACCCTTTGGGTGATTGTATTTTGGGCTCCTTACCGATATTCGTGAGTGTATATCTAGGGGTGTCTGACTTTGGGATAGCAGCAACACAAAATAGCCTCAGCCCTAAACCCTAAACTCTATGCCCTTTAAGTTGGCTTGAAAAGCCCTGAACCCTAGGGTTTAGGGTTTAGGGTTTTTGAAGGCTTTGAGGGCTTTGAGGGTGTTTGAGGGTCTATGGGTTAGGGAACCCTAAACCCCTCAACCCTACCCCCCCCTAGACCCTAAACCCTAAACCCTAAACCCTAAACCCTGAACCCTAAACCCTGAACCCTAAACCCTAAACCCTAAACGCTAAACCCTAAACCCCCCCCCCCCCCCCCGAAATGAAGCCCTGGTACGCTCTCAGCCCTCAATCCGCAATCAGCCCAAGCCCGGAGTCTCTACACTTAAGAACCCCAGGGGTTGAGAGGGTTTAGGGTTTAGGGTTTAGGGTTTAGGGTTCGCGAGTTTAGGGTTTAGGGTTTGGGGCCCCCCCAAAGCCTCAAAGCCTTGAACCCAAACTTCGAAACCCTAAACCCTAAACCCTAAACCCTAAACCCTAAACCCTAAACCCTAAACCCTAAACCCTAAACCCTAAACCCTAAGTCCTAACTTTATGAACCCCAAGTCCCTAAGATCCTGAAACGCCGAAAGCCCCTTACCTAGGTCCCTGAGTCCGGAAGTGTAGAAGCCTGCCGTCCTTTGCTGCTGCCATTGAGGGCCAAAGGGCCCAAGGGTTTGGGGGTGTTTAGGGTTTAGGGTTTAGGGTTTAGGGTTTAAGGTAGAGGGTTTAGGGCTCTGGGGGCTTCGGGCTTCAGGTTGGGTCCTCAGGTTTATGGTCTTGACAAAAAAGAGCTCTGACCCATGTTAGAGCCCTAAACCCTAAACCCAAAACCCAAAACCCTAAACCCTAAACCCTAAACCCTAAACCCCTCATCCCTGAACCCTCAGCCCCAAAAACCCTAAGCCCTTCGTAAAGCCCTAAACCCCTTGACCCGCAACCAAGGCCTGGCAGCACAGCGGCCCATGTGTCCTTTTAAGCCTGTCCCCTTATCCCTCCGCACCCTAACGCCTATAAAACCCTAAATGCCCTTTAAGCCCTTTAAACCCTATAAACCCCATAAGCCGTATAAACCCTATAAAGCTATATAAAGCCCTATAAAACCGTATACAGCCTGTAAACCCTATAAACCCAACCCTAAACCCTACCCTAAACCCTAAACCCTAAACCCTAAACCCTAAACCCTAAACCCTAAACCCTAAACCCTAAACCCTAAACCCTAAACCCTAAACCCTAAACCCTAAACCCTAAACCCTAAACCCTAAACCCTAAACCCTAAACACTAAACCCTAAACCCTAAGCCCTAAGCCCTAAACCCTAAACCCTAAACCTCATAAACCCTATTAAACCCCGCTCTACGAGGCCCCAGCCGGCCATGGGAAGCTCTTTCAGCTGCCTCTACGGATTCAGGCCAGCGTGAAATTTAGGGTTTAGGGTTTGGGGCTTAGGGTTTAGGGTTCAGGGTTCAGCATCTCAAGTCCAAGCATTCACTAGTCAAGAAATTATTCCAGAAAAATACCCACCCGCCCAAAGAATCCCATAACATTAAGAACATATTTCACTTATAGAACGACCTTGCCCAGTAAAAAATGACCTTGCCCAGAAAAATATAACCTTGCCCAGTAACAAAATGACCTTGCCCAGTAAAAACATGACCTTGCCAAGTAAAGAATTGACCTTGCCCAGTAAAAAAATGACCTTACCCAGCATCTCCCCCAACATTTAAATTATAGATGCAAGAGAGGTTTCGGGTTTAGGGTTTAGGGTATAGGGTTTAGGGTTTAGGGTTTAGGCTAGGGTTTTAGGGTTTCGGGAAGTTCTTCTTTGAAAGCCCTTGTATTTCTTACAGGGGCCCTGACGGGTTAATAGCTTTGGGCTGCAAGTTGTAACCTGAAATGCCCTAAATCCCTCAACCCCAGATCCCAAGACCCTAAATGCCCTAAACTCCAAACCCGAAAGGGTTTGTGTGCGTCGCAAACTGTCTCTCAGTCTCGCGCTATGGTACAGTGCTGTGCCCCAGCTTCGTAAGTACACACCCAGATGGCTAACCAGAGCTGGCAGTATGTACAACAAAAACCCACCTATCGACAACTTTTGAAGTTTAGGGTTTAGGGTTTAGGGTTTAGGGTTTAGGGTTTAGGGAAGTGAGGATCGGAAGAACCCGTTCGAGTTTGAAAACGCCAGAGAGTCCAACATGAGCCCGCCAAATCCACATCACAGTGACGTCGGCAGCAAAGCAATACTCAGCAGATTGCCACTTCATTCGAATAACCCTAAACCCTAAACCCTGAACCCTAAACCCTAAACCCTAAACCCTAAACCCTAAACCCTAAACCCTAAACCCTAAACCCTAAACCGTAAACCCTAAACCCTAAACTTTCGGAGGATGCGACCCGAACTTGAAACAAGATGCAGTAGAGGCATGAAACAAGCCCATCTCGACCAACTGAACCTTAAGCCCCCTAAGCTTCCCTAAACCCTAAACCCGAAACCCTAAACCCTAAACCCTAGAAGCCCTGAAAGCCTTACACGCCCCCCCCCCCCCCCCCAAACACCCTAAAACCCTAAAAACCCTAACAACCCTAAAAACCTAGAAACCCTAAAAACCCTAAAAACCCTAAAAACCCTAAAAACCCTAAAAACCCTAAAAACCCTAAAAACCCTAAAAACCCTAAAAACCCTAAAAACCCTAAAAACCCTAAAAACCCTAAAAACCCTAAAAACCAAAAACACCAAAAAAACCCACCAAAAACCCTAAACAACCCAAGAACCCTAAAAAACCTAAAAACCCTAAACAACCAAAAACCCTAAAAACCCAAAACCCTAAACCCTGAACCCTCGAAGCCCTAGCGGCCCTAAAGCAGGTGCAGTTTAGCACAGCGCGGTGCGCCCCCGACGACGGTCGTTCTTTGCACGGGGCTTGGCTCAGTGACTCAGGGTTGGGGGGGGGGGTCGGTGGCCTTAGATATGGGGTTTAGGGCCGGGCTTAGGGTCTATAGGGAGGGTAAGGGTTTAGGGTTTAGGGTTTAGGGTTTAGAGTTTAGGGTTCAGGGTTTAGGGTTTAGGGTTTAGGTTTGAGGGTTGAGGGTTGAGGGTTGAGGGCTTAGGATTAGGGTTTAGGGTTGAATCAGGTGGTTTAGGGTATTATGTCATGGACTCCAGTCAAGCTGGGGTTTAGGGTTTAGGGGTGAGCAACCCCCAGCCTTCTGTTGGCTTCCGCAGATTGGCATGCTTGGCCCAGATCCTATGGACTACGAGATTTAGGTTTCAGGGTTTAGGCTTTAGAGTTTAGGATGCCTCGGAGTGGTGTTTCCGCATCCTGGCTCGGGAGCTGAAGGGGTTTAGGGGTCGAGCTCCCCAGAGGTGGCAGAGGGTTGAAAGTTTTTGATGTTGTAGGTTTTAGGGCTTAGGGTTTAGGGTTGTAGGTGTGAGAGTTGAGGGTTTAGTTTAGTGTGTAGGGCTTCCGGGGTTTAGGGTTTGGGGGTGTGGGCGGAGCTTGTGGTGAACATTAACCCTTCCCCCCCCCAACCCCCCGCGAAGTCTTGCTTCCTTGTCTCCAGGCCTGTGCTAGTACGGCATGGAGACGCGTTGGGCTCAGCTGCCCTGGCAGGCTTAGGCTTTAGGCCCTAAGCCCTCAACCTTGCGCTCACCCCCAAACTCTTCAACCTAGAACCCCTATACCCAGAACCCGAAACCTTAAAACCTTGAACCTCTGAGCCTGAAACTCCGAGCCTGCAAAGCCATTTCTGTGTACAAGCGCCTGAAGCTTCAGGTAAGGGATTGGGGTGGTTGAGGTTTTGTCGGTTTGGGGCTTCGGGTTTGGGGGTTTAGGGTTGGGGTCCCGGGTTGAGGGTTTAAACCCTAAACCCTAAACCCTAAACCCTAAACCCTAAACCCTAAACCCTAAACCCTAAACCCTAAACCCTAAACCCTAAACCCTAAACCCTAAACCCTAAACCCTAAACCCTAAACCCTAAGCACTACACCCTAAGCCCTTTTGGGGTTCGGGGTCCATCCGAAGGGTTTGGGGTCCTCCTGAACCTTAAAACCCTCATCCCCACCACCCTAAACCCCAAACCCTAAACCCTAAACCCTAAACCCTAAACCCTAAACCCTAAACCCTAAACCCTAAACCCCTAAACCCCTAAACCCCTAAACCCCCTAAACACCCTAAACACCCTAAACACCCTAAACACCCTAAACACCCTAAACACCCTAAACACCCTAAACACCCTAAACACCCTAAACACCCTAAACACCCTAAACACCCTAAACACCCTAAACACCCTAAACACCCTAAACCCTAAACCCTAAACCCTAAACCCTAACCTTAAACCCTAAACGCCCCACAGCCGGGGAGGTCCGGGAGTTCACAGAGTTCCCGCCGAAGTGCCGCTCCGGCACCGCAGCCTCGGCACGAGTCCCGGCGCGGCCCCCAAGGGGCAGGTTTAGGGTTTAGGGTTTAGGGTTTAGGGTTTAGGGTTTAGGGTTTAGGGTTAAGGTTTGGGAGGGTTTAGGGTTTGGGAGGGTTGAGGGTTTGGGAGGGTTGAGGGTTGAGGGTTGAGGGTTGAGGGTTGAGGGTTGAGGGTTGAGGGTTGAGGGTTGAGGGTTGAGGGTTGATGTTTCAGGGTTTAGGAGGTGTAGGCTAGGGTCCAGGGTTGGACGCCGGGTGAACAACCCAAAGGAACCAAGAGCCAAACCCTCAACCCTCAACCCTCAACCCTAAACCCGAAACCCCCAGCAAGAGCCCTCAACCCCTCAACCCCTCAAGTATAGGGGCCTTAATGATTCGAACCATGAGGGGATGCTGTTAGTAATTCTTCCGAGCCTAAACCCTAAACTGTAAAAACCTAAACCCTAAGTCCCCAAACCCTAAACCCTAAGTAAACCCTAAACCCTGAACCCCTAAACCCCTCAACCCCTCTACCTCTCAACTTCTTCTAACCTGCGTGAGGTTGCCCACCGAGGACGCTAAACCCTAAACCCTAAACCCTAAACCCTAAACCCTAAACCCTAAACCCTAAACCCTAAACTCCAAACTCCTAATTTCTGAGGTTGCCCACAGAGGATCCGATCCCCCTCCTCCCAGAGGAGGAGGGCGGCTGCTGTGCAGGCGTCGCTTTCAGAGCCGGGGCTTTTGGGGGGGTTTAGGGGGTCGGGGGTTAGGGTTTAGGGTTGAGGGTTTGGGGTTTTAGGGTTTAGGGTTTAGGGTTAGGGTTTAGGCTGACTCGGGTGTGTTTGGGGGTTGATGGCGGCTTCTCGATGCAAGCGGGCTTTAGGGGCTCAGCAAGCGCTCGAAGTCCTAATCCTACGAGCCCTTCAGGTCTGCCCCTTCAACTTCGAACCCTAAACCCTAAACCCTAAACCCTAAACCCTAAACCCTAAACCCTAAACCCTAAACCCTAAACCCTAAACCCTAAACCCTGAACCATAAACCCTAAACCCTAAACCCTAAACCCCTCCCCAAAAGGGCCCTTAAATATCCACTTGAGGTGACCTGGTGATCGTGTCGGAGGAGCCCGGCCAGCTCCCACGCGTGCGTCTGCGGAACCGGGAGTTTGAGGCACCTTGTGTTTGTTTGGTTAAGGGTTTAGGGTTTAGGGTTTAGGGTTCAGGGTTTAGGGTTTAGGGTTCAGGGTTTAGGGTTCAGGGTTTAGGGTTTAGGGTTTAGGGTTTAGGGGGGCCCGAACACGAATCCTAAGCCCTAAGCCCGAAACCCTCAAAGCAAGGATCAGGGCCTCCTGGTAGCCTCGAGCTCACAGGGCTTAGGGTTTTAGCCGTTTAGGGTCTAGGGTTTAGGGTTTAGGGTTTAGGGTTTAGGGTTTAGGGTTTAGGGTTTAGGGTTTAGGACAAAGATCAGGCTCCGGAGCTGTTGCAGTGTTGTTGAGCTTTTGTTTTCCACGCCTTCAGGGGGGTCTGAAACTTATCATGATGTTGTTCTTGGGTTTAACTTCTTGTTGCCATTTTTGTTGGGGGGGGGGGGTGGGGGAAGAGGGGTTAGGGGCTTTAGCAGAGTGTAGGGGTTTGGCAGCGGATTTTTCGGGGTGTTCAGGTTAGGGTTTAGGGTTTAGGGTTTAGGGTTTAGGGTTTAGGGTTTAGGGGTTAGGGGTTAGGGTTTAAGGATTATTAGGGTTTGGGTTGAGGGTTTAGGGTTTAGTGTGCGCAGGTGTGCAGCAGATCGCTGTACATCTTTCCCCTGCGCAGCTGCGTGAGGAGAAGAGCCCGGGGGCCCAGCCCCGAAGCCCTGAAAGCCGTTTAGGGTTTAGGGTTTAGGGTTAAGGTTTAGGGTTTAGGGTTTAGGGTTTAAGGTTTAGGGTTTAGGATTTAGGGTTTAGGGTTTAGGGTTTAGGGTTCTGGGGAATTCGAACCCTTGGCTGCCTCAAGACTAAGCCCCCCACTGGAAGTCCTACTGTCATCCCTACTATAAGACCTACAATGCGTCCTAACTTTGCTCAGTAAGCCCTACACAAAGCCCACGAATCATAAGAGCCCTACTTTAATCCGTACTATAGGCGCTACTACAAATCCTGCTAGAAGCCCCCACTACAAGCCCAACTAGTTAAGCCCAAATTCTACGAAGCCCTAAACGCAGGGCCTCAATTCACGGAGGGTTGGGCTCCGCGGCTTGTCTTTTCACTCGGGGTATATAGGGGTGAGCTCGGTTTCATAGGCACGCAAACCCTGAACCCCTATATTCCTTATGAAACCCTGTAAACTCTATAAGCCCTACAAATCCCTATGAAACCCTGTAGACCCTATAAACCCTACAAATTTCTGTAAACTTATACAGTTCGACAGCCTCAAGCTGTTTCGCGCATCAGTGATGGGTGGAGCTCGACAAAGGACATGCCATGCGAGCAGATCCCACGTGTTCGCGCTCCAGCTCAAGGACCCCGGTACTTCATTTGCAACAGCCATTGTGGCCTCAACGCCGGCTGGCATGCGCACACCGGAGGCTGCCAAGGGCAAGACGGTAAGTTCTCCACACTGTATCACGAGATCTTGAGGACGGCCGGTGTACATGCGTGATTGATGATGGCTACTTACCCTAAACGCCCGCTAACCCCTAGCGCAGGGCACACCCCCGGGCCCTCTAGGGGCCAAAATGTGCGGCTGCTCAGCAACACTTATGGGAACTATGTGGAGTCCCTGCATCTTTCGTAGCCATCAGGAAGCAACCCTAAACCCTAGCCCTAAACCCTAGCCCTAAACCCTAAACCCTAAACCCTAAACCCTAGACCCAGGCCCAAGCTTCCAAACCCAAACCCGCAAGCCCTATTTTATCGACAACCCGAAGCTCTTAAGCCCGGAACCCCTCACTGGGCACCCAGGCAGAATAGTATATAGGGGTCGGAAGAATTGCAAATAGTATTCCCTTATGGTCCCTTTATAGCTATACTATAACAACCCCTCCAAAACCCTGTTCCAATTTTCGTGCCCTGGCTACTTTTGGGATGGCAGAGGGGCCCCTAAACCAGAAAAACCCCAAACCCCAAACCCTAAACCCCAAACTCTAACCACTTAACCCTAAACCCTAAACCCTGCACCGTCGCTTACAGAGATGAGTACGCCCTGTAGGGTCTAGGGTTACCTTGGTACCCTGAAGCCGTACACCCAAACCCCGAATCCATAAAACCCCGAATCCACATCCTGAGAGTCCTTCGCCGCAGCCCGAGAGTGAGTAGTTCATCCCTGACCTCAAAAACCCTACACCCTTCGCTACTTAAGAGTTCAGAGTTTTAGGGTTTTTGAGTTTGGGGGGTTTGATAGGGGTGTACGTGGTGTTAGGGGGTTGGTTTGGGCTAAGGAGCTATAAGGCTTTCGGCACTTGGAACCTAGAAATACAGAGAACCAGCGGATTCCCGCGATTCCCCGAGAGCTGTAGATGGAAGATTCATGGGACGTACTCAGTGTTTGTCGTGGGGGTTAGAAGCCGACTTTTCAGGTGATTGCAAGTACGATTTTTTTCCGGGTTCTACCCAGCTAGTAACCCTAAGCCCCTCATGAACCCAAAACCCTACAACTCAGTTAGTATCCATAATCCCTAAACCTTAAACGACCCTAAACCCTATATCCCTAAACCCTAAACCCTAAACCCTAAACCCTATAACCCTACAACCCTACTAGTAAGTCCCGAAGCAGGTGATCGAGCTGGTCACATGGTGGGCCTTTGACAAGCCCCGGGCTTAGAAGAAACATTTTTGAAAGGGGCTAAGGACGTTGGGCTGCTCTTTAGGGGTGTTGGGTTTAGGGTTTAGGGTTCAAGGTGTAAGGTTTAGGGGTTCAGGGGGACCAAGAGGATTGAGGGGTTCCTGTGCCCTAAACCCTAAACCCTAAACCCTAAACCCTAAACCCTAAACCCTAAACCCTCAACCCTCAACCCTCAACCCTAAACCCTAAATCCTAGACCCTAGACCCTAGACCCTAGACCCTAAACCCTAAACCCTAAACCCTAAACTTACTCTAAATCCTAAACCGGTTTACTTGTGTCCTTAGGGGCCTAGGCGACCAAAGGACCCCTTGGGAGCACTCGGAAATTGTAGGGAAAGTCGCGCAAGGTATTCTTAAGGGTTGAGGGGTTTGGGTTTAGGGTTTAGGGTTTAGGGTTTAGGGTTTCGGGTTTAGGGTTTAGGGTTTAGGGCTTAGGGAGAGCCCCGATCCCGACTGGGCCAAAGAGGGCCGCTGCCCGTCCGAGGGGCCCGCCGGACTTTGCTTTGCCGAATGTCTGGCCGAGTATCTGGAATCTGAGGGCCCTTGCTCTTACTGCCCCGCGCAGCCGATTATTTAGCAGCCAGACCACAAAGCAAACCCACTATCAACATGTAGCCCAGGCCGGCCAACAAGAGAACTGCTAGGCAGTCTGCAGCGGAGGGGCTCAAGCGGACTTGCAACTGGAATGCTGCAGGGACTGCACGCAGGCTTCCTTGCAACTAGTGCTCCCGGGTCCGGGAAACCCATAGCCTTCAGGTTCGATCTCTATGCGCGCTGCTGCCCTGTGTGGTCATTCTACCGTGTGAGTCCTGCCTCATCGAAAAACTCGCGCCAATCCGGCAGGTTCGGGCAGTCTGGGGGCTTTTTCGTACTGGTTTTGCATCAGGGACAAGGGAAGTACTTAAAGGATCAGGGGTTTAGGGTTTAGGGTTTAGGGTTTAGGGTTTAGGGTTTAGGGTTTAGGGTTTAGGGTTTAGGGTTTAGGGATCAGGGGACTTAGTAAGTGGGGTTATAAGTAGGGCAACTATACTTATAATTCCTTACAAGCCCAGTTAAGGTACTTATAACCCTACTTACGAAGTGCCCCAGTCCTCCAAGTGATTCCTGAAAGTTCAGCGACGTTCCGGTACCGAATCTTGGGAGCCCAGTGATACGCTTTTCACTTTTTTTTTGGGCTCGGTTCCCTTCATAAAGCGGCCAACCCCAAAGAGGGTGCCCCTGTTGTAATATGGCTACCGGGCTACCCCTAAACCCTACACCCTGAACCCAAAACCCTAAACCCTAAACCCGAACCCCCAACCCCACATAAGGGTGCCGTTTTTTACATATGGATACTGGGCTACCAAGGATTTCGGGACATGGAATCTCTGGATCTCTGGAGCTAAGGGACCCTAAACCCAAAACCCAAAACCCTAAACCCTAAACCCTAAACCCTAAACCCTAAACCCACAAAAATGCAAAGGTTCATTCTCTTCCTTATCTTCTTCAACTCCATTTGCTTGGCGTCCTACGACCACCGTGGCGAAGCAGACTCCGGCCGGGGTACCTACCTCTCGGAACCACTCCTTTTGTGGTACTTTACTGTAGCTTTAGATCCTTACCTTTTTTGGGTTTATTGGGTTTCTTCTTAAGGCAGCTAAAAGTGTAATTTATAGCTACCCTCCTGAGTGCTGCCAAGTCTCTTGAAAGAAAAGCCAGGTTTGGGGGTTTCGGGTTTGGGGTTTTTAGGGTTGCGGTTCAGGATTTAGGCAGCGGATGACAGGGGGCTTCGAGGGTTGATGGGCGAGTGTGTGCAGCTGGACCTATGGGCGGTGTGACCGAAGCCGACTCCAAAGACAAACCCTAAACCCCAAACCCCAAAACCCTAAACAACCCCGAACCCTGAGACCCTGAACCCTGAAACCCTAAACCCTAAACCCTAAACCCTAAACCCTAAACCCTAAACCCTAAACCCTAAACCCTAAACCCTAAACCCTAAACCCCCCCCCCCCAAAAAAAAAAAGGAGAACATCCCAAGGATGGTGGCTAAAACACCCGAACTCTGAAGCCCTGAACCCTGAAACCCTGAGCCCTGACTGCGAGAATGGCACCCTGCGCCTACTAATGCCCTGTAAAGGTGGCGCCCAAGGGTGTAGGGTTTAGGGTGTAGGGTTTAGGGTTTAGGGTTTTAGGGCTTAGGTTTAGGGTTAGGGTTTAGGGTGACGAACCTTAAGCTGAATTGTGCGTTCTTCTTCCTTGTCGGTGGTCTGGAATGGTAGGCTGGAAAGGGCTGGGAACCCAAATTGCCCGGTTTGGGTACAAAACCCAGACACGGCTCAACCGAAGACTTTGTTCAATTAATCCCAAAGCCCTAAACCCTCAACCCAAAACCCTAAACCGTACGTCCAACAACTCCCAAGACCCCCCCGGCCCACCTGTTTTTTCCATTGAAGAGATTCGGGGTTAGGGTTTAGGGTCGCATGAGGACGATTTTTTCCGCTGTCTTCATCCCGGAACCTTCAAAGTCTGTAGCAAGTTGGTGATTTCTCTTCATCCCTGCTCCCTCCGCTGCAGAACGCTCTGCGAACGAATCCTCCGCCATAACCTCGAAGCCCTAAACCCTAAACCCTAAACACACTGAACCCTAAAACCCTAAACCCTAAACCCTAAAACCCTAAACCCAAAAGCCTAAACCCTAAACCTTGGGCGACCTACTTGCAAGCACCCTAAGACGACAGCCCAAGGTTTCAATTGGGTTTCCGACAACATCTTCGATCCCATTCTCACAAGCCCCTCTGCTGTCCAGGGTCCGAGGGATTTAGGGGTTTAGGGTTTAGGGTTTAGGGTGACTGGTGTTTTTGAAGAGCCCTCCACTCTTCCTTAGAAGGGAAATGCACTGATTTATATGGGATTCGGGTTTTAGGGGCTGAGGATGTTAGGGCTTCAGGTTCAGGGTTTAGGGCGTTGAGGCTTGGGGTTTAGGTAGGGGTGTAGGGTTTTAGGATTCAGGGTGCTGGGGCTTCGGGTTTAGGGGTTTGCTGAAGCCCGAAGCCCTAAACCCCTAAGCCCTGATCAGTGTCTCCAAGCCCGAGGCCGAAGGCCTGAGCCAGGTTTGGGTTTAGGGTTTAGGGTTTGGGGTTTAGGGTTTAGGGTTTAATTAGGGTCAGGGTTAAGGGTTTGAGGTTTATGGTTTTAGAAGATAGCAAGTTCCTGAGCCCTACGCCAGCACTTCGCATGCCCTCTCAAACGGAACACAGGCAGGCCCCGTTGAAGCCCGAGAAGCCGTCCAATATGCCCTACCCCAACCCCCAACATCCAAACCCCAAACCCCAAACCCCAACCCCCAAACCTCAAACCCCAAACCCCAAACCCCAAACCCCCAAACCCCAAACCCCAAACCCCAAACCCCAAACCCCAACCCCCAAACCCCAAACCCCAACCCCCAAACCCCAACCACCAAGCCCGCAAACCCCCAAGCCCCCAAACCCCCAAACCCCCAAACCCCCCAAACCCCCCAAACCCCCAAACCCCCAAACCCCCCAAACCCCCAAACCCCCAAACCCGCAAACCCTAAACCTTGGAAGCCCTAAGCCTTATAGACCCCAAACCAGGTTTTTTTACGCTGGAGTTCGTCCTCAAGGCTGGGCGGTTCGGGGGGGAAGGGGTGTCTCATAAAAGGGTCATGAGTACACTTAAGATTGGGTGAATAAGTGCTCTGAACACTAAACCCTAAACCCTAAACCCCAAACCCCAAACCCCAAACCCTAAACCCTAAACCCTAAACCCTAAACCCTAAACCCTAAGCTCGCCAGCGCGCCAAGCCCAAAGCGCGGGGACGTCGGCCTTTTCTCTGACGAAGGACTGGATCCTTCCCCTCCTGTTAGGGTTTCGGTCAAGACTGAAGGAAATTGCCTACTTCCAAAAAACCTTGGTAGCCCGGTGGTACCCTTTTCCCTTTTTTCGTTTTAAGGTTCCCCTATAAAGGAACTAGCCCCAAAAAGGGTACCCTTATTAGAATATGGTTACTGGGCTACCAAGAAACTTCTTCCATTACGCCAGGCCAGTTCCAGGGGGGTGCCGGGCGGGGGCACGGGGTGCCCAGACATTCATTTGCGGTTGTCGTTTCTGTCGTGTCGAAGGAGGTTTGGGCCGGGTTCCCCGATTAGGGTTCAGGTGCTAAATTTCTAAATTCACTGCAAGAAAAAAACGGGCTGAAATTAAGGTTTTTTTCAGGTGGGCTGATTTCAGTTCGTCGTTGCAGAGAGAGATCAGATTTTAGATTGATGTCAATGATTGCAGCTGTGAAAAGCTGGCTCGAGTGCCTGAGCCTACCATTAAGCAGCGCTGTTTCAAGGAGTCTTCGGCATCGGTACCATACCTAAAAACGAAAGAACGAACAAAAGAAGGAACGAACGAAAGAAAAAGAGAAATAAAGAAAAGAAAGAAAGAAGGCAATAAGGAAACAGATAGAGAGATGGAGAGAGAGCAGCCCAATACGTCCACATTTTCTCTTGTCAGTCAGCACTGATAGAGTCGGGTCGTCGCCAGAGTCGAAACACTAATTTTTGAGTCACTGAGTAAACTGAGCAAGCCCAGCCCCTAACCCTCCTAAGCATGACTGCCCTACACCCCTACTCACCCTCCCGCACTCCACCCCAGCCAACGACCGCCCCCCTGCCACCCCCACCACCCCACCCCCGCACCCCGCGCAGCGGAGAAAAAAAAGTTGTGGGTTCAAAGGGCAACCAGTGGGGGGGGTGGTGGGGGCGGAAGGGGGAGAGAGGGAATAACAGAGAGGCCAGCCCCGCGCAGCGGAGGAAAAAATTGTGGGTTCAAAGGGCAACCAGTGGGAGGGGGTCGGAAGGGGGAGAGAGGGAATAACAGAGGCCAGCCCCGCGCAGCGGAGAAAAAATGGCCGATTGGGGGCCGAGACCTGCCTGATTCCTTAATTTCAGCTGCGGTCTTTTTTCATAAAAAAAGAAACTGAAATTAAGAACTGGGTTACATGGCCACAATTCCTGACACCAGCTGCAAAATCCTTAATTTCAGCTCCGTTTTTTTATAAAAAAAGAAACTGAAATTAAGAACTGGGATACATGGCCACAATTCCTGGCACCAGCTGCAAAGTCCTTAATTTCAGCTCCATTTTTTTATAAAAAAATGGAGCTGAAATTAAGGATTTTGCAGCTTGGACCAGGAATTGTGGCCATGTAACCCAGTTCTTAATTTCAGTTTCATTTTTTTTAATAAAAGAACGGAGCTGAAATTAAGGAATCACCGCCTGGCCGTGGAAATTCGGAGTTGCCACGGGGTGCGGGGTGGGGGGGGGAGGGGGTGGGGGGGAGGAGGGGGGAGGAGGGGGGCTGGGCGCAGTGGGGGGTGGGGGGTCCGCGGGGGGTGGGGGGTCCGCGGGGGGGGGTGCCCTTAATTTCAGCTCCGTTTTTTAATAAAAAAACGGAGCTGAAATTAAGGAATTTTGTTTCCTGAGAATTCCTGGCGCCAGCTGCCAAGTCCTTAATTTCAGCTCCGTTTTTTTTTATAAAAAAACGGAACTGAAATTAAGAACTGGGTTACATGGCCACAAATCCTGATCCAAGCCGCAAAATCCTTAATTTCAGCTCCGTTTTTTTATAAAAAAATGGAACTGAAATTAAGGAACTTTTTCTCCTGAAAATTCCTGGCACCAGCTGCCAAATCCTTAATTTCAGCTCCATTTTTTTATAAAAAAACGGAGCTGAAATTAAGGATTTTGGCAGTCGCAAATAATCTCAAAAACCCATGAATTCCATGATGTTTTGGTCGAAATTCGGCATGCCGCGCAAAATCGGCATGCCGCATTTTGAGTAAAAAACCTAGGTTTTTCCTGCAAATCAGACGAAAAACGGCATGCCAAAAACCTTAATTCCAGCTCCTTTTTTTTTTTTATAAAAAAATGGAGCTGAAATTAAGGATTTGGCAGCTGGTGCCAGGAGTTTTCAGGAGAAAAAATTCCTTAATTTCAGTTCCATTTTTTTATAAAAAAAAACGGAGCTGAAATTAAGGATTTTGCAGTTGATGCCAGGAATTTTCAGGAAAAAACTCCTTAATTTCAGTTCCATTTTTTTATAAAAAAATGGAGCTGAAATTAAGGATTTTGCAGCTTGGATCAGGAATTGTGGCCATGTAACCCAGTTCTTAATTTCAGTTTCATTTTTTATATAAAAAAAAAACGGAGCTGAAATTAAGGAATCACCACTTGGACCGCTGAAACTCAGGAAACAAAATTCCTTAATTTCAGTTCCGTTTTTTTATAAAAAAAACTGAGCTGAAATTAAGGATTTTGCAGCTGGTGTCAGGAATTGTGGCCATGTAACCCAGTTCTTAATTTCAGTTTCTTTTTTTATTGAAAAAAAAAACGGGAGCTGAAATTAAGGAATCATGCAGGCAGGTCTCGGCCCCCAATCGGCCATTTTTTCTCCGCTGCGCGGGGCTGGCCTCTGTTATTCCCTCTCTCCCCCTTCCGACCCCCCCCCACTGGTTGCCCTTTGAACCCACAATTTTTTCCTCCGCTGCGCGGGGCTGGCCTCTCTGTTATTCCCTCTCTCCCCCTTCCGCCCCCACCCCCCCCCCACTGGTTGCCCTTTGAACCCACAACTTTTTTTCTCCGCTGCGCGGGGCGCGGGGGTGGTGGGGTGGTGGGGGTGGCAGGGGGGCGGTCGTTGGCTGGGGTGGAGTGCGGGAGTGAGTGGGGGTGTAGGGCAGTCATGCTTAGGAGGGTTAGGGGCTGGGCTTGCTCAGTTTACTCAGTGACTCAGAGAGTCAGTGTTTCGACTCTGGCGACGACCCGACTCTATCAGTGCTGACTGACAAGTGTGGACATATTGGGCTGCTCTCTCTCTATCTCTCTGTCTGTTTCCTTCTTGCTTTATTTCTTTCTTTTCTTTCTTTTGATTTTTCTTTAGTTCTTTCTTTCTTTCTTTCTTTTTTCCTGTCTTTCTTTCTCTCTCTCTCTCTCTCTCCTTTTTCTCTGACGTCAGACTCTCTCTGTTTCTATTTATCTCCTTCCATCCCCCCCTCCCTCCCTCCCCTCCCTCCTTCCATCTCTTCCTCCCTCCCTGCCCTCCGTCCTTAGCTTCAGCTAGACGTACAGATGGACGATGAGGGGAAACAGCCATCCTTGCTCTTGGTTCCCCCCCTCCCCCAAGCCCCAAGGAACATGTCGACATGCTAAGTTTATCGTGTTGCGTTGGGTTTACATTGTTGTTTCAAAGCATTTCGACAGATGCTGGTTTCATTGTTTTTTGGAATAGTCTCCCAAAGCAGAATCCTTAATTTCAGCTAGTTTCTCTTCATGTCCTTAATTTCGGTGAATATTGAAATTTAGCAGGTTCAGGATTCAGGGATTAGGGTTTGGGGTTTAGGGTTTAGGGCTAGGTTGTAATGCCTGATTGGCAGCAGGCGGCTGTTTCAGAGGGGGTGTTAGAACTCCGCTTACTTCTTTGGGGCAACTGCTGCGGCAAGGTGCGAAACTCGAAACTCGCCTCAGCCCAAACTCTAGACTTCGAATCCTGAAGCCTAAGCCCCCTCATTCCACGAAATCCACAAACCCGCAAGAATCTAGCATCCTGCAAAATTTTGTGTCAACTTGGACAGATCTCCAAGATTAGACGACGCAAATTTTAAACTTTAAACCCTAAACCCTAAACCCTGAACCCTAAACCCTAAACCCTAAACCCTAAATCCGGCAGGTGATTGCCTTCGGATTTGTGGTGGACAAGACATCCTATCTGCGCGATGCCGCGGCCCCTTTTGAGGGCTCTCTAATCCTAAGCCCGAACGGTTTAGGGTTTAGGGTTTAGGGTTTAGATCCTAGTTGGAGGTTCATGGTACTTAGGAACCCGATCATACTTGTGCTTCTACCCCAACTAAAACCACATCGGGGCATTTTCGGGTCTGTGCCCTGAACCTCGGAGTAACCCCGTTTCGTGGAACTCCAAACCCAAACCCGAGCGTCAAAGCCCGAAGCCCTTCGGGGCTTGTTGGGGTGCCTAGGGGGTTTAGCCCTAAACCCCCAGCCTTGAAGCTGAAACCCTAAAACCCGAAAACCCAAACCCGAAATGCCCAGTGGCAGCCCCAGACCCGAGAAAGCTGAGCCCTGAGCCTTTCGCCCTCTAACCGGAGGCAGGGGCCATACGTAAAGGATCCGGGGTTAGGGTTTCGGGTTTAGGGTCAAGGGTTGGGACTTAGTAAGTTTTTCAGGCAACTATACTGATAATTACTTATAGGTCCAATTAAGGAACTTATAACCCTACCTACGAAGTGCCTCGGTCCTCGTATCACATGGTTGTCGCCAGGGCTCTAAGGGTATTCTCATGGTCCCTTCACATGGTCCCTTACCTCCCCCTTAAAGGGAGGCAAGGGCGGTTTATGGGGTTCATACTGTCACAGGGTTTATAGGTTTTTGTTCTAGTCTAAGGGTAGTTTCATGTCCCCTAATCTGGTCCCTTACCTCCCCTCAAGGGTTCTGAAGTATGGGCCTTGAGTTTGATAGGGTATATATAAGGGGTACATACGGAGTCCCCTTTTAAGGGCCCCTACCAAGGGACCCCATGTCCCCAAGTATCCCTAAATATGAGCTTGCGGGCTTGGAGCTTGGCTGGACCCCCGGATGCTCGCACCCCAGACCCTAGACCCCAAATCCCCAACCCCCCCAAAACCCCCAAAATCCCCAAAATCCCCAAAAGCCCCTCGAAGGACGCCCCAAACCCCCCCCCAACGCCCCACCCCCAAACCCGAAACCCGAAACCCTAAACCCAAAACCCCAAAACCCCCCCCCCCCCCCATTTCGCCGAGGCGTGGAACTGGCTCGATTTCATCGTGGTAGTCACCGGTAACCTCCAGCTGACGAATGCCGGCGGCCAGGGAGGGCATGGAGGGTTTTAGGGTTTAGGGTGTGAATTTGGGCTTAGGGCCTGAATCCAGGGCTTAGGGGTTGAATTCAGGGCTTTATGGCTTGGAATTTAGGGTCTGGGGTTTGGGGTTTAGTCTGAGGATGTTATATGAAACAGGGTACATACTACTGCTATTGGTGAGTGTATATAAGGTTCCTTTTTAATATTGATGAGTGTATATATTGGGTGTCCTTTGGGGATACAAGCAAGATAACCCTGCTTCACGTGGCCCTGCTGCGGTGTTGGGTTGAGGGTTTAAGGTTTAGGGGTTTATGTTTGAGGCTCGGGCAGAGAGGCCTGAGGGTTCAGGGGGTTTAGGGTTTAGGGTTTGGGGTTTGGGGTTTAGGTTTTAGGGTTGGAGATTCAGGGTTGAGTTGATTTTTTGTTTGTGTTGGGGGGTGTTTGGGGTTGTGTTCTAGCCTCTAAACTCAGAAACCCCCCACCCTACATCCTTACATCTCTGGGCGCAAAGCGATTTTCTACTTTCGTGTGTTCGTGTGTTAGTACTAGTAATAGTAAAGTACCTAGACCCTGAACCCTAGAAACCCTAAACCTAAACTCTGAACCCTAAACCTAAACCCTAAACCCTAAACCCTAACCCCCAACCCCCAAACCCTAAACCCTAAACCCTAAATTACTAAACCCTAAACCCTAAACCCTAAACCCTAAACCCTAAACCCTAAACCCTAAACCCTAAACCCTAAACCCTAAATCCCAAACCCTAAACCCTAAACCCTAAACCCTAAACCTAAACCCTAAACCCTAAACCCTAAACCCTAAACCCTCAACCCTAAGCCCTAAACCCTAAACCATAAACCCTCAACCCTCAACCCTCAACCCTCAACCCTAAGTGTTGGGACCACCAAGGCCATCACCAGCCAAGAGGGCGTCGGTTTCCTGCGGATGCGGCGACCTCGGCGTGACCCGCGGCTAGCGTTTCCTTACCTGGCTTCTACCTCAGTTAAAGGAAGGGTTTAGGGTTTAGGGTTTAGGGTTTAGGGTTTAGGGTTTAGGGTTTAGGGTTTAGGGTTTAGGGTTTAGGGTTTAGGGTTTAGGGTGCAGGGTGTAGGGTCTAGGCATGGGCCTCTTGGGGTTCATTATCGGGTATCTAAGGTTTCCGAGATTCAAGGGCCCGTGTAAATTCCCTACGATTTCCCTGAGATGAGCTCTTTGGCACAACGCCTCAGGTTATTCCCCCACTACAGTGGTTTAGGGTTTCAAGGCTCAGCTCCCGCACTTGGAGGTTCATGGTACTTATAACCCAATTATAATTTAGGGTTTAGGGTTCAGGGTTTAGGGCTTAGGGTTTAGGGTTTAGTAATTTAGGGTTTAGGGTTTAGGGTTTAGGGTTATAACTGTATGTTTAGCTGACGTATAAACCTCCTAGGTGCCCGAAGATGGTAGCAACCGAAGGGCCCGTACTTCAGAACCCTTTCAAGATATGTAAGGCGCAGTATTCAGGGACCCTGCAACATCCCTTAGACCAAAGCCGTTGGCGCCTCAACCCTAAACCCTAAACCCTAAACCCTAAACCCTAAACCCTAAACCCCAAACCCTAAACCCTAAACCCTAAACCCGAAACCCGAAACCCGAAACCCGAAACCGCGGAGGTTTCGCATCCTGCGCCCCTTGCGGTCCCTGAACGCCGTGCCGCAGATGAAGGTCTTGGGCGCTTGGTGGTTTTGAAGGGTTTAGGGTTTAGGGTTTAGGGTTTAGGGTTTAGGATTTAGGGTTTAGGTTTTAGGGTTCTTGGGTTTGGGGTTCCGGGGCTTGGGGTCCTGAGGGTTTAGGGTTTGGGGTTAGGGTTTTTTGGGTGTTGAGCGTTTGGGGTTCAGGGTTTTGGAGGGTTCAGGGTGCAGGCGTTCTAGGTTTCCAGGGCGGGGTTTAAGATTACAGGTTTGCTGGCTGTTGGTTAGTAGGGAATGAGGGAATGAGGTACCCTATCTAATCCCTTCAAAGGGTATATATATATATACATATACATATATACATATATACATATATGTATATATATATATATATATATATATATGTATATATATAGGGGGATATAGGGTACCTCATTCCCTCTTTCCCCACTCACCAACGGCAAGTTTGCGGGATAGGGGTTTTTGGGCGACGCCATGAGCAAAGACTGGACTGTGGCCGAGGACTGCAGTTTGGGTTTAGGGTTTAGGGTTTAGGGTTTAGGGTTTAGGGTTTAGGGTTTAGGGTTTAGGGTTTAGGCATTGACTCTGTGGCTGATGGCCGCAGCCCGGAGCGGCAGGCTGCAGTGCAAGTCTTGAAGCTAAACCCTAAGCCCCAAGCCCCAAGCCCCAAGCCCTAAGCCCTAAGCCCTAAGCCCTAAGCCCTAAGCCCTAAGCCCTAAACCCTAAACCCGAAACCCCAAACCCTAAACCCTACACCCTGTCATGGTTGCGTGGAGAAATGGAGTTCGTGCACGGGATCGCATCCGGGGCCCCAGTGCCCTTGAAAGGAGCGGTTGTGCCGCGGATCACACTGCTCGAGGGCAAGACCGCGGAGGATTGCAGGCCGAACACCGAGATCTTTGTCCGGTGTAAGATTGCAGTCCGAGGCACGTCGAACTGGCATGGAGCAGTACCTGGCCAAAAGCTTGGAAGAGGAGGCTGCTGCAAGAGAGCACGGTGGCTTCTTGGCATCCGCCCTGAGTCCACTCTCCCCATGTCCGACGCAGATCAGCTGCACATGGCAAGGGGCGAGTAGTCTAGTGCATGCATTCAACGCCCTAAACGATAAACCCTAAACCCTAAACCCTAAATCTTAAACCCTAAACCCTAAACCCCAAACCCTAAACCCTAAACCCTAACAGCTGTCCAGGTGTTGGTGAACACGGTGCTCAGCTCCATCCCGCGACTGGGCCACGACCTCGGAGGGTTTAGGGTTTAGGTTTGGGGTTTGGGGTTTAGGGTTAGGGGTTTGGGGTTAGGGTTTAGGGTTTGGGTTGCTTCTTCTAGCTTAGGGTTGTGAAATGGATTCCTTCTATGAACGTTGCCCCGGACTCTAGAAATTGTTTGTTATTCTAGTTGTTATTATTGTTATTATTAGTATTTTCTTCTTCTTCTTCTTCTTATTAACTGTTTTTTTTTGGGGGGGGGTTAGGGGGTAGCGTAAACCAGGTCAGATTCCGCGTGCTTGCACAAAGGACGCCATCGGGACCAGAGAATGCTTTCTTAGCTACCGGAAATTGGGTAATTATTTGCTAACTGGGGTTTAGGGTTTGGGGTTTAGGGTTTAGGGTTTAGGGTCTTACAGGAGATGTTTGCAGCTCACGTGCTTGGATCCTTCCATGCCCCAAGTGGAGGTTTACGAAAATAAGGGACCCAAAAATGGACCCCTTAAAGAGTAAGGACAACTGATAATGAGGACTCCAACAAGGTACCCCCTAATTTCGGAAACCACGAAATCCCTAAGCCCTAAACCCTAAACCCTCAAGCGCAGGTAAGGACTCCAACAAGGTATCCCCTAATTTCGGAAACCACGAAATCCCTAAGCCCCAAACCCTGAACCCTAAACCCTAAACCCTCAAGCGCAGGCAACGTGAGCATCATGGCTGCCTTTCTCTTCGTCTCCTTCGGGATCGTAGGCGCCATTCGTGGGAGGGCGGGGGGAGGCTCCTGAGTCTCAATCCCTCCAAGACCCCTAGACCCAGTAGTATAAGGTTAGGGTTTGGGGTTTAGGGGTTTAGGGTTTGGGGTTTAGGGTTTAGGGTTTCGGGTTTAGGGCTTATGGAAGTGTCCAGACGCACCACAACAACCTTCCTTATTGGGCTTCTCAGGATCTAGGGCTTCGAGGGTTCAGGGTTAAGGGCTTTGAATGGCAGTGCAGGCTTCTATCGGCCAGGAAGAGGATGTGAGACCGAAGTGATGGTGTGGGTTCAAAAAGCAAAAAGGCGACCCTTTTGTCTAGGATGCCCAGCAGTGGCCTTATTCCCTTTTTTGGGGGGATTTAGGTTCCCCTATACACCCCTTTAAGCACCAAAAAGGGCACCCTTTTTAATCCTAGGCGGCTGGGCGACCTGGGTTTAGGTTTCGGGTTTAGGGTTTAGGGTTTCGGGTTGAGGGACCGAAAAGGTACCCTCCTAAGTAGTCCCAGGTGACTGGACCTCGGAGTTGGGGGTTTCCGGAGCAAAGCCCTCCGAACCTGAAAGCACCCTATCCCCCCTAAACCCTCAACCCTTAAGCCCTAAACCCCAAACGCCAAACCCCAGACCCCAAACCCCAAACCCTAAACCCTAAACCCTACACCCTACACCCTAGATCCCGCGAGCAAAAAAGCACCCCAGCTGGCGGGCCGGAAGGTGTTTCCCTCTTCGGAGGTGTCTTCCATCGCGGCAGAATGCTCAGCCACCATCCTTGGGATGCTCCCCCCTTTTTTTTGGGGGGGGGGGGGGGGGGGGTTTAGGGTTTAGGGTTTGGGGTTTAGGGTTTAGGGTTTGGGGTTTAGGGTTTCGGGTTTGGGGTTTAGGGTGCTCGGGTTGGGATCTTCCCCCTAACACCAACAGTCCTTTATAGGGATTAGAGTACCCCCTACTATAATTCCCTATTGAAGACTGTCAGTATGAGCGGGAACATCCCAACCTTAAAGCCCAAAACGGGTTTAGGGTTCATTGGGGGGTGTTGAGGGTTAAGCCCTCCAAAGCCTAAACCCTAAACCCCTGCCCCCCACCGAAGCCCTAAGCCCGAAGCCCGAAGCCCTAAGCCCTAAGCCCTAAGCCCTAAACCCTAAACCCTAAACCCTAAACCCTAAACCCTAATTCTAAACCCTAAACCCTAACTCTGAGGCTGCCACACCATCCCGAGACCTGTTTTGCTCGGCGCCAACGGAACAGAGCCCGTTTCCCAGTGGTTTAGGGTTCAGTGTTCTTCCCTAAACCCGAAACCCTAAACCCTAAGCCTAAGCCCTAAACCCTAAGCCCTAACCCTAAACCCTAACCGCAGACCTTCAACCCCCTAAACACTAAACCCTCAACCCCTAGTACACCCTAAACCCTAAAGCCTTCAACCTAGACCCTTCAACACCAAATCCCGAGCTCTCATCCCCGCAGCTTTTTTTGCATTCGCCTACATATTATGATACATACTGTTACATATTTTTCTGGGGTCTCCGATATCAGGCAGTACCCTGTTGTCCTTATTAATAAGGGGATTCAGAGTTTCGGGTTTAGAGTTTGGGGCTTAGGGTTGAGGGTGGAGAGGGCAAGTAGATGGTTCAACTTGTCTGTGTGGGGCGCCTTGTCTTTGAACATCTGCATAGCAAGGAGACGCTTGCTGGATGCCCTTTGGGCGGCCAAATGCTAAGCCCTAAACCACTCGTACCCGAAGCCCTCAAGCCCTCAGCCCTAAGCCCTCAGGCCCTCAGCCCTAAGCCCTGAGCCCCAAGCCCTAAGCCCTACGCCCTAAGCCCGAAACGCTTCCAAACCCCAAGCGCTCAGGTGTTGGTCGTGGCCCTTCACCGGCGAAGAGCGTCTATGTGGTGGCCGCTACCAGTGCGAGGCAAGGGGGCAAGGGGGGAAAGGGTTCGGGGTTAGTTTGATCTAAGGGCCCACCTAAAGCCCTAAAGCACGAAACCCTGAACCCTGAGCCCAAACCCCAAACCCCAAACCCCAAACCCCAAGCCCTAAGCCCTAAACCCTAAACCCTAAACCCTAAACCCTAAACCCTAAACCCTAAACCCTAAACCCTAAACCCCAAACCCTACAGAAACTAGGACGGCCCTGGTGGCAGCATCGGCTTCTGCGGCGGGCACGAGCAGGATACCGACGAAGCTTTGCGCAGCGGGCTCAGGGCTTCTGGAAATTTCAGGGTTTCGGGGGTTTAGGGTTTAGGGTTTGGGGTTTAGGGTTTAGGGTTTAGGGTTTAGGGTTTAGGGTTTAGGGTTTAGGGTAGGGTTTAGGGCTTCTGGAAATTTCAGGGTCTGAGTTTTATGGTTTAGGGCTCAGGGTTTAGAGTCCGGGTTCTCAGGGTTTCTGGGTTTCGTTGTTTCAGGGTTTAGGGTTTCACAAGGTTTTAGGATTTTGGGGTTGTGAGGTTGTGGGGTTGCAGGGGCTTTTAGGATTCTAGGTTCTAAGGTCTCAGAGTGTCCGGGTTGGAGAGGCTTTCGGGATCCGGGTTTAGGGGTTTGGGGTTTAGGGCTGACGGTGTCGGATTTAGGTTTTAGGGTTTGGGCTTTGGGCTTTGGGGTTTAGGGTTGAGTTTAGGGTTGAGGGGTTGGGGTTTAGGGTTTAGGGTTTAGGGTTTAGGGTTTAGGGTTTAGGGTTTAGGGTTTAGGGTTTAGGGTTTAGGGTTTAGGGTTTAGGGTTTAGGGTTTCAGGCTCTCCTGTTTTCTGGGTTTCGTGGTTTTTAGGGTGGGGGAGTGAGCGTTGAGGGTGAAGGTCCTAAGGGTATGGATATGTAGAGTTAGGTCCTAAATAAAGTATACCTACCCTACCGACAGTTTCAGTTCTATATAAGCACCCATGGCTCAGTAGGGTCATGGGCTATAGCGGACTTCATATGGGATTCCATACTGCCCTGACCCCTCAACCCTCAACCCGAAACCCTAAACCCAAAACCGGGGTTATTGGGGGTAAGGGGGGGGTGGGGGAAGCACTCCAAACCCTAAACCCTAAACCCTAAACCCTAAACCCTAAACCCTAAACCCTAAACCCTAAACCCTAAACCCTAAACCCTAAGCCCTAAACCCTAAACCCTAAACCCTAAACCCTAAACCCTAAACCCTAACTTGCATGAGGTCCTGTCTTCGATGGGGGCCGGCGGGATTCCTCAGGATGACAGGATGCTGAAGTATAGGGTTCTTAGGGCTTAGGTAAAGGATCAGGGTTTAGGGTTTAGGGTTTAGGGTTTCAGGGTTTAGGTTTAGGGTTTAGGATCAGGGGCTTAGTATGTGGGGGTATAGGCAAGTTAACTATACTTAGATCCACATACAAGCCCCATGAAGGTGCTTATAGCCCTACTTACTAAGTGCCCGGATCCTCCAAGGAGAGTTCAGGGCTTAGGGCTTGAGAATTCCGAGTTTGGGGCTTGGAGTTTAGGGTTTAAGAATTTGGGGTTTGTGTATTGGGGTGTATAGGTTTCAGGTTGGGATGTGCACCCTTATACTCACAGTCCTTAATAGGGTTGCAATAGGGGGTACTGTATATAATCCTTACTAAGGACTGTTAGTATAAGGGGGAACATCCCAAGTTTCAGGGCTTTTGGGGATCTAGAGGGTTTGGGTTTCAGGGTTTAGGGTTTAGGGTTTAGCGTTTCCGAAGCCATTGCATTGCCCATGAAGCCGCTTTGATTAAGACACGCCCTGCTGGCGACTACTGCAGGGCCAGGAACTTTCAGTTTTCCTCGTCTGGAGCTCCCCGGAGCCCGCCAGGGTTTAGGGTTTAGGGTTTAGGGTTTAGGGTTTAGGGTTTAGGGTTTAGGGTTTAGGGTTTAGGGTTTAGGGTTTAGGGTTTAGGGTTTAGGGTTTATGGTGTAGGATTTAGGGTTTAGGGTTTAGGTAAGCCCTGAACCTGCCAAGAACCCCAAACCCCAACCCTAGAAGCTCTTACTAAGAAAGTTTGAAAAACTCGATGAGCGCTGAACCTGAAACTCTAAAACCTAAACCCCAAGTGCTGGTTAGCTGAGGGAGGGCTTAGGTTTTAGGGTTTACTGGGGTTAATTGGGAAAAGTTTTTTTTTGAGTTCGATGGGGTGATTCCCATAAGAGTTCGCACAGGCCCCGCCCCAGTTTCTCTGTCGAAAACCCCCAAGCCCTCAACCCTAAGCCCTAAAACCCTAAGCCCTCAACCCTATTAACCCTGTAAGGCCCTATAAACGTGTCCTAAACCCAAAACCCAAAACCCTAAACCCTAAACCCTGAACCCTAAACCCTAAACCCTAGACCTTAATTAGACCTTAAGCCCCCAGGCAAGGCTTTCCCTGGTGCGAGGGCTCCGCGCCTCACAAGGCCAGAGCTTTTCCCACACGCGCGATTAGGGAGTTCGAGGGTTCAGGGGGTTCAGGGGGTTTAGGGGGTTTAGGGGGTTTAGGGGGTTTAGGGGTTTGGGGGTTTTGGGGGGGTTTAGGGGGGATTTCCCGGCTTTGGGATTGCGGGCTTCGGGTTGAGGGTTTAGGATTTAGGATCTCAGGTTACGAGCTGCAGAGGGTGTGCAGGAGGCTTCTGGCAGGGAGGTGCAAAGTTCGGAGCCCAACCCAACAAGGCAACACACCGAAACCTCCGAGTGCCTCCTTGCAGGGCAGTTAGGTAAACCCCACACCCCAAACCCCACACCCCAAACCCCACACCCCAAACCCCAAACCCCACACCCCACACCACAAACCCCACACCCCAATCCCTAAACCCCAAACCCTAAACCCCAAACCCTAAACCCCAAACCCTAAACCCCAAAACCCTGGGCCCTAAACCCTAAACCCTAAGCCCGAAGCCCGATGCCCTAAGCCCTAAACCCCAATTCGTTTCGAGAGGTTCTCCCTCCAACCTCAACCTCAGTCCGTGGGCCCTTAGTATGGTCCCTTACCCTTGTTTCCAGGGGTCCGATGTATGGTAGCCCAAAAAACCCTAAACCCCAAACCCTAAACCCTAAACCCTAAACCCTAAACTCTACAGAATCAAGGTCCCATACTTTGAACCGCAACTAATAACCCTAAACTCTAAACCCTAACCGCAACATCAGTGGGTCTTACCCAGAATTGGGCTCCATGTGGCGAGGGGCCTCAACCATCAACCCTCAATGCTAAACCCTAAACCCTAGACCCTAGACCCTAAACCCTAAACCCCAAACCCCAAACCCTAAACCCTAAACCCTAAACCCCAAACCCTAAACCCCAAACCCTAAACCCTAAACCCTAAACCCTAAACCTGAAAGCCTGCGAACCTAGCCCCCACAACTTGAAGCGGAACAAGGTCTTCCCCGAGAGCGAGTGGATTTGCTTCGACCATATGGGTGCCGGCCCCAGCAGCCAAGGGATGAAGACTAGCCCTAAACCCTAAACCCTAAACCCTAAACCCTAAACCCTAAACCCTAAACCCTAAACCCTAAACCTTAAACCCCAAGCCCTAAGCCCTAAACCCTAAACCTTGAACCCCAAGGTTGTACCCCTAAAGGTTCCCCTTAAATATGCTCCTAAAATGGCCCTTGTATTCCTTAAAAACAAGGACCCCCGGAGAAGCAGTGCAAACCGCGAGTTTTGGGGGCTTAGGGGTTTGGGCGGTTAAGGGCTTAGGATTTAGGGTTTAGAGTTGAGGGTTTATTGTTTATGGTTTACCTGCGGACTGCCCCTAGCTGGGCCCTATTACTTGGAGGTTCATGGTACTTAAGAACCGATTATAACTGTGCTTATAATCCGCCTATAAGCGCCTTAGTTACCGTAATATGGCCATAATTGGGTTATAAGTGCATTTACTACTTGGTTCGAAAGTACCATAAACCTCCAAGTAGGCTTCCCTTGTGAGGGTGCTGGTATGGCCCAGGATTCCGCAAGGGATTTCGGGTTTAGGCTGTAGGTTCCCTACGAGGATTTTCAACAGAGTCGGATCCCTAAACCCTAAATCCTAAACCCTAAACCCTAAACCCTCAACCCTAAACCCTTAGCCCTCATCCCTAGCTTCTTGTTTTGTTCTTCTTGGTGCCTCCATCATCTGGAAACTGCTTACTCACAGCACTGCTACAGTGCTTTGGTCATACGTCCCACGAGCTGGCAACAAGGGTTTAGGGTTTTCTTCTTTGGGAACAATGGGGGTCGACCTGACTTCATTGTCGACATGGCCAACTTCCCGCCTATTGATATTCCGAACAATGACTGGAAAACGTTGCTGCGACAGCACTAAGGAATGCGGACTCGGTGATTTACAAACAAAATACTGCCTCTACTACCAAGGAACTACCATTGGGGATGTGGATTCCTTGTCCTTCGCCCAACTTGTTTCCCTGAACCCTAAACCCTAAACCCTAAACCCTAAACCCTAAACCCTAAACCCTAAACCCTAAACCCTAAACCCTAAACCCGTTTGCATTGTCTTTTTTCTTTGTTTTCTCTCGGGCTCGCAGGCTCCGCGCTCATCACCATCTTTCAGTGCATGACGCTGGAGGGCTGGGTAGATGCCCTCGACCCCAGTTTGAGGATGGTTGACTTGTAGGTTCATGGTACTTACTAACTAAGTATAGCTGTGCTTATAACCCACTTAGAAGCCCCCTAAGTGCCCTAATATGGTTATAAGTACAGCTATAAGTATAGTTATAATAGGTTGTTAAGTACCATGAACCTCCAAGTAGGGTTTAGGGCTCAAGGCAGACAGTCCAGGGTTTAGGGTCGACGTTTTCGGGTTTGGGGTTTAGGGGGTTGGTTGAGGGTGCCAAGCACATCTGAGCATGCTAGGGATTTTGCAATGTTTAGATGGGTTTTATGTGCAACCCTAAACCCTAAACCCTAAACCCTAAACCCTAAACCCTAAACCCTAAACCCTAAACCCTAAACCCCAAAGTAGACAGCTGGGAAAGGGCTGCAGTGGTTTCAGGCGCCATGCTAACGGACGCTCTCAACCCGAAAACCCACAGCACCAAAGCTCAAACTGCGACCCGAGAAATCTAAAAGGCCGATTTCCCCCAAACCCCCAATCCCCAATCCCTAAACCCTAAACCCTGACCCTAACCCTAAACCCTAAACCCTAAACCCTTAACCCTAAACCCTAAACCTTAAACCCTAAACCCTAAGCCCTGAAAGCCTTAAATCCTAAACCCCAAAAAACCTAAACCCCGAAGCTGAATTCCAAAGTCCACCACCCGGGCCTTGGCGCGGGCTTTTGGTCTAGGGCTGGGGGGTCAGGGTTCAGGGTTTAGGGTTTAGGGTTTGGGGTACAGGGTTCAGGGTTTCGGGTCTGGGGTTTAGGGTATAGCGTTTAGGGTTTAGGGTTCAGGGTTCAGGGTTTAGGGTTCGGGGTTTAGGGTTCAGGGCGAGGCTCAGCCTGGAGCGTGTACGCTTTCGGACCTAAACCCTAAACCCTAAACCCGAAACACTAAACCCTAAACCCTAAACCCTAAACCCTAAACCCTAAACCCTAAACCCTAAACCCTAAACCCTAAACCCTAAACCCTAAACCCTAAACCCTAAACCCCAAACCCTAAACCCTAAGCCCTAAACATAAGGTTTAGCGAAGAGGGGTGTAACTGTAAATTTGATCTCAGCGCTTCGGGTTTACGACGATGCAGGGAGGCAACCTAAGCTTTAGAACCCTGAACCCTAAAACCCCTAAACCCTAAACCCTAAACCCTAAACCCTAAACCCTAAACCCTAAACCCTAAACCCTAAACCCTAAACCCTAAACCCTAAACCCTAAACCCTAAACCCTGGATGCCGAAACCCTGCCGCGAAGCCGAAAGCGGGAGCCGGGAAGTGCAGCTGAGGTCATGTACCGCATCCAGGACTCGAGGGCGGTTTAGGGTTTAGGGTTTAGGGTTTAGGGTTTAGGGTTTAGGGTTTAGGGTTTAGGGTTTAGGGTTTAGGCTTTAGGGTTTAGGGTTTAGGGTTTAGGGTTTAGGGTTTAGGGTTTAGGGTTTAGGGTTTAGGGTTTAGGGGGCTTACTTGGAGGATCGGTGGACTTAGACTTAGTAGGGTTAGAAGTACCTTAATTGGGCTTACAAGTATTTATAGGTCTTACTTGTCACGCAGGGTTGGGCATAAATGGGGGTTTAGGGGTTTTAGGGGGTTTAGCGGTTTTTCGGGTTTTGTTAGTGGTTTTAGGGTTTTTTAGGGGTTTAGGGGTTCTTAGGGGGTTTTAGGGTTTTGTCGGGGGTTTAGGGGTTTTGCAGGGGTTTTTAGGGGTTTTCGGGGTTTAGGGATTTAGGGGTTGTAGGAGTTTTAGGGTTTAGGTGTTCCGGGTTTAGGGGTTTATGGGCTTTAGGGGTTTAGGGGTATTAGAGGTATTTGGGGGTTTAGGGGTTATAGGGGTTTCGGGGTTTTAGGGGTTTTAGGGGTTTTAGGGGTTTTAAAGGGGTTTTAGGGGTTTTAGGGGTTTTAGGTTCCAGGGGTTTACGGGTTTAGGGGGTTAGGGTTTAGGGTTTGAGGGTTTCGAAGTTCAACCTAAACCCTAAACCCTAAACCCTAAACCCTAAACCCTAAACCCTAAACCCTAAACCCTAAACCCTAAACCCTAAACCCTAAACCCTAAACCCTAGACCCTAAACCTTAAACCCTAAACCCTAAACCCTAAACCCTAAACCCGGAGGGTCGAAGGGTGTTGGGTCAGAGCTTTGAGGTCGAGTGGATTCTGCGGGCTTTGCGGGGGAAGGTAGAGGATCAGCCAGCTCACATCCCAGGGTTTCGGGTTTCGGGTTTAGGGTTTAGGGTTTAGGGTTTAGGGGCCTAGGGTTTAGGGTCTAGGGTTTACGGTTTAGGGTTTAGGGGCTTAGGGTTTAGGGTCTAGAGGCCTAGGTGCAGTGACTCGGGTCCATGGTTCCGGGCTTCGGGTCGAGGGTGTGGACGGGTTAAGGTGCCAGAAGCTTGGATGTGAAGCTTCCCTAAACCCTAAACCCTAAGCCCTAAACCCTAAACCCTAAACCCTAAGCCCCAAACCCTGAGCCTACACCCTCTAGGACCGGGAGTAGGCCCTTCTTTTCCTTTTATTAGGGGTGGGGTACCCTTATAATCCCCTCAAAACCAAAAAAGGGTGCCCTTTTATTCCTAGGCTACTCCCGGGTCTAGCCCTAAACCCTAAACCCTAAACCCTAAACCCGAAACCCTAAACCCTAAACCCTAAACCCTAAACCCCAAACCCCAAACCCCAAACCCCAAACCCTAAACCCAAGAAGGAACTGGGATTCATCGAAGAAGTTTCGGGTTGCATCCGTAACTAGTCCTCAGCCGCCCTCTCAGATCTGACTTCTGCGGGCCGATGTCGGGCTTAGGGTTGAGGGTTTAGGGTTTAGGGTTTAGGGTTTAGGGTTTAGGGTTTAGGTTAGAGTCCCGAAGCCCGAAGCCCTAAGCCCCAACCAAGCCCGAACTTCCTGCCCTAAACCCTCAACCCTAAAACCTAAACCCTAAACCCTAAACCCTCAACCCTCAACCCTCAACCCTAAACCCTAAACCCTCAACCCTAAACCCTCAACCCTCAAACCCTAAACCCTAAACCCTCAACCCTAAACCCTAAACCCTCTAAACCCTCAACCCTCAACCCTAAAGTTCCTTGAGGATGGGTATGGCATGGTGGTATCGACCGTCTACTTCTTCTTCCTCATTCCGGCCTGGGGCCCGGAATGGGCATTTGGGTCTAGGGTCTAGGGTTGGGGGTTTAGGGTTTAGGGTTTAGGGTTTAGGGTTTAGGGTTTAGGGTTTAGGGTTTAGGGTCTAAGTCCCCAAACATAAACCTGCAAAAAGGCGCTAAGAGGCGCTAAGAACCCTAAAAGCCCTAAGAGCCTCTAAGAACCCAGAAGCCCTAAGCCCTAAACCCTAAACCCTAAACCCTAAACCCTAAACCCTAAACCCTGAGTCCTAAGTCCTAAACTCCTGAGCACCCTAATTTCTCTGCCTTGCTGGCTGGCTTTCCCATTGGAAAAAGGGTAGCCTTTGAGTGGGAGGGGCCCCTAAACCCTAAACCCTAAACCCTAAACCCTAAACCCTAAACCCTAAACCCTAAACCCTAAACCCTAAACCCTAAACCCTAAACCCTAAACCCTAAACCCTAAACCCTAAACCCTAAACCCTAAACCCTAACCCTACACCCTAAACCCTAAACCCTAAACCCTAAACCCTAAACCCTAAACCCTAAACCCTAAACCCTAAACCCTAAACCCTAAACCCTAAACCCTAAACCCTAAACCCTAAACCCTAAACCCCCTATCTCAGGACAGCACTCGCCCTTCAGGATGCCCGATTTGGGCCTGGATTTTGCGTATGCCGTTAGAATCTTAGGGTTTAGGGAGGGTTTAGGGTTTAGGGTTTAGGGTTTAGGGTTTAGGGTTTAGGGTTTAGGGTTTAGGGTTTAGGGTTTAGGGTTTAGGGCGCCTTGGGAGCAAAGATCTCTTATTCGTACTACGATTCCTTACCTTATGCAAAAAAAGCAACCCATCAGCTCCCTGGCAGGTATTGCAGGGTTCTTAAGGGAGGGGGGGGTCATTACCTAGGGAACCTTAGGGAAGCTTAGGGAGCCTTAGGGCGTATTAGGGGACCTTGGATTACCTACCCCCCCTTGAAGTCCCCTCCCTTAAGAACCCCATAAAGGTAACCTCTTTCTTCCTGCTGAACGTCGCCCTGGCGGTGGTCGATGAGGCACAGAGAGAACGTGTTCACCCTGAACCCTGAACCCAGAACCTAAACCCTAAACCCTAAACCCCAAACCCCAAACCCTAAACCCTAAACCCTAAACCCTAAACCCTAAACCCTAAACCCTAAACCCTAAACCCTAAACCCTAAACCCCAGGAAAGCCGTGTATGGGTAAATTGCTACAGGCTGCTAGTTGTCACCGGGTGTGGGTTTTGGGGTTTAGGGTTTAGGGTTTAGGGTTTAGGGTTTAGGGCTAGGTTTAGGGTCCTCGAAAGCTTTCGACCATTGTGTGTAGCTTGAACTCGAATCCTACTCCTATAGCCCTACGCAGCCCTAGTTACACACCCAAAAACCCTGAAGCCCTCTAGCAACGCCCCTCCCCTCCCTCTTCCCCTCCGGGGCAGGCGCGAGAAGACTTTGCCGAGGAGGCGGGGCACCTGTCCGGGCTTAGGGGTTTACTTCAGGAGTTTCGGGTTCAGGGGGTTTAGGGTTTAGGGTTTCAGAGGTTTACGTGCTTAGGTTTAGGTTTTTGGGTTCGCAGATTTCAGGGCTTTAGGGTTGGGCTGAGGGTTCAGGTTCAGGGGATCATCCCATGAGGGTCCATTTCGGACTATTCGGGAGTCAGAGGGGTAGCGCCTGGAGAACCATCAAATGGTGGCCGACTAGTGACACACACCCTGCAGCATTTACCTACAGCTTTATGGGTTCTACCTACTACGTAAGGGGTGGTTCCTTCAAGAAGTTGAAAGTAAAAAGAGTCGCAGGTAAGCCGATCGTGCTTTTGGACTCTCCCTGCACCAAGCGACCGCCACTGAGACCTTGAACCCCTAAACCATGCACTCTAAACCCTAAATAGCCCTAAACCCTAAACCCTAAACCCTAAACCCTAAACCCTAAACCCTAAACCCTAAACCCTAAACCCTAAACCCTAAACCCTAAACCCTAAACCCTAAACCCTAAACCCTAAACCCTAAACCCTAAACCCTAAACCCTAAACCCGGTCTAAAGCTTGGTGGCAGACAGGACCCGGGGGGGGGGGGGGCACGGGGGGGTCTGCTGAGAATGCTGCCAAGTTCCTCGGCCTTCTGCAGCCATCAGATGTCAGAAACCACACGTGTGCAGCCCGAAGCCCTAAACCCTGAACCCTAAGTCTGGCGTTATGCCTCTCACCCGAAGCCGCAAGCCCGAAGACGCACGCCCTAGTCCTCAAACCGTAGACTTATGAACCTAACGCCTCGAAATTATACCCCAAGACCATAAGCTCCGCGAGCCCCACCTTTCAGAGAAGCCCTAAACCCTAAACCCTAAACCCTAAACCCTAAACCCTAAACCCTAAACCCTAAACCCTAAACCCTAAACCCTAAACCCTAAACCTTGAACCCTAAACCCTAAACCCTAAACCCTAAACCCTAAACCCTAAACCCTAAACCCTAAACCCTAAACCCTAAACCCTAAACCCGAAACCCGAAACCCTAAACCCTAAACCCTAGACCCTACACCTCTGGGGAGCTTTCTGCCGCCCTGACGCCCTGCGGTTGCGGCAGCCCATCCTGCGGCTCTCCAGGACCTCACACAGCTTCGAAGTATAGGGTTTAGGGTTTAGGGTTTAGGGTTTGGGGTTTAGGGTTTAGGGTTTAGGGTTAGGGTCTATGGGGTTTAGAATTTCGGGGCCGTAATCTAGGCCTGAGAGCGATTTGGCACTAATGTAGCACTGTTCAGCACAACTTTAAGGCACCAAGGCTTCCATTAAATCTTGTAGAAGCCTAAGCCTAAACCCTAAACCCTAAACCCTAAACCCTAAACCCTAAACCCTAAACCCTAAACCCTAAACCCTAAACCCTAAACGGTTTGCATGCTTGCGTTTTTCGTTCCTGTTCGTTCCTACTTGATGTAATGCAAGGCAGGGAAGTCAAGTAAGCGTCAAGAGTCTTTACTAATGAAGAAAATTAGGGCCCTATATATACCCTTTAAGGGATGATATAGGGTACCTCATTCCCCCGTTCCCTACTAAGAACCCTAAACCAAACCCTAAACCCTAAACCCTAAACCCTAAACCCTAAACCCTAAACCCTAAACCCTAAACCCTAAACCCTAAACCCTAAACCCTAAACCCTAAACCCTAAACCCTAAACCCTAAGCCCTATACCCTAAACCCTAAACCCCAAACCCCCAAAGCTGCCCTTTGTTTCCGGGGATCCTGCTAAGGGGGTCTTTGCCAGGACCAAGAGGGATGGTGGCACCTCGCCGGCACCCGCCCGTGGTCTTGTGGGGTGTGTCGGCTTCGGCTCAGCTCTGGGAGAGGCTAAGGGCTTTTAGGGTTCTTAGGGTTCTTAGGGTTCTTAGGGTTCTGAGGGTTCTGAGGGTTCTGAGGGTTCTGAGGGTTCTGAGGGTTCTGAGGGTTCTGAGGGTGACTTGAGGCCCTAGACCCTAAGCCTTGAGCCTTCGGCCGTCGGAAGCCCGAAGCCCTCACGGCTCTGGGGCCCTCATAGTTCAACCCTCCCTACTTTGAGGTTCATGGTACTTCATCACCCAATTGGGTTTAGGGTTTAGGGTTTAGGGTTTAGGGATTAGGGATTAGGGTTTAGGGTTTAGGGTTTAGGGACCCGCAAAATACCATATTGGGGCACTTGAAGGTTTGAAAAGTGCCTGATAAGTACAGCTATAGTTGGGTCATGAAGTGCCATGAACATCTAAAGCCCCCGAACGCCCCACGAAGCCCCAACGCCTCGCATCGAACGCGAGGTTGCCTCTACCTGCAGCTTTGGCAGGGGGCCACTTGGCTGATGCACATGAGCCCTATAATAAACCCTCTAAGCCCTACAAACCCCGCAAAACCCTACAAACCCTACAGACCATACGAAACCCTACAGACCCTGTAAACCCTATTAAACCCTACAAACCCTACAAAACCCGCAAACCCTTTAAACCCTACTAAGCCCTACTAAACCCTACTAAACCCTACTAAACCCTACTAAACCCTACTAAACCCTACTAAACCCTGCAAACCCTACAAACCCTATAAACCCAACACACCCATAAACCCTATAAGCCCGATAAACCCTACAAAACCCTACAAAACCCTACAAAACTCTACAAACCCCATAAACCCTATAAGCCCTCTGAACTCTACAAGCCCTGTAAGCCCCATAAGCCCTATAAGCCCCATAAGCCCTATAAACCCTGTAAGCCCTGTAAGCCCTATAAGCCCTATAACCCCTATAAGCCCTACAAGCCCTATAAGCCGCAGCCCTATAAACCCTACAACACCCTACAGAACCCTACAAACACTATAAACCCTATAACCCCTCTGATAAGCCCTCTAAACCTATAAGCCCTATCATCCCTAAAACCCCTATAAGCCCTGTAAGCCCAATGAGCCCTCTGTACCCTCTGAAACTATACACCCTGGAAGCCCTATAAACCCTATAATCCCTATAAGCCCTATAAGCCCTATGAACCCTCTGAACTGCGGGCTCGGGTGTGGAGTGCAGAAGGTTCAATGCACCGGGCAGGGTTCTCGAAGAACCCTAAACCTTACCCCTAAACCCTAAACGCTAAACGCTAAACCCTAAACCCTTCACCCTAAACCCTAAACCCTCAAGATAAAATAACTAGAAATTGTATGTGGTCTCATCCTGAATTTTCAAAGTAACTTGTCTAAACAGCTGACAAACTGAGTTTAAGTAAATTAAGCCAAAACACTTCTGAGGCCAAATGCTCAATTCACTTAAACCTCTCCCCTCCCCCCCCCCCAGCCTCGTTTTCAGCGCTCAAATTGGATTCTCATTTGAGGCCGTCGACTAAATCGTAGATGAGACCCGTCTTCAGGCTCCTAGTAAACGCGACTCGTGTCAGCTTAGCTGTCACCTCATCAGGCCGCGCTCTGCGCGACACGGAAAATTTTTCTTCGGCGTGCGCTGCGTTACTGACGTGGCAATCGCTTTAATTTTTTCGGTGTGCGCTGCGTTGCTGACGTGGCGATCTGTTGTGTGCGCTGGGCCCACTGACGTGGAAATCAGTTCTTGCTGAGGCCGTGACAGTGACGTATATGAGAGAGTCGCGGGGTTCATTTTTCTGAAGATCCTCGAGTCGCAGTGGAAACTGAGGTTTCCATTTGGTTCGATGTTTTTCGTCCCTTCCCGAGCCCGAACCTTAACGCCGCAGCAGGACGGGGATTCGGATTTCAGGAATTGAGCGTACGTAGGAAAGTGATCTGAGCTTGTGCTGACATGGTTGATCCGAGTCTGTCGTGCAGCGAGTTCATTTGGATTCGGATCGAGCTTCGAGTTTTTGCATTCGCCTTTGCTTCCCTCGCTATCAGTATGGCTGACATCTACGAGGTCAGCGGAGTGTAGCCCAGTCCTATGGTGTTCGCGTTGCGTTTCCTTTCGGCCAGGTTATTCGCGCTGGCTCCATTCGAGTCCAAGGAGCTGCCGATCTTCTGGAGGAGTGCCAGGATCGAGGCGATGTTTCCTTCTAGTTTTCGGTAGCATGTGGAAAGCATCTTGTCGGCAGGCTCCGTCAGCTACGGCGACGGCTACCATCTTGCTTCCAAGGCGCTCCCAGACCTCTACCGGCACCTGGCCCCGTGCCTCGAGGACTGCTTGGTCGTGTTTGGTTTAGGGCGAACGATCTCGAGTTCTTCTGCTGACAGGACGCGGCGGTCATCACTTCGAATTCTTGACGATGCTGACCTCCGCTCACGTGGTGCCGTTCTGGGGCAAGGGCCTGGCCGGGATCGTGGCGGGTTTGAAGCAGGAGGGGTTGCGGCCAGCACGGGACGGTCGACATTGGTGGTCGCCCTCTCGCCTTCACAGATCTCCCCCTTCTTTCCATCTCCCCAATCTTCGCTCCCCAGATCCCCTCCACATCTCCAGATCTTCCCAGATCTCCCCCGATCTCCCCCCAGATCTCCCCCAGATCTCCCCCCAGATCTCCCCCCAGATCTCCCCCCAAAATGGGGCCCAATTCAGACGCACCTAGGAAAAACGACCGCCACACCTGGAAAACAGAGGCCCCGCCACACCCAGGAAAAACAATCACCTCCGCCCTGCTTTGTTGAAAGGCCTGCCAATGGACGGCTGCAAGCGTGACTTGATCACGCGGCTCGTCCTGGCCACAGGGCGCGACCTGGACCTGCGCCCAGCGCCTGCGGACGTGCCAAGCTTAACATGCGCTCAGCATGCCCGTACAAACTTCTGCAGAGCACATCTTTGCCTGATGAGGTCCAGGTGATCCTCAACCCTGGACAAGCGGTGGCCCGCCAGGCCCCCCCGGCCCCTGAAAGTTTTGGACCAATCAAGCCCCAACCGTGCCAAGAGCTTTGCCTGTGCTCCTGCTTGCAGGCTTTGCGCATCACCATGGATCGCATTGCCGGGGGCAACGGTCGTGGCCCTGTGCCAGAGGAGCAGCTGCAGGCAACGCTAGTTGTTTGGGCGGTCTTGGGTCTTGGCGCTCCGTTTGCTTTTGGTTTCGGTCAAAGTCTCCCCAGATCTCGCCCAGATCTCGCCCCCACAGATCTCCCCCCCCCCCGAGATCTCTTTCCAGATCTCCCGCCCAAATCTTCACCCCCAGATCTCCAGATCCCCGCCCAGATCTCTCCCCAGATCTCCCCACCAAATCACCCCCCAGATCTCCCTCCAGATCTCCCCAGATCTCCCCGATCTCCCCCCAGATCTCCCCGGAATCTCCCCCAGATCTCCCCCCAAATGGGCCCCATTCCCTCAGAACGTTGCGGTCAAAACGTTTCGGTCAAAACTTTCAGTCAAAACGTTATTGGCACCCAGACCCTATACAATTTCTATAAACCCTAAACCCCAGGTCCTAAGACCCCTACTTACCGAGCTCCCCTATGACCTCGTGGCAGCTTCATGGGTGGGTTTGGGGTTTGGGGCTTGGTTTAGGGTTCGGGGTTTAGGGGGTGGTTTGGGGTTTAGGGTTCAGGCTTTTCAGTCGGCAAGCTGTAGTTTGACCCCTAAACCCTAAACCCTAAACCCTAAACCCGAAACCCTAAACCCTAAACCCTAAACCCTAAACCCTAAACCCTAAACCCTAAACCCTAAACCCTAAACCCTAAACCCTAAACCCTAAACCCTAAACCCTAAACCCTAAACCCTCAAGACAAAATAAATAGAAATTGTATGTGGTATCGTTCTGAATTTTCATTTGTCTAAACAGCTGACATACAGAGTTTAAGTAAATTAATCCAAAGCGTCTGGGAGACCAAATGCTCAATTTACTTAAACCTCTGGAGCCAACTTAGAGCTGGGCCCAACCCCCCCCCCCCCCCCAAACCCCCCCCCCCAAACCCCCCCCCACCCAAACCTACACCACACCAACCCCCCAAAATCCCTCCAAAACCCCCCCCCACCCCCTCCCCCCCCTCCCATCCCCCCCGCCTCCCACACCCCTCCTGCCCCCCCCTCCACCAATTTTTGTGGTCGACTTGAAGAGGGTGAAACCATACCCCCAGACCCACCCTCCCCCCCCCTCCCTCCCCCCCCCCCTCCCCGCCCCCTCCCCCCCCCCCCCTCCCCCCCCCCTCCACGCCCCCCTCCCCCCACCCTCCAAACCCCTCCCCCTCCCCCCTCTCCCCCCCCCTGCCCCCCCCTCCCCACCCACCTCCGCCCCCCCTCCCCCCCCCCCTCCCCTGGCCTGCCCCCCCCCCTCCCCCCCCCTCCGCCCCCCCCTTCCCCCCTTGCCCGAAATTGTTGGTTCGACGAGGGTTACAAGACCCCACCGTGCACCCTTCACCCCTGCATGTTCGATCTATCGTGATGAAGCAGGAGCGAGAGCCGCAGAACCAACACAGAGCCGGGAGGCCAGTTGGTTCGACTTAAATGAGGGGCGACACCAACTTCCCCCCCCCCCCCCCCCCCCCCCTCCGCCCCCCCCCTCCCCCCTCCCCCCCTAGCCCCTCCCCCTCCCCCGCCCAGTCCCAACCTCCACCCACCCCCCTTCCCTCACCCGTTTTTCCCGAAATGGTTGGTTCGACTTAAATGAGGGTTACAAGACACCTGCATGTTCGATCTATCGTGGTGAAGCAGGAGCCAGAGCCACACACAGCCGGGAGTCCAGTTGGCTTGACTTAAGGAAAGGCCACCGCCCCCCCACTGCCCCCCCCCCCCCACCTCACCCCCCCTCCCCCTCTTCACGAATTATTGGTTCAACTGAAAATGAGGGTTCCCACCGCGCCCCACCACCCCCCCCCTTCTCCCCCCTCCCCACCCTTCCGGGGCCCCCCCACACCCCCGCTGGCCTTTTTGCCTGTCCAAAATGGTTGGTTCGACTTAAAGAGGGTTGCATGTTCGATCTATCGTGATGAATCCAGGAGCCAGAAGATCCATTTGACTTGTCGCAGAATTAACACACAGCCGGGAGCCCAGTTCGACTTGTATTGAACACGCGCAA
Source organism: Symbiodinium natans (assembly GCA_905221605.1). Lineage (NCBI taxonomy): Eukaryota > Dinophyceae > Suessiales > Symbiodiniaceae > Symbiodinium > Symbiodinium natans. The sequence continues at coordinate 292,249 of CAJNDS010002522.1, forward strand.
GACCCACTGCCACGCACAGAGAACTCAGTTCGACTCATTATGAGGCCTGAAAGGAGCAAGGAACCCAGCGTGACTTATTCCGAAGCTCTGTTCAACCGCTTTGCCCCCCACCCCTAGCTGCACCTCCTTCCCGGACCTCCTTACCAACCGTTTCTCTGCGGGAAATGCAGTTCGATTTCTAATGAAAGAAGACACACCCTATTCTAATTACGTATAATGACTATATACTTTCAAGAGACGCAGCCTCGTTCGACTTGTTACGAAGGTTCCCAGAACCAGAACGCCAGAAGATCAGTTTGAATTGTTGCACAATTAACAAACAGCCGGGAGCCCAGTTCGACTTATATTGAACACGCGCAAAACCCACTGGTCACTCTGAGAGTTGCTAGACAAGTCTTCTGCACGTTGCCACGCACAGAGAACTCAGTTCGACTCATTATGAGGCCTGAAAGGAGCCAGGAACCCAGTGTGACTTATTCCGAAGCTCTGAGGATTGCTGGAACGTTCGACTCTTTATGCAGGTTGCCAGGAACCAGGAAAACCCACCCAAATAATTCAACTGCTTTGCCCCCCCGCCCCTAGCTGCACCCTTTTCCCGGACCCCATTATCAACCATTTTTCTGCGGGAAATGTAGTTCGACTTCTAATGAAAGAAGACACACCCTATTCTCATTACGTATAATGACTACTTTCAAGAGACACAGCCTCGTTCGACTTGTTATGAAGGTTTCCAGAACCAGAACGCCAGTTCGATCTATCACGACTAGTCCAGAACCCAGAAGATCAGTTTGACTGGTTGCACAATTAACAAACAGCCGGGAGCCCAGTTCGACTTATATTGAACACGCGCAAGACCCACTGGCGCAATTCCAATTGCGTTTTTTCTAGAAGGCAAGCGCTTGTTTGATCTCTTGCACAGTCTGCTAAAAGCAAGGCACCCAGGTCGACTTATAGTGAAGGTTGGAAGAAGCAAGTAACACACTCTGAGAGTTGCTAGACAAGTCTTCTGCACGTTGCCACGCACAGAGAACTCAGTTCGACTCATTGTGAGGCCTGACAGGAGCCAGGAACCCAGTGTGACTTATTCCGAAGCTCTGAGGATTGCTGGAGCATTCGACTCATTATGCAGGTTGCCAGGAACCAGGAAAACCCAGCTCAAGAGACTCCAAATAATTCAACTGCTTTGCCCCCCCCCCCCCGCCCCTAGCTGCACCCTTTTCCCTGACCTCCTTATCAACCATTTTTCTGCGGGAAATGTAGTTCGACTTCTAATGAAAGAAGACACACCCTATTTTCATCACATATAATGACTATATACTTTCAAGAGACAAAGCCTCGTTCGACTTATTGTGAAGGTTTCCAGAACCAGAGCGCCAGTTCGATCTATCATGACTAGTCCAGAAGCCAGAAGAGCCGACGCCAATGACGTAGTCTGTGTGCAAATCGTTTTCGGCACTCGCATTTGATCCGTTCTGGGCATGCAAAACGCCGTCAGGCTGCCGATTCACTGCCAAACAAAGCGTAAAAGCATCTATTGCATTAGGGCTCCTGCGCAGGGCAGCTTTGCAAGTGCTTAAGCATGGCTTCTCAAGTTCATTCACCGAACCTGCTCGCAGCGTTTCGGATACAGCGCTAGCTGTGAAGAGAGAACTGTCGATTTCATACAATTCGTTGCCATGGCCCCTTGTCATCGGTGCAGCTTGGGCATAAGGAGGGGCAGAGGACAAGGATGGTGCAGCAATCCGCAATGCCGCCAAGCTGAAAAGGAAGAGCTTCTCGTCCAGCAGAGTGCAGAGAAAATTGCTCGACAGCAACAGCGGGCGGCGCAGGGAGCGGGAAGCCGTGGACCTTTGCGTGAAGCAGACTGCAAAGAGTCGGAACGCCGACAGCTGCACGCGGCAAGGGCGAGGGCACAAGCAGAGGAGGGAGCAGGCGGTCGTGGACCTTTGCGTGAAGAAGACAGCAAAAGGGCGGAGCGCCGACAGCTGCATGAGGCAAGGGCGAAAGCAGGAGCAGAGGAGGGAGCAAGCGGGCACGGACCTTTACGTGAAGAAGACAGCAAAAGGGCGGAGCGCCGACAGCTGCATGAGGCAAGGGCGAGAGCAGAAGCAGAAGAGGAAGCAGGCCGTCGTGGACCTTTGCGGGAAGAAGACAGCAAAAGGGCGGAGCGCCGACAGCTGCATGAGGCAAGGGCGAGAGCAGAAGCAGAAGAGGAAGCAGGCCGTCGTGGACCTTTGCGGGAAGAAGACAGCAAAGAGGAAAAGCGCCGACAGCTGCATGAGGCAAGGGTGCAGGCAGAGGCAGAGGAGGGAGTGGGCGGCCGAGGGCCCAGACCCATCGCCTCGGAGATTCAGCAGCAGGGCTACCCTTTTCCAGACGAGGACACCTTGACCCAGGAGCAAGCGCAAGCCCATTACTTGGCTTTTGCGCGGAGCTGGAGTAGATTTGGCCTTTCTCGCGTGTGCCAGAAGTGCCAGACTCTAACGCCAGGGAGGCACTGCAAAACAGCCAAAGAAATCGGCCAGCTGCTTTGCAGGAATTGCCGTGAGAATCGCACCAAGGTCGTTTTGCCAACCCCGGCCCCCATCCCAGAAGCACTGCAAAGTCTGCAACCCATCGAGCAGCATCTCCTCGCCATGGCACGCATCTCGCAGGTCTTGTTGGACAAGCTGCCATCAGGCGGCCCGAGCGCGCAGTGGGGTCGCATGTACGCAGTGCTCATGCAGGATCCCTTCATCTGCGACGTCCTCGAAGGCGCCACTTTGGAAGAAGACGGTACAGTGCTGGTCGAGGGCGTCGACGGCATGACCGCATCTCCGGCGCGTCTGGAGTACCTGCACGCAGCCTTGCAGGCCTTAAAAGAACTGCACTGCCTCTATCAACGGAGCCCGGCAGTGGACAGAGCCCTGGCAAGAATGGCTGCCATCCTCGCCAACAAGACATCGGCTGCGGCTGCGACGCCAGCAGACCCACTTCCAGGAACAGAAGCAAACCAAGAGATCGAGATGACGTACCTGGTGCCGAAGCAATTCCAAGCCCCAAAAGCCGACGCACATGATTTGCGAAAAGTGCGAGGATCCGCAGACCTCAGTGATGGCATGGATGCAAAATTCTTCCCACACTTGTTTCCCACCGGCACAGGAGGCTGGCAGAACGACAACGGGAGCTTTTCCCAATATGCCCGGAAGCGTCTGCTGAGCGTGGATGCGCGCTTCGAAGCGTCCACGGCCTACATCATGTGGCTGTTGGAGATGCAAACCAAGAAGCGACTTTCCGGAAACATCAACGTCCGGATCGGCAACCAACGGGCACCCTACGGCAGCAGCGACTACGAGAACGGTAGCCGTCAGGTGTACACTGCCTTGCGGGACATGCCCGGCACGCAGCCGTACCTCTACGCCAAGAAGGGGGTGGCGCTCAACATGTACGAGCAGCTTGGCGCTCCCAACTTCTTCATGACACTGTCCTGCCACGCGCGCCAGCCTGCCTTGCTCCTCGCGGCTATCTCGGCGCGGCTGCTACGGCTGCATCCCGACCGCCCTCACGCAGAACTAGAGCAGCACGCTGCAGAGATCCTGTTCCGCTACCAGAACGACAAAAGCTTCACTTGGGACGGGTTGTCGCCCAACCAGTTGTGCAACCAGCAGCCGGCGGTGGTAGCGCGACAATTCATGCACCAAGTCTCTCAGCTGATGTGGTGGCTGTCCAGCACGCGCGGTTCGCAAGTCCACCTACACGAAGATGCTGATCCACAAGATGGAGGCGAGAATAACGACCACGAGGATGCAGAGGACGATGCCCAGGCCCCGGCCACGGACTCCGCAGGCCTTCATCGCCGCATGCGCAAGGAATGGCCTCCTTTCAAAGTGCTGGATTACATCATTCGCATAGAGTGGCAAAAGAGGGGCTACCCCCACGCTCACATCCTGCTTTGGATCGAAGAGTGGGCCAAAGCAAAGCAGCAGCCGGCGCACAACAGCAGGGACTCGGAACAAGCAGCTGAGACGCCGGTTCCAGACTGGTCTGATGAAGAAGCCATGGAGAACTTCATCCCCAAGTCCGCAGAAGACCTCAGCGACAAGTACATCTGCACCAAGTCCCCGAACACGTGGCGCCAGTCCCACCGCGTATCAGCAAGAGATAGAGAAGTAAACGCAAAGCTGTCCGCAGAAGTGGTGCACAACCACACACCATATTGCGGCATGTACTCAGAAGGCGCCTGCCGATTTGGATATCCACATGACGCAGAACCCCGGACTCGGCGTCGAACATCGCAGGAGCAGTACGCCAACAGCCGCTGGAAAAGCAGCCTTGCCACGAGACGAGTGAAGGGAGACAGCATGATGGGGCAGTACAATATTCGAATCTTGCGGATGTGGAGGGCAAGCATGGACCTGCAGGTGATTTGCGAGCTCACCAGCGCCAGTCGGTACATACTGGGCTACACTTTCAAGTCGGAGGAGGATCGCGAAGCGCAGCGGCGAATGGAAAACATCCTTGCCATCCTAACAAGTCAGAGCGCAGGCGCCGGCCTCGACAATCAGAAGATCTACAAGGCAGCCCACGCGGCGTTGCAGGGCAGGACCACGTCGACCTTCGAGGCATGCCACCTTCTGCTGGGCTTCCCGATCATCGAATTCTCCAGGGACAACGTCTGGGTACAGGTAGGGCCTCCAGACACCTGGACTGTGTGGGTGCCCAAGCACGAGGAACAGGTGGCCTTGCAGCAGCCCACTGACTACCGCAACAAGAAGATGCGCCAAGGTGGGAACCTGCCTGTTGCTCATCACTGGTACCGGGAAATGCAAACCACCTTCGGTGAACATGAGACGACCTTGCCAGTGGAAAGCAGGGAGCCGGTTTCCTGTCGGTTTAGTGAAGTCACCTTCCTGGACTTTTGCGCGGCTTTCAAGTACATCGGCGTGCAAGAACCACAGCCTCGCAGGCGCCCTGCAATCGTCGGCTACCAGAACTTCAACCCGGACGAAGAGGCCGAAGCTTTCTACTACTCCAAGTTGCTGCTGCACCTGGTGTGGAAGGAACCTGGAGATTGGCTGTTGGAGCAGGATGCAGGAAGCCATGCAGCGGCGTTCCAGCGCATCGCCCGAGACGTGCGCGGCCACCCAGACTTCCTTCGGTCGAGATGCTTCCCTCAGCTAGATGGGACCGTCGACGCCGCCCGCAAGCTGCAGGCCGTACAAGCGACGATGTACATGAAGGCCAAGATGCATCCGGCAAACCTGCGGGACGGCTGGGCCAACAGCATGGTTGCCGAAGAGAACTACAAGGATTCCTTGCAAATATTGGAGGCACTGAAGGAGCGGTATGGAGGAGACATCGACTTCCTGGCCCCGGACTCTGTGCCCACCGGAGCTGCCCTCAATGCCTTCGCGCCGGTCGAGGAAGGCGAAGAATCCTTCGAGATGTTGACGGTTGCAAACCCCAGCCCGGAGACCATGCGCCAGTGCCAAGCCATGGAGCACATCGTCCAGTCAGTTCTGAGGCAGCCGAACACCAAGGACACGCAGAATACCCAGCGTCTGCACATGCTCCTCCACGGGCCCGGCGGCAGCGGCAAGTCCGTGGTGGTACGCGCGGCAGCTCACGTCCTGCGGCAAAGCAAGAAAGGATGCATCATCGCGGCGCCCACGGGTGTGGCAGCATTCAACATCAACGGCGTCACCCTCCATCAATGTTGCTTGCTGCCCGTAGTGAACCAAAGCCACGGCAAGGCCTGCGACATGCCGCTGCCAGACCGCCAAAAGTTAGCCACTCTCAGAGACATCTGGTCGAAGGTCAGCGTTCTGTTCGTTGACGAGATGAGCTTCATCCCCTCCTGGATGTTGGAGCGTCTGGATCAGCATCTCCGTCTTGCCAGAGATCTGCAAACCCTGCCCTTCGGAGGACTGCACGTCATTTTTGCCGGGGACCTGTATCAGTTGCCTCCACCAAGCGGGCTGCCGGCCTTCGCTAGCCGGCTTTGGCTGCTCTTCCAGCTCTGCGAGCTCGAAGGAAACCAGCGGGCCGCACGCGACCCAGCCTGGGCCGCTCTGCTGGCACGCGTTCGGGTGGGACAGCAGACCGACGCCGACATTGAGGTGCTGCGGAACATGGTGATCAAGAAAGGCAGCAAGAAGCGGCCCGCCCCGAAAGCCGTGAACCTATACGCCACTCGCCAAGCAGTCGCCGAAAGCAACCGCCGCTACAAGGAAGAGCACGTTTTGAACACAGGAGAACAGCTACACGATTGCCCGGCTGTCGACACCAACGTCAAGACCGGTGCGCCGCTGTCTCCAGATGCCGTCTGGGCCGAGCCGGAGAACACGGGTGGCTTGGTAGGCCTGCTGCAGGTGGCCATTGGGCTCCGTGTCATGCTCAGATACAACATTGACGTGCGAGATGGCTTGGTCAATGGCGCCTGTGGCACGGTGGAGCACATTGACACCGAGAAAGCCGGCGGGGAAGTCGAGAGGATCTGGGTTTCTTTCGAGAAGAATGCTGGGGCCAGTTGGCGAGCAGAGCACGAAACCTCCTGCGTGGCAATCTCGAGGCGCTCGGCCACGTACCTTGACAGAGACGGCAGCAAGGCATCGAGGCATCAATTCCCGCTCGTTCTCGCCAAAGCCATCTCGATCCACAAGAGCCAGGCAGCTACCTGTAAGGACGGAGCGCATACCCGCCTCGATCACACCATCTTCGCAGAGGGTCAAGCCTACGTCGCCCTGAGCCGCTGCCCCGAACAGGCGCTCTGCAGCTTGGAGCACTTCAACCCCAAGGCTTTGCGGTTCAACGCCAACGCAGAGTGGGCCCTGACCAAGCTGAAGGCCCAACAAGCCGACCGGGACGGCCCGGATCTCTGGAAGGCGTTGTTCAAGCCGGAGCAGAACAAGGAGTTCTATGAAAGACGACTAGCTGAGATGGGGACGCCCGACTGGAACCGTCTCAAGCCAGACCACGGCGAGCGCATCGAGCGGCCCTGGTGTTGTGCACTATGCGGCACGGAGGCTCCCAACACCAAAGCCGCCATCAAGGCTCACAAGCGCAAGTGCCCGGCCAAGCCACCAGCCAAGACGAACGCCAAAAGCAAAGCAAAGGCCAAAGCAAAATGCAAAGCAAAGTTCGTCTTCATGGGCCTCGGCAAACGGGCTGCAGAAAGCTCTTGCACGGCTGGGTCTTTGGCCAAGATGCAACGGACAGGCAGCCGACCCGATCAAGACACACCTGCAGGCCTGTATTTTGAGGCGCAAGAGCAAGCTCTCTGCGGCATGCACGCCCTTAACATGGCCTTGGGAGCAGCCTTCTTCACTGAAGCGGACATGGACAACGCCGTGCAGGTTGTCCTCGAAGAAGGTGGGGTGGAACGAGGCGAAGCTGCAGAGGACCACGTGGCGCCAGGTGGCTTCTACTCCTCGGAAGTGCTGGCGCAGGTGCTGCAAACCAAAGCCATGGCTGCGTTTGGTCGTGTGAGGTGGCAAATGGACCTTCAACCCGTCGTGACCAAGCACGATCTGGAAGCAGCTGCCGGGGCGGTGCAGAACCGGGACAACGCACACTGGGTGGCATATCGATATTTCCATGAGAAGATCTTCAGGTTGGACTCCCTGGCCCGCAGAGCAGAGCAGATACCGGAAGCAGTCTTCTTGGCGGAGCTCGCTCGACATCCGGCGACCTACTGCATCCGAGAGGTCTAGCCGCAGCTGCCATCTCCTAACAATGTGATGCCGTGAGGACACCTTTGGTGCTCCACGCCAACGTTTCACCCCCCCACAGACCAGCGCTCTCACGCAAGATCGCACAAGGCAAAGCAGAAACCAAGGCGCCAGCTCATGCTCATGTGATGGATGGATGTGTGGCAAGACTGGCGCCCCAGCAAACCTGAGCAACAATTGCGCCGCTCTTCTCTGCGGGCTCAAGATTAGAGTTACCCCAAAAGACATGGTTTTCTTTCAGAAACCTATCCAAAAAGCCAGACGAGGTGCAATATCACCATGACAAGAAGAAAGACAAGAATTACAAGTATTGGCTGTCAAGAACCAACATGCTCAACTTCTCCTGGCCCAGAACTGCAGACATGGACAAACGACTACCAGACCTTCAAGCATCAGGTCCGTCTGTTCCACGGAGTTCAGAAAGATGATAATGAATCATTATATCCTCTATTGCCGAAGAAACAGATTCGGGGCATCAGGAGAATTATAATGAATACCCTCAAAAAGAACTCCCAAATCTTCAAGATTTCAATTCTGGAGGTTTTGATCAATTATACAGAAATCCCCAGATCTTCCAAATTTGACTTCTAGATATTTTCGATCCATATCCAAAGATTTCCAGATTTTCAAAATTTCAATTCTAGAGGTTTTGGACCGGTATCCAAAGATTCCCAGATCTTCAAAATTTGAAATCTGGAGATTTTGCTCAGACATCCAGAATTTTCCAAATCCTTCAAAATTTGAGAAATTCCAGAGGTTTTCGTCCGATATCCAAAGATCCCCAGGCCTTCAAGGTTTTTATTCTGGAGGTTTTAATGAAATATCCAGACCTTCTAAATTAGAATTCCAGAAATTCCAGAGATTTTCGTCCGATATCCATAAATCCCCAGGCCTTCAAGGTTTTTATTCTAGAGATTTTCATCAAATATTCAGAAATTTCCAAACCTTCAAAATTTGAATTTCGGATATTTTGACCAAAAATTCCAAACCTTCGTAGGAATATAAGTCTAAAAAACAAAACCCCCCAAAACCCGACAGAACCCGACAAAACCCGACAAAACCCCCCAAAACTCCGGACACAAACCCTATACAATTTCTATAAACCCTAAACCCTAAACCCTAAACCCTAAACCCTAAACCCTAAACCCTAAACCCTAAACCCTAAACCCTAAACCCTAAACCCTAAACCCTAAACCCTAACCCTAAACCCTAAACCCTAAACCCTAAACCCTAAACCCTAA